>OX336357.1:16616720-16923581 GCA_946902875.1 Nematopogon swammerdamellus
GCTAAATATTGCCGTCTCATATGAAGGGGAGGGTCAACACATTCCACTTGGAGAGCATTGGTGGGCGAGGATTTCATATTCCCTGAAATTATACGGAGACATTGGTATTGGATTAAGTCTAGACTTCTAAGTGCTTTGCAATTTGCAGGCTCAAAGATAAAAGTACCATAATCCAGGTGAGGCCGGATAATAGCATTATAAATTAATTTCATATAAAATGGATGGGAACCCCACCACACACCAGAAAGACAACGAATGATATTAATATTCTTTAGACATTTTGTTTTTATATAATCTATATGTAGCACTCCTGTCATCTTTGAGTCAAGAATAACTCCAAGAAACTTAACCGAATCAGACTGCTTAATTGGTGTATCTTGATGAATGACAATGAAAGGGGGGATATTTCTTTTTCGGGAAAAGGTTACTACTGAGCTTTTGGATGCCGAAAGTTCTAAACCATTATTCAGAAGCCAAGTGTCTAGAGAAATTAGGGCCAAATTAATTGACTCAGATGCTTTGACGATAGATTTGTTTGAAGCATACAATAAAAGGTCATCAGCGTACTGTAAAACGCGACAATGATGTTTAATTTCAATATCCATATCAATTCAATACCATATAAGTGTAGATACTATATAATAGAGGGCTCAGCACAGATCCCTGTGGAAGACCTTTCCACACAGTCCTAACAAGATGGCCATCTCCATCAGTATAGAGATAAATATGTCTCTCCAACAAAATGTTGGAGATAAACATCGTCAGTTTCTCAGGCACCTTTAACTTTTGTAATTTTTTCCTTAACATAGGGAGCTGAACATTATCGTAAGCAGCAGATATATCAAGAAATGCAGCTACAATGGATTCATCTCGACTGAAAGAGAGACGAACATCCGTAGAAAACAATGCAAGACTGTCCATGGTACTTTTTCCCTTCCGAAAACCGAATTGACTATTGGATAAAATCTCTTGATTTTCAATGAACCACTCTAAGCGATTTTTCACTAGGTGTTCAGCAACTTTAAGGAGGACAGAAGACAGAGCAATGGGACGGTACGATGTGCCGTCGTTAGGATCTTTCCCAGGTTTCAGTATTGGAATAATAACTTGAGATTTCCATGACACCGGGAAGATGCCAGTGTCTATGATCATATTAATAATGCTAAGAAAATATTCCCTAGTTAGAGAATCAAGATTTTTTAAAAAGGAATATGGGATCCCATCTATACCAGGAGCAGAATCTTTTACATACCTTAAGACATTATTAAGTTCTTGGAGAGAGAAGGGGTCGTTAAGAGAAGAAGAAGAATCTATTGAATAATTTGTCGGTATTTCATCGAATTGAGGGACCGAAGGTGGAGCCAGCTTATCTAAGAAAATTTCCGTCCAGTCACTGGAAGATGCTTTAACAGAGCTATCTTCCGAATAAGCCGATCTAAATCGTTTTATAGTTTTCCAAACTAGCGAAGGATGAATATCCGGAGAGATAGAGGAGCAGAATCTGTGCCAGCCCTCTCTTTTCTTCCCCTGCAAGCAGAGAGATGTTTTAGCTTGGATTTTGCGAAGGTTTAAAAAGTTACTTTCAGACATGACCAATGAATATTTTTTTTCAGCTTCTTTACGACATTTTATAGATTGAGTACATTCCAAATCCCACCAAGGAGGAGATGACCTTCTATGAATGCATGGGTTTTTAAGAGGAACAAATCTATCTGCGGCAAGAATCAAAGCGTTTTCAAATGTTGAATAAAAGTTAAGAACATTTTCAGAATTAACATGAACAGGAGATAATGAATTAACTTTCTCGTCAACCATAGCACTAAAGTTATTCCAGTCAGCTCCATCTAATCGATATTTTAGCAACGGTTTTCTTTTTTGTGCAGTAGGAATTTTACAAGGGAAAGATATGCGGATGGGGAAGTGATCACTACCATGGCTGGAATCAAGAGTACACCATGAAAGAAGAGATGCTAGTTCAGGAGAACACAGAGACAGATCAACATAGCTCCGATTTTGGAATGGCGAAACTCTACGGGTTGGAGAACCATTATTAAGAAGACATATATCAAACTCATCCATGAGGTCAACAATTTTGTTGCCAAATAGATCTGGAGCAGTTGCTCCCCACAAAGGATGTTTACAGTTGAAATCACCCATAACTAAAAATGGTTTGGGAAGGTTTTCAATCATAATTTTAAGTATTCTATATGTCAGAAGAGACGGTTTGGGGATGTATAATGATAAATATGAGACACCCCGCACCCTAGCCGCAACTGCATTAAATGAGTCACCGTGAGGGGTCAGGGGAATTAAAGAAAAAGGTAAAGACTTATGTATAAGGAGGGCGCACCCGCCCCATCCATCGAGTCTGTCATCTCTAAGGATGGCATATCCGGAAACCCTAAAATGAGATTCCGGTTTCAGCCAAGTCTCAGAGATAGCACACACGAAGGGATTGTGTTTATTACACAAATAAACAAGTTCATGTTTTTTACGAACTATGCTCCTGCTGTTCCATTGAAGAATCGTGGAGGAGGGCATTGTGAATAATATTAGAGAGATTGGTCAGTTTATCGGCTACGTTGGTCGGTATAGAGTAATTAGCAGAAATCAAATTAATGAGAGTCATTATGAGATTGGTTAATTGGTCAATAGAACCAATATTTGGAGAATCTGAAGGAAAAGCACAACCATTTGGCATTGAAGATGAAGAAAACTGGTTAATAATAGCACTATGATCAGTTCTATTATAGCCAGGGGAAAGAGGGGCATGAGACCGAGGCTTGGAAAAAACAGTTTTTCTGTAAGAAGAAGTATTTGATTGGCCACTTATTTTTGGCGAAGAAGGAATGGGAGAGCGATGTAATGGAAGCGAATACCCAGGTTTAGCAGCTACGTTGGCATAAGATCGGCCCACTGATGGACACAACCTTGACGCTTCAATATACGAAATAGATTGCTCTGCAATCTTGGATTTAATGAGAATTTGCCTTAAATACTCTGGGCAATCTTTGCTAGTAGCAAAGTGATTGCCAGAGCAAGTGATACACATTGCGGAAGACGCATCCACAGAACAAGAAGCACCAATGTGTGCCTGACCACACTTGTTGCATCGAGGTTTCGAGCGACATTGAGTTTGAGTGTGGCCAAATCTGCAACATTGATAACATTGAATCGTGGGAAATTTATATATTTCCACAACTAGAGAAGTGTTCACCATATAAACTCTTGAAGGTAATTTTTGACCATCAAAGGTCAAAACAACAGTCTCAGATGGCTTCCATACTGTACCGCTATCACTTTTCTGCTTAAAATTCAATCGACGCGCCTTAATTGCCGGCCCGCAACCAATTGGAGTACGTATTTCCTCTAAAATCTCCTCTGGGGACATGTCGCAGGGGATACCCTTGACTATCCCCATCTTGGAGATGTTAAAAGATGGGATAAAAACCTTGTATTTACTTGTAATTAATTTGCACTGGACAAAGTCATTCGCATCAGCCCAGTTCAAAAAACAAACGCTGACTTTGTTCCGGCCGATATGCTTTATACCATCTTCCACGATTCTTCCATGGAAGTGTTGTCGTACGAAAATGCCAAATTTAATTGGATTTAAAGAGGAGCCAGAAGTTGGATTAAGTTCAATTCGTTGCACATGGACCATAAACGGACCCTTATCCGAATTGTTGTATGGCCTGGCTTGGGTAATAGGGGAGGACTTCGATTCAGAAATTTTATTTGAGTTCGATTCTTGAGCGGGACTGGTTTGGGAATTTTGGGAGACAGGAGGTGATACAGAGGCAGAAATTAGATTAAAGTTTGATTCTTGGGCATTAGGGAGAAAAGATGAGGATATGGCAGAGGGGTTAATGGAATTTGAAATTTCTTTGGGGGTTTTTTCAGAATCTGATGACCTAAGCGAAGTCATCGATGACTTCAAGTCATCCTTGCGAACCTTATCTCTATGTATCTTTTTGCTATCAGTTCTTCGCTTTCTCTTTGTTTGTTTTGTATCATTAACATTATTATCATTTACATTTGAGTGTTGATCAACATCAAGAATAGCGAAGCTATTCCCTTCTACAGACATAAATTGACTAACATTGGTTTCCGTCCGATTCCCGTTATAACTCCATACCTGACTGTTGTCATATATCATATCTCTGTGGTTGTCATGGATATCTATGTTTGAAAAACTTTTAGATCGCCCCGAGCGGGCAAGGACGAACCCCGGCGGGAGATCAACGTCTCCGCCGGGGTCCAGCAACTCTTCCGACATCAACTACATCAATAAAATTAACCTATTTACAATATCTACTAAAATACTCACTAAAATAAACTTCAGCAATTATTTTAGAATAAAAAAACTAACGCGAACCGAAAAAACGTGGATTTCCCGTAATGGCCGATTTGACAGTCCGGAAAAATATTTGAATGAGCATGAACACGCGTGCTAGGTTTCGAATGCCACATTTTCTTTTAATTCTTTTAAAATGTAAGCATAAGCGGCCTGTCTGCCTCTGTGAGGAGGACAGCACAATATAGCTAAACAATTTGCATCATCATCAGTCAGCACAATTTTTATTTACAATACTCTTCATATTCTTTCAACGTTCAATGCTCGTCGGTTACGTGCACTATGCACACGAAAACATAATACAGTCAATAACTGTCACAGTAGATTCATTGGTATATGTTCATTGGTGTATGACCTTAAATGTCTCCCTGTTTAGTTACATGACCTATATGTTTATACATAAGTAGTTGTTAATAGCATACCATAATAAAATGATTTACCTAAATGGGCACACACTTGATGTGTCTTAAGAATTTGTGTGTGTGTGTGTAGGGGCTGTGTGTGTGACAGTAATCTTTTATTTAAGTTTTCATTATCAATAAAATTGTTCAGTTTTATTTTATTTTTCACTTGTCAATTTTTTACGACTATTGCTTTAAATGTTTGTTTGGAGCATGTAAATACATCTATCTTTAAATGAATATTAATTTTGTTGGCGTGTCACCTCACTGAGCACGATGTCGCGAGGTGTGGCGTTGTTGGCTGTGTCTGATTGTGTGGTGTGACGGGGGCTGCAGGTGCGTCGTGGGAGGAGGATGAGGGCGGTGTGACGTGCGAGTCGTACCGGCTGCACGCGCGCGGCAAGGTGCAGGCGGCTGCGCTGGCGCAGGCGGCGCTGCAGGCGGCCGGCGCGGGCGCGGCGGACCCGTGCGCCGCCGCCGACGCGTGCGCCGCCGGGCTGTGCGTCGCGGTGCCTCTCGCCGCCGCGCACGTCTGCCTCTGCGAGGACGACTCGCTGCTGCCGCGCGGCGTCGGCGCGCACTGCCCCGACATACCCGACAATGAGGTACCTATACATACCATTGTATATCTTTACTGCGCTCCAATAGATAGGGAATAGGTAACACTTAATGCCTAAAGCCGCATCCCCACTATGCCGCTCGGTAGAGCCGCTCGGCAAAGCGGAACAAGTGAAGACGTGCCGCGCGGGTTGCGGCCACGCGGCACACGGGGCCGCGCGGCATGCTGATTCGAAAACGACCGAGTCCGGTCCGGATCTACGGCACGGTGCCGACGCACGAGTGTGGACGTGTCGCGCTTTTGCACTCGCCTGTCCGCCGCGTGTTTCTGTTTTCGCCGCGGTATGCGATGCTTGATTGTACTTAAAATAACTAATAATGCAGCGATAGCGGCGAGGAAGTCGTCTTCGTCACACATGTTCAGCACGCAGTCTGCGCGCCGGCACGTCTCCACAGCTACTGTGTGGTAGTTCGCATTTTAAGACGGCGGGTGGTCGAGTGGTTCGGGCATCGGCTTGTCATGCGAGAGGTCCGAGGTTGAAATCCGGACCGCATGTACTAAGGAGTTTTTTTCTGATGAAAAAATTTACATGCACACCTACACCTGTTGCTTCACCGTTCGGAATCGGTGTAAAACTGTAGGTCTCTTCCCTTGCCCCTTACTAGGTGGTAGGCTCAAATTGTAGCCGACTGCTTCACTACCACCGTACTGAATGTAAGATGGTGACATAGCAACCTCGATTGTGTTCTCCTCAAGTCCAGTATAGCCAGAAATCCAGGTACGTCTCCGGTATGGTACCTACCTTCTCGGAGGTGATATTGGCTGGTCGGATGTGCTTTGGCCCCTCCGACTCAGCCACCCATACAGGATAACATAAAAAAAATCTATAAAGATTTTGTTCAATATTTTACTCTGCGTATGTAGTGCCGGTTGAGAGAAATATACGGAGCGGTGTGACAAGCAATGTGTGTGTGTGCTGCAGAGGGCTGTGTTCACGGGCGGTGCGGAGACGCGGCGCGCGGGCGGCGGCGGCGGGGGCGGCGGCGCGCGCACGACGCTCGCCGTGCTGGCGCTGCTGTGCGCGGCCGTGCTGCTCGCGCTGCTCGGCCTCCTCTACTACCGCCGCCGGCGCAGCAGGCGCAGCAACATGCCCACGTTCTCGTACGTACACCTCACTCACTCTCACCATGCCTCACGCACTCTATGTACTTGCGCGTGCTAACCACCTAACCACGGTCTAATTCAGTGGAAATTCGTCAGCCGCGCGGAGCATACCTACACGCTCGCCCACGCAACTGCGCGCAGCTGCAAAGCAATAATCACTTTATACTCGATCGTTTAGGTACATTTTCGCACGCAGCGGTTGGCGACGTGAAGCAGTAGGCTATTAAAGCCGAAGGTATGGAACTTTTTCTATGAAGTGATTTATCTGTTACGAAGTAACTATTAAGTAATGTGTGCTCTCACTCTCTCCATGTGGAGTTCGTGTCCAGACGTTATCGAGATCACTGTTGGCCTTGTTGAGTTGAGTTAGTGTGCGACGATGTGTGGAGAGGGTATCGGAGTGTTATAGTGTGTGGTGTGTGTGTCCGTGCGGCAGGATCCACTTCCAGAACCCTGCGCACGAGCAGGAGCTGCAGGGGCCGCACGGGGACGTGGAGCCGCGCGTCGACATCGCCGCCCCGCCGCCCGCCCGCGCGCCGCTCTCACAGTACGACACTAGCTTTATTTATTTTTTTGCTGTTCTTAAAATATTTTTAACATTGAAAATGTTTGTTTTCGTTCGAGTATAGTGCCCCGATTTATGAAATTGTGACATTTACTTGTAGTTTCGCAGATATAAGAGGTACGCGGATGGGTCATATGTCAAAATGTGCGTCTGCCAGAGGGCTTTAAATTGCAATTTAAATTACCAAAACCGGTTTGTAACTTTTTGAGATTTTCCAAAATTTGCCAAAATTTCAAAAAAATTTCGCCGACTTGGATCGAGAATTTCCCAATAACTTTTTTTTGAGCTCGCTATTCAAGAAACGGAAAAAATGGTATCTCGGGATTGAATTAAGCTACAGTTTATGCCATCTTAGGAGGCGGGCGGACAAAAACTGTAGGCGGTAGCGGGTCCCTTACGCGCGAGGTCAGTCTGTGCTCCGTTCACTTTATCTTCAGTACGATAAAGAATGAATTCCTAATAACAAATTTGTAAAATTTTATTGTGTGCTTTATTTCTAAATTACATTTTCAATGCCTTTGATAGTTGCGCGTAGTGTGAGATCTGTAGATTTTTCATACAATCCCGTGATTGCAATGGCCAGATGCACATACTCGGAACGGCCGATATCACCTCTGAGGAGGTGCCACACTGGAGACTTTCCCCTGGATTTCTGGGCATTCTGGACTATTAAACTAACCGCGCAGTACTTGGATGTGTGACTGCTTGACCGTTGGAGGCTGACCGTGGTTCCGAATTCACGTTAAAACTGTAGGTCCCTTCCTTCCCTTCTTACCTTACCAGGTGGTAGGGGTTTTCCCGCTCGGGGTGGTTACCACCGCACTGAATGAAAGTAAAACGGCTATGTAAATAGTTCATGTTTTCCATCCAGTCCGGTGTAGTCGACATGAAATGAAGGGAAGCACTGACGCGGGACCCAGTTCACCCGGTGTTATGGGCTGACATCACGGACGTATTAGGTGATGTAGCCAACCGTGTCAGTTTCCATAAAAAGAAAAAAATAAATAAATAAAACTAGAGGAGAGTAGAGCCGAGTTACATCCAGTACGGTGGTCATCAACCCTATGCGTTACAACTTGAGCCTAACACCTAGTAAGGTATAAGGGAAAGGAGCTAAAGCATGGACGGCCTAACCTGAGGCGAACACAATGTACGCACACAAATGCATTTCTCTAATACAAATGCTTGACATGCGCCTATACATGACCTGAGCACTACTACACTCGCAGAATTTTATGCTCGCCGTCATGCGTGAATGTATTTGTACGCCTCAGGTTAGAACGAACGACCTATACAGCTTTACAACGGTTTCGAGTGGCGAGCAGCAGGTGTGTGTGTAGGTGCATATGCACACACGAGTTGGTAATGTAACGGTGTGTGTGTGTGTGTGTGCAGGACGGGGGCGTACAACGAGTTTGTGAATCCGCTGCGCGAGGCTTGGCGCTCCATGCAGGCGCGCGTCACCAGGCACAAGCGCTCCTACCCCGTGCGTACCATGCACTCTATCACTATACCTATACAGCCCACCGACGGCGGGGGCCAACCTGTTTTTTTCAGGTTTAATCTGCTCACAGTCATCAACTGTGAGCAGATGGATGGAGTGTTGATTTGTCGCTTGGAGCTGGTGATACTGAGCATCTCTCATGGGATATCTCTAATTCCTTAGTGCCATGATGTCGCACCTTTTAGACGTCTGATATAGTCCGGCATGGTCAGTTGGACAGCAAGCTGGTTCGGGTGGTGTTCCAATCGGTATCTGTACTTCGTCGCCATCGATTTGATCTCTTCCTTTACTGTAGGCACATTGAGTAAGCTATGCTCCTCTTCATTTTTAATGAACCAGGGTGCATTGGAGATTTGCTTCAGCGGGGGCCGACCTGCCGGGTGAACACATCCGGACCTTGTTGCATAACTGCGAGAAGCTTTCGTCGACTAGGACGCGGAGCAGAACTAATTCCTCGCTCGACCAGGGAGGGATCTCTACTGACCTGCCTTCTTAGAGCACGTTGTCAGCCTCGATAGCTCAGTGGTGCAGACAGTCAACTGTCGCTTTTGAATGTTAAGCAACGCTGGGTGCGGTCAGTACTTGGATGGGTGACCGCTGACCGTTGGAGGCTGACCGAGGTTCGGATTCCTCGTAAAACTGTAGGTCCCTTCCCTCCTAATATTACTTGGTGGTAGGGATTAACCCGCCCGGGTTGGTACCACCGCACTGAATGAAACGACGGTCAAAACGGCTATGTAAATAGTTTGTGTTTTCCGACCAGTTCAGTGTAGCCGGCACGATCAAAGGGGGAAGCACTGACATGGCCCCTAGTTCACCCGGTGCTATGGGCTGACATCACGGACGTTGTAGGTGATGTAGCCAACCGTGTCAGTTTCCATAAAAAAAAAAAAAAAAAAAAAAAAAAAAAACGTTCTATCCAAGACCTTCCTTGTCTGTTTCGTATTGCTAGACAGAACCGATCCCCCCCGAAGTGTGCGAGGGAGTCAACTAGCTCGCCAGATGCAGCATATATTATTATAACACCAGCTTGACTAATTATTTCCATAATACACCAAGCTCCTGTCGTTCGAGTTTTGTCACGCTATGAACGCCTGCAATGCTTTAGGGAGCGCTTCTATATCTTAACTCAACATATTTCACAAAAAAAATGTTACATAAAAATCTGAAAAAAATAACCAGGTTGGAAATTTTTTTAAATGTATAAGAGACTATCACTCACTGAAACGCAGCAAGTATTCACAAAATGGCCCTGTATATGTATAAATACTATATGTATACTGTATAAATACTAATGTGTATGTGTGTGTGTGTGCGCGGCGGACAGGACAACTCACACCTGAACGTGCCGTTCGTGGACTCGGACTCGGACGTGGAGTCGGACCGCGACATCGACGCGCGCGACAAGGCGCGCCTCCTCTAGACACACTCACAACGCGCCCCCGGCCCCGGCCCAACACTACCTAGCGACCGTACCGCCCGAGTCAATACCGTACGTGACCTCTCACCGACGCGTTGCGCTGTTTCGAAACCAGAGGAGACCATATGAGGGAGTCACACACACACACCGCCGCGTCACGTAGCAGTGTGGCGGAGAGCTCGTGTGAAGTCTGGACTCTTCTTCTTCTTCTTCTTTTAAATAGTGGCAACTGTCATGACTGAGACAGTCTGGACTCTCTAGTCTATTTAATCATGACATGATGATTATGCCTGTCAACTGTCAGTTCTATGCGTACAGTGCGACAAGGCTTGAAATGAACGTGGCTGATAGCAAAACTAACGCCGCGACAGTGTTGCCAGATGACTGTCTCGCGTTTCACCCGTTCACGCGTACGTTAGTATCCCTTCTTAGTCTGTGGTGTTGTTAGCAGAAATCGAAGTTTATCTGTTATTTTATTAGTGAGCAAGTCTTCCTAAAATTCCCTACATAAAATAATAAATTAGTAAGTACCTACCTACCTTATAGGTACTATACATACCTTTTCATATGCAGCGATATTTTCCCCTAGTGTAAGGAAATTTTCAAAATTGACAATCCTAATGCTTCAGCAGCGCCCTCGCACAAACGTCATCCACGTTCATTTCAAGCCTTGTTACACTATTGAAAATCTTTCCTACATCGTGATTGAAAATATGAACACTGCGATGCGTTCCCAATCGTTCCAGCTACGTACATTTTTTCACTATTGAATTTGACAGTTGAACTCGACTAGCGCTGCGACTGTGCACACTCGGGAGCGCGTGCGGTCGGAGCGTGAGGCGCCGAGGGGGAGGGGGTTGTGCTTAGAGTGTTGCCAAAGCTAAACGGTAGCGCGACTCTAGAACGAATTGACAGCCGTCCGCGGCTGTTTGTGATGGTGCGTCGTGGCGCTCGCCTGCGCCCAATGTACTGAATATTGTTTGAATAATGTGATCTCCCGCTACCTCATGTTGAGCTCGTATAGTGTAGGTAGAGATATACAATTTAATGTGATATTATGTAAGTGTAAATATCCATATGTCAATATTTCACAAGCATGTAACGTCCAGTACAAAGTAATATTTAATTATCTTTTGCAATATTTTATAATGAGAATTTTATGTAATTTTATAAATAGTAATACATGTTAAATAATACAATATTTCGAGATACCCAATATACCTTGTTATGTTTCTAAAATATTTGAAGTTTTTGTTTGAAAAATTACCAAATTATGTTAGATCAATTTACTAAGTGGTCTGAGTGTGTGCCGGCCGGCCGACTGAGGGTGTGTGTGTGTCGGTAGTCGATTGTAAATTTCGGCCGCTTCACAAAGTGCGGGCCGACGGTTTACTTACAACAACGCCTGCATTGCATGCAATATCGAAATTGCTAAAACCCTTAGCAAGAGTTAAGATATGTATTAGCACAAGTTTAGATTTTAACTAGTATGTACTTAAATGTATTAATAGGTATTCTTATTAATTATTTTGTCTTAATTTTCACGCTCAACGCTTTTGCTACTATAGTTCGTAAAATATAGCTTGATACGCGTGACAGATGTCATCGAGAACACCTCGCATGAAGTTCCATGTTTTTTTACAGTAAAATGCATGCAATACAACGTCATACTTTGTTGAAATGTCACTCTGACTTCTGTCACGCGTATCAAGCTATATTTTACGAACTATACCTACTTACATTTCACTATATTAATAAAATCTCCAAAAGTTCACTGTAAAAGCCATTGCACCTCATGTAATGTTCTAATGTGCTTATTACTGATAAACCTATCTTGTATCAATAAAGTATTTTCTATCTATCTAAGATGGGTTAGGTTAGGTTAGATCAAACTTAACCCAACTTTTAACTTAACATTTGCATCTTCTAACTGTAGAATGCGATGCGCCTCTAGGCACTTTGTAAAGCATCTCGATTCCAAATTGGCCGCTGACATGCATGGAGTACCGGTCGCGCCACACTCATACCTAATTATTTAACGCACAAATAGTTGCCAATAAACTCACATACTTACCAAAATATTTATTTGTATTTAGTGAAAATGTTGGTATATCATTTATATTTCATTTGTTGAAGAATTTTATTGTATCTTACTAGTTAACACAATGTTATAATATTGTGTGACAGTGTCGTGATCCCCGCGTGGCTAGTGGTTACCAGTGCTATGTAACACATGAGACTGAATTTTTAATGCATTTTAATAAATACATTTTGATCTTATTGATTTATTTTAAAGTTGCAATAGACCCGAGGTCGACTCATTCAAACCCAAACTGAGATGTGCTGTACCAGAGCCCACTGCCATTTTTCTCATTTTTCTTACGAAGAAAGCCATGCTGTGCTGTCATGTGATAGGGACGTTGCTTCGGTTCTCGTAAGAGAGAGCGAGAAAGACATCAGTCTTTCTCGCTCTCTCTTACGAGAACCAAAGCAACGTCGCAGGGGTCCTATCACGTGACAGCATGGCTTTCTCCGTAGGAAAAATTACAGTCGGCTCTGGCTAAGAGATTCCTAAGAGTAAGTGTAATGGTATGGTATGCATGTACAGTAGTACGTGCATACCATACCATTACACTTACTCTTAGGAATCTCTTAGAAACCTCTATCGCGAGCATGCTTTCAGAGTCGCATGATGATGAGGAATTATAATTTCAAAAGATCCTATAAAATAGAAATACCCGAAAGGGACGAATGGGATCAGAGTCCCAAGGGTCATTCAGGGACGGAGACATTGTGTGGTATATCGACGGATCCAAAATATGGTTGCGCAGGATCGAGGGTCTACGGAGAGTGGCTAAAGATGCGCAAATCGACATATCTTGGGAAACATTACCTCCGTATTCCAAGCCGAAATGTATGCAATCATCGATTGCATACATGAAAACCAGCGAAGATCATACTCTGACAAAAGTATTTATATCTTATCACATAGCCAGGTAGCCTTAACGCACTGGAATCAAATGAGCTACAGTCTAGACTTAGTTGTATGTCCAAGCCCTAAACCACCTCAACGCCAACAACAAAGTAACACTAAGAATATAACTCGGTTCATAGTGGAAATCGGACTTGGGGGTGAGCTATAAACTTTTGAGAGATCACAATAGATCTTCCAAGGTTGCAGTGACAACATGGCTCAGGGGCCCTAACTCTTACACTTTAAATCTTAACATACACTTACAATTAAATCCACATTGTTATCTATAAATACTGACCTTTTGTAGATAAATAAAAACTGGCACAGGCGACTAAAGCTAAGCGCAAACTGGCGCGGTGGTGGCGGTCATAGCGGTGGCGGCCAAAGTAGCGGTGGCGGTGGCGTTCAAAAGTCGCGCAGATCAGAGCGTGCAGATTCGACGGCTGTGGTGCCGCGGTGGTTGCGTAATTTCGTAATTTTCGTACTTTTAACTACAAAATTGAAGAAATTTTCCTTTTTTTTTTACTCTTAAATTTTCCTTTTTTTTTTACTTTTTTTTTATTCCGCGTGAGCAGTATTGTATAGAATTAAGTGATTATAGACCTCGTTTATAATTATTTCCTCCATCCTTTCGTCAGTTCCTATGATTATCACGCGATCAGATGCTGCAGGCGCGATCTGATCGCCACCGCCGCCACCGCCGCGATCAGACCGCGCACTGACCGCACGCGTGCAGCGATCGCCCGCGCCAGTGTGCGCTTGCACACACAATTGCATATAACCTATCTGATCGCCACCGCCACCGCCACCGCCGTGATCGCCTTGATCGCCGCAGTTTGCGCTTAGCTTAATCTGAACTGAACTCAACTGGCATAGGCCACTAATCTGAACTGAACTGAACTGCCTCAGGCCACTAATCTGAACTGAACTCAACTGCCACAGGCCACTAATCTGAACTGAACTCAAATGGCACAGGCGACTAATCTGAACTGAACTCAACTGCCACAGGCCACTAATCTGAACTGAACTCAGAATATGAACTGCAGAATATAATGCAGAATGCAGAATGAATATGTGGCGCGCGTTGAACAAAATATTTCTATAAACCCAAAACAATTCTGGTCCTTTGCAAAAATGAGGAATAAGTCACATGGTGTTCCGCGCAACATGTATTATGGTGATGAGAATGCTGAATCGGGCGATAAAATCTGTAATCTCTTTTCTTCATACTTTCAGTCGACTTTTGTGGAGCCTATGGCCGCTAGTAGCTATACTCAACCTATCGGTAGCAGCAGCTCGGCTATGGTGATAAATAATATTGAAGTAATTTATGATAATGTTTTTAAGCGTCTCAAGAATGTAGATCTGGGTAAGTCAGCCGGTCCTGATGCCATCTCACCTCAGTTCATTCAACGCTGTGCGAAAAGTATTACTATTCCCCTGGCACTACTCTTTCGCCGCTCATTGTCGGAAGGAACAGTTCCTTCAATATGGAAATCAGCATATATTACTCCAGTTCATAAGAAAGGTCAGAAAAACAATATTGCGAATTATCGGCCTATTTCCAAATTGTGTATATTTAACAAGATTTTTGAAAAGATTGTACATGAACAGTTATATGCAGCTTTTAATCAATTACTGTGTCCGGCCCAACATGGTTTTTTACGTGGACGTTCAACAGTCACCAACCTATTACTTCTAACTGAATCTATATTTAACAGCATGGACAGCAGAATACAGGTGGATGCAGTATACACGGATTATAGTAAAGCTTTTGATAGAATTGACCACCGTATTCTGCTGACCAAGCTTGAACACGCAGGCATCCACGGTGACCTTTTCAGGTGGTTTAGTTCATATGTGAAAAATCGCAGTCAAGCTGTGGTGGTAAATGGTTTCACGTCAAGCTGGATTCAAGTACCCTCCGGAGTTCCTCAAGGTTCCCTATTGGGCCCTTTATTATTTATCTTATTTATTAATGACATCAAATCCTCTTTTCTTCATGCTGACATACTACTTTTTGCAGATGATATGAAAATCATGATGGAGATAAAAACACCATCTGATAATGATCTTCTTCAAGATGATTTGAACCGCTTTGAACACTATTGCATTGTTAATCGGCTTGATCTGAACGTATCCAAGTGTGAATTCATATCATTTACAAGGAATCGTAAAACTATAGACACAAAATACAGTTTGATGGGTCAACAATTGAAAAGAGTTACTGCTGTAAAATACCTAGGTGTCGTGCTCGACTCGAAACTGTTATTCGATTCACACATTGACCACATTGTTAAAAAAGCGAGCAGGGCACTCGGTTTTATACTAAGAATCTCTCGAAATTTTAAAAATCCGAATTCATTGCGAACCCTTTACTGTACGTATGTCCGCAGTCACCTTGAATATGCCTCTCAAGTGTGGAATCCGAGATATTCAACCTATAAGATTAGACTAGACCGTGTCCAAAAAAGGTTGCTCAAATTTCTCAATTTCCGGACAAACGTTGGGTTCCCTAACACTGAAATGGCATGCCATTTCCATAAGTTGCTTCCTCTAGACAGTAGGCGAGAAATGCTTGACATTACCTTACTACTGAAAATAAGCAGTGGATCCATCGATTGCCCGGAACTTTTGGGTCACATTAATCTACTTGTGCCGAGACTCGCGACGAGGAGTAACGCAATAATACACCTCCCCCTTGCCCATTCCAATTATAAACAGAATTCATTTTTCTGGCGTGCTGGTAAGTTATTCAACGACATAAGCGACGATGTTGATTTGTTTTGCACGAGCCCTAGTGTACTTAAGAATAAATTTAGACGTGCTTTCGACTCAACTTAACGTTTTAGATTTATGTTAGTTTTTTTTTAAGTATTAATTTGTGTAAGAAATGCCCACTTAAATGTCTGTTGTCTTCATTATCTGTGTTAAATTTTCGCTTTTTTTCTCTCTAAATTTGAACCTAAATGTGTAAACTTGTAATTGGTGTCCTGTAGTTATAATTGTATGTTTATTCAATATGTATCTGCACTGTAAGTTTACCGAAATAAATAAAATAAAAAAAAATAAAAAAATTATCTGAACTGCACAGGCAACCGAGCCCAATAGTCCAATATGATCCGCTCTCAAGGAAACGTTATTTGGAATGTTCGATGCTTCTCTGAGCTTATCTGAGAGACTAGAGAATCCTTAAAGGGTTTACGGTGTAGCAGGCAATCGTAATACGGCTAAAGTCCTAAGCAAAATGTCAGAATACAAAAATTCTGACACCTGCCACGTATGTAACGAAACGAATTGATTTGGATGTCCTTATCCATTAAAATAAAACAAGGAGGAATATTTGTACAATTTATTACCAAAAGAACATGTAAACCAGAACACAATACTTACCTACCTAATGCTACCTACACAGCAGTGGCGGTTCCCCAGGTGAAGCAAGTGAAGCACCGCCTCACTTAATTATCTTGAAAGTAAAGAAAAAAAAACATTTCAAAATATCAAGAAAGAAAACTTAAAAAAGTCAAGTATATCCGATCCGAACTGATCACAATATTAGCGCGGCGGCGCGGAGGAGGCGGAGGCGGCTGGTGCGACGCGCGCGACGAAATACGTTAAAGATGTGTTAGTGCATCAACACCACCAACACAGCACGCACACACACACAGACGTGACGTGTGACGTGTCACGTACGGCATGGCATATGGTGACTCACCCCGGTCCGGTGCGGCGACGAATCGCTTATTTTGATATCGCTTCACCAAGCGTAAAGACAACAGGTTGACCTTGGAGGCTTTGGATGTAGGGAGCAGCTGAGGCTCTGATAAATGGCGCCGGACGAGACATCTATATCCAATTAAAAGAATGCAGAGCGAGATGGGGCGATTCACGTTTTCTATAAGTCGGTTTGTTTTACCTCCGTGATTAAGATGGCGAAATTCGCACTAGTTACGGTAAGTTTCATAGCTCAATGGTATATGCTTCGCTTTTCAATCTAGTGACGTTGGTTCGAATCTCACTTTTGCGAATTCTTTTTTTTTTTGTTTTTAGGGTTCCGTATCCGGTACGGGACCCTATTACTAAGCCTACGCCGTCTGTCTGTCTGTCTGTCTGTCCGTCCATCCGTCTGTCTTTTTTTTTTATGTAATCCGGTATGGGTGGCTGAGCCGGAGGGGCCAAAGCGCATGCTCCGACCAGCCAATATCACCTCCGAGAAGGTAGGTGCCATACCGGAGACTTCCCTGGATTGCTGGCTATACTAGACTAGAGGAGAACACAGCCGAGGCTGCTATGCGGCAGCAGCAGGTGTAGGTATGCATACACGTAATTTTTTTCGTCAGAAAAAAACTCATTGTTACACGCCGACCGGATTTGAACCTCGCACCTCTCGCATTTGAAGCCAATGCCCAAACCACTCGGCCACCCGCCGCTTGTCTGTCCGAGGCCTGTATCTCTTGAACCGTAATTTGGTAGCCCGTTGAAATGTTCACAGAAAATGTGTTATTATGGCCGATATAACAAAAAATAATGAAAATAAGAAAAAGTAAAAAACTCACGGGGGTTCCCATAGATGGCGCGGGCGCATACACTTTTTGGTTTCAAAAAGTGTATGCGCGCGCGCCATCTACCAAATAGATGATGAATCATTTTCTAATCGTGACTAACTAATATGAAGTATTTCATAACACGCCATCTAGATGGCGTGGCGTGTTATGAAATTCATCTAGTGGCGCTAGCCGTGACATGGCGATACGGTACCCTCGGTGCGCGATTCGATAGTAGTTTTTGGTTAAGTATTGTTAGGGCCAAAAAAAATTAGGTTTAGGTTTTTCAATTTATCATAAAGTAATAGCAATGTAGGTGGATTTTTTAGTCGCCTCACTAAGATTTATAGGTCAAAGCCGCCACTGCTACACAGACTCTCGACATCTCGCGAGCTACCGGGCCGGGGCCGCATTCGTACATCAATAATGCTATAGTTTTTGCAATTGTTTTTTTTTATGAAAATATCTGGTGTGCCGAGGGACCACAGGTACCCGAAACAGCCAAACCACACTCAGCGAGACCCACAACCATACCAGCAGACTTGTGGATTACAAGTGCTATCCGGCTTGTTAATACGACGTTTGAAGACTTCCCAGGATAAAAGTATTGGGAAACACACTCGCCTGTAGACAATTCCACACCCTAGCGGTGCGACAGAGGAACAATTTTGGGAAAATATGTGTCCTGAAAACCCCAATCTCAACAACAAGAGTGTGTTCAGTTTCTCTCTGGGAGATAGGTTGGATGGCAAGGAGTAAGGGTTGCAAGTACCTCCGAGTAACACCCATGAAAGTAATATACAAGTGTTGTGTGGCCCGCTCTTGTGTTAGAGTCATATCTCCATATAGATTATGGAATATTGCAGTCATCTTTGGGAGGGTTCCCCTGATTACATTCTTTCAGCCTTGGATTGTATTCAGCGACGAGCCATTCGCCTCATTGGTGACTCTGTACTCATATAGGACCTTCAACCTCTAAAGCACAGACGTATCGTTGGGTCATTGAGCCTGTGTTATCGGTACTACTATGGCCGTTGCTCTGACTAATTTGCTTCCGTTATCCCTCCTCCTGTTCGTCTTCGCCAAACCCGCCACTCTTGGAACATCCCTTTGTAGTGGACAGTAGAGT
Organism: Nematopogon swammerdamellus; assembly: GCA_946902875.1. Lineage (NCBI taxonomy): Eukaryota > Metazoa > Arthropoda > Insecta > Lepidoptera > Adelidae > Nematopogon > Nematopogon swammerdamellus. The sequence continues at coordinate 16,635,338 of OX336357.1, forward strand.
TCTTCGAACTACATGATTCTCTAAATGATTCTTTTGCTTTCGCGATTATTCCTCCACGGTAGCTCGGCGGGAAATCAGCACATTCTATACATAAATACATTCCTCACAAAAAAACAATCTTTAACAAATTGATGAGATGTGATTTCACAATACAGAAATATGTAGTTATACCTAAACTATACCTAAATGGACCCAACCGGCCATGTTGACAGTTCATCAACTAGACCCAGACGTCCGTGTTGACATTTCATCAACTATACCCAGATGGCCATGTTGACACTTCATCAACTAGACCCAGATGTCCGTGTTGAAATTTTATCAACTATACCCAGACGGCCATGTTGACACTTCATTAACTAGCCCCAGATGTCCGTGTTGACAGTTCATCAACTAGACCCAGACGACCATGTTGGCACTTCATCATCATAATTTTTTTTTTTTTATGAATTTAGGTTCTCCTCAAATAATTTCATATGACAACCATTCTATTGTTCTGTTTAGTATTCAGATCAATAATATATTTATTTGTTCATACAAACAATTAATCAATAATTAATTATACTAAGTACTCCTTTCAGTTCACAACACTATTATACTAACTTAACACTTTATCTAGGGAGCAGATTGTTCAGAATTTTCTTCCCAGCTCATGTGTTAAAATGAAATGTATAGCCCTGTAAAATGTATTTACACACTGGAAGGCAGCTCAATCTCAGAGTGGCAACTTAACAGATTGTAGACACAGCACGGCAGACATGTTGCTCGGTAACAGAGTCCCCGGAGGATTACACAAGCATTTAGAAGTGCGCGTCGGGGCTGCGCGAGCGCTACCGGCGCGCGCCGCCGCCGCCGCGGTGCCCGCCGCGCCCGCCTCGGTTGTACGTTTTGGGCGGGAGCTTGCCATGGTCCCCGCCGCCGCCGCCGTAGCGATCCCCGCCGCCGCCGCCCGCGTTGCTGTTCCCCTTGGACTGTGAGTAGGAGACGACGGCGGGCGGCGGGAGCGAGTTCTGCTGCGAGCGGCCGTTGCCGCCGTTGTTCTGCACGCCGTTGTTGAGGGCGCCGGCGCCGGCGGGCGAGACGCCCAGGAAGGCGGGGTTGGGCTCGCTCATGTTGATCTGCTCGTTGAAGAGCATGCAGAACTCGCCGATCTTCTGTATGTCGCCGTTCTTGCCCGAGTAGAGAGTGAGACACTGACGCCACAGCGACGCGTAGCCCTTGGTGAGGCGCACGATGTCGCCGGGCACGAGCAGCTGCCCGGGCTCGTCCCACACCGACACGTTGATGCCGGCGCTCTGGTCGGCGACCTTGAACGTGCGCACCTCGCGGTTTTCCTTCGTGATGGTCGGCGGCCCCACCTCGAGCACTATGAACACTACGTTGATGTTCTTGAGGCCCGGCTTCAGGTCCTTTATCTGCAGGTATTCGATCGTCGCCATCGTCGCGGGTGTCTTGCGCGCGCGCTCACCCTACCGGACCGCTAGAGAAACGCCTTCACTCACACCGAGGAGGCGAGCGAGACACCTCGTCCTCATCGATGTTGGCGTGCTTTAATGCCGAACGGCACAGCCTGCCTACCTGCACAATGCACATACATTCCCATCAATCAAATTAATACCCGTGGCCGGCTGGTTGCCTCAGGAACGAAAAAAATAATAAAAAGAAACGCACAGGCAGCAGCGCAGCAAAAATCAATCAGACTCCAAGTTACTATAAGATCAGACCAAAGAAAAGAATCAGCCACCAAAGATCACCCAATAATCAGTCAATCAATTGGTTGGGACTGGTTGGGACTTGGGACTTGAGGAGCACGGGAGGGAGGAGGGACATTACAAAGAGGATTTAACCACGGACATTATCTGAGTCTGACAGACAGGGCGGGGGGCAGTGTTGCCAGCGGGGTCTTGTCAAAAGTTACCTAACATAGAAAAAAAGTAACCTTTTAGTGTGAAAAGTAACCTTTCATTTTTTTTTCAGTATTAAGTAGTGTTTATCGGTTATTCTTATCCTCGTACGTATTTATTTGTACACTTACCTAGTTTTTCAGTCGTTTTTTTTTCAATTCAAACCAGTAAGTAGGCCCGACCGACACAAACAAACAAAACTAAACTTTCTTTCATTCATCGACCAACACGACACGACGATCGACGACTGGAGGCGACACCAGTGTGACCAGATTAATTTTTACGAAAATACCGTTGCCACCTTGAAAAAATACTAAAATATACTTTCTATGACAGGTCAAATAAACCAATAAAAATACCGATTTTCATAAAATGTTTTACTCATCATCATCATTATAAATGTTCGAATTTTACTTCAACATTATTTTCGAAGGATTAAAATGTATACAACATCCTTCATCTTGCTTTGTTTTAAAACTGCCGATACATTTTTATTGTTAGGTCTGTTTCTTTGCTCGGTTATTATTAAATTTATCTTTGAGAATATGCGCTCGCATGCAGCTTTGGACACGGGTATAAGAAATTTTTCCAACTTCCACCCAAAATTGCTCACAAAAAAGGGGTGAGCCAGTACTTGAGGATTGTAACAAATGATTTACTTTGCGATCAAGTTTTAGGGCTCTTTAATCTATAATCGATAACAAAGGATCGGCGGGAACCTACCTGTGTTGCTCTATGACCACACAAAGTGAAACAATTTTCGGGAAATTCCTTCCCATAATGCCGATGTTCGCGGCAGAAGATAGAAGCGAAGTTCGTGGGGACGATTGCGTCCAGTGTTTACCATGAAAATGTAATTTTATGCTAAATATACTAAAAAATACTAACTTTCAGTAATATACCTATAAAAATACTGATGGTCAAAAAAATCGTCAAAATATACTGAAAAAGTATTAAAATACTGAATCTGGTCACACTGGGCGACACGAACGAACGACAGCAAACGAACTCGAAAAGAGCCAGTTAGATTGAAGCGAGACGCTTTTGTGATTTGGTTATTCACATCCTTTAGTGTGAGAGAGAAAGTCGTATTTTTAACATGTTTTTAGAATAGACACAGAACCACGACGAATTACGAGCGAAGTGTTGCGTTGCCAACATGAAAAAAAAATATAAAAGAGTTCTGCCCACAGAACGCGCATTGAATCCACAGTAAAGTATAATAGTCTGTGGCACACACCTAAATCTATTTCCGCCGTTTAATCGGTTTCGTGTAAGAAAATAAATTAAAAATGTATTATACAAATTAATTCTGAAAAATTACCTAAAAGTAACCTTTTGAGTCGCGTAACCTAGAAGTAACCTTTCAGCGTCAAAAGTAACCTAAAAGGTTACAATAGTAACCTGAGTATGTTGACGTTTAAAATTGCGGTCCGCCACCTGAAAGACCTGCTTGATCCTGCAACCTAGTTCAAACCACAATATTAGTTTTATTAGTATGGAATAGAAAGAATTAGATTTTTTTTACCAACATACACGTGTTACATCATAATGATATTCAAGACTTTTTTGTTACTGTTATGAAACTGAATCGATTAGGCTATAAAAATCAACCACCTATTTTTTATACATTATACACATAAAAAAATATTTTAGATAAAAAAAAGGCCAAGCGTCCAAAAAAATAGGTCTTACAAAATTAGTTCATAGTAAGCTGATAGAACCCCCCCTGAGTTCTGTATCGGAAATAGTTCACTTTTGAAGAACAAAGAATATTTTTTTTTCACGAAATATATATTTTTTTAATGTTAAATGTAAAAAAAAATTTTTCTTAATCGTTTCGGTTTCATGCTAGGAACAAAAAAGTCTTCAAACACGTATATCTCTTTCTTTCAGAAATTGTGAAAAACCACAATTTTAGTTTTATTAATATGGAATAGAAAGAATTGAATTTTTTTTACCAACTTACACGTGTTACATAATAATGGTCATGAAGACTTTTTTGTTACTGTTATGAAACTGAATCGATTAGGTTATAAAAATCAACCACCTATTTTTTTATTTAAATACCTACTTAAAAAAAACTTTTACTTAAAAAAAGCCCAAGGTCCGAAAATTTTTATATAGGTTTTACTCCCTATATGATACAGAACCCCCCCTTAGCGTACTATGAACTAATTTGGAAAGACCTTATATAAATATGTATTATATTTACTTAATCGTTAACATAAAGTATACATGTTTATATAAGTACTGTAGGTATATAAGTATTCAGATCTGAAATATGACATGAATAAAATACAATAAACAAATAAATATGAGTATCGATAATAGTGTCGATTGTTTATTGATCGCCGTAGTCAATCCCTACCAAGGTCGTATTCGTGCCACGCGGATTCCGATGTCTGATTATAAGAAAGAAAGAAAAAACGTTTATTCAGCTAAAACTATAAAATAACAAAACAAGATTTAAAAAAAGTAAAAAAACTTTTTTTAGCTGAAAGGTAGCAGACACAGCACGATGCAAAACCTAACAAGTAGGTAGTTGCGGCTGGTTTTAAGTCTGCCCCCTTACATTATTATTACACAACAAACAATTTAGATTAAATCAAATAGAAACTTACAAAATATAAACACAAAAATATTTAAAAAATTATGGTAGATAACAACAAAAACAACATTACATAAAAAAGAAAATAATAACGAATTATTAACAATTTTGAACAAAAAAACGTCTGATAAATTAATGATATATATTTACAACACAAGGAAACAAAAAAAAACCCCTTAAAAATATATAGCATTTATTATTTTATAAACACAACAACGATGTAGCTATAGCAATCGCTGTTGTGTCATCAACAACAGTTTATATTTAGATTTGAAAGCGACATTTTTAAGACCTTTCAGCGGTGGTGGTATGTTGTTCCAACATTTAGTTGCTGCCATCATCGACATCAATGGTTGCTGCTGTATCGCAGTAATCGAATTGGGACAAATGGGACAATAAAAGTGCATCTGTAAGAATGTGCCGCACCTCCTCAGTCAGATGCTCGCGTACTTTGTACATTATGTTTAATCTCCCAAAAGCAGATTGAAGTCGCTTTCCGCTTTTGTCTGTATATATCCGCTAACTCCTCCTAAACCACGCAATGGATTTTCATGCGGTTTTCACCATCAGTTAGATAATTTTTCACGGAAGGTTTATATCAGGAGTGGAGCGGCGCGGGGCGGCGCGGTGCGGCGCGGAGCGGCGCGGGACGGCGCGGGGTGGCGCGGTGCGGCGCGGAAAGGCGCGGCGCGGTGCGGTGCGGTGCGGGCGACGCGGTGCGGAGCGGCGCGGTACGGCGCGAGGCGGAGCGGTACGGCGCGGAGCGGTGCGGTGCGGTGCGGTGCGGTGCGGAGCGGCGCGGTGCGGAGCGACGCGGTGCGGTACGGCGCGGTGCGGAGCGGCGCGGTGCGGAGCGGCGCGGTGCGGAGCGGCGCGGTGCGGAGCGGCGCGGTGTGGTGCAGCGCAGAGCGGCGCCTGACGGCGTGGAACATACTAATTTCACGCGAGCGGAGCCGCGGGCAAAAGCTAATAGACGTATAAAGGAAGATAGACTGAGTGATAGCATTGGTGAATCAAGAAACTACGGAGACAAGCATTCGGCGTGTTCGTTCGCCGTTCGTTCACAGCCGTCAGTCGTTGCGCGCCATCAGTCGGCGAAACATCTGCACATTGCCCGTTTAAAAACTTGCTTAGTGCCAAGGTTGATTGAATGTTAAGCAACGCTGGGTGCGGTCAGTACTTGGATGGGTGACCGCTGACCGTTGGAGGCTGACCGAGGTTCGGATTCCTCGTAAAACTGTAGGTCCCTTCCCTCCTAATCTTACTTGGTGGTAGGGTTTAACCCGCCCGGGTTGGTACCACCGCACTGAATGAAACGTCGATCAAAAACGGCTATGTAAATAGTTTGTGTTTTCCGACCAGTTCAGTGTAGCCGGCACGATCGAAGGGGGAAGCACTGACATGGCACCTAGTTCACCCGGTGTTATGGGCTGACATCACGGACGTTGTAGGTAATGTAGCCAATCGTGTCAGTTTCCATAAAAAAAAAAAAAAAGGTGAAGTGTTGCGGCGTACCCAATTGCACGGCGAATTCAACAGTTGTCAGTAAACTTGTGTCGGGCACTGGATTTCACAGTTTGTCTACTGTAAAATTTGCTAAATGGCTGTTTGAACTAATAAGAAATAGGGCAGCGTTTTGACGGTTTGGCTCTTTTTCAAAGTGAACATTTAAAAAAAGAAGAAGAACCACTATCGATTCAACAAACGAAGACATGGCTGAATGCCTTGCTTGTTTGTAAAAAGGAAAAAGAAGGAATAACTATTTCAAAATTAAATGAAGAAGAACAACATCATACAAAAGACTTGGCTGCACGGTCAAACGACCTTCGCCTTTCCGTAAGGATAAACAAACCCAAAAAAAAATCGTCTCTCTCTCTCTGTGACTGACATTTCTTTTCAGTAGTAATATGTATATTCTTTGATTTCAAGCTTGTTGCCGGTTGCCGGGTAATCTGTCACAATTTTTCTAAACACACTTTGCAAGAAATTGCAAAGTAACTAATCATCACTCACTTTTACGATTTAGGTAAAATATTTATGTCGCATGTAGTCAACTGGTGCAATAAATGGACATAAATAACCAAAACGTCACGGTGATAACCTAAAGGTTTACGCGCTCGGTTCGCTGGTGTCGCGCTGCAGGTGCAGTAAATAGAGCGGTTCGAGTGGAGAGAGGGCCGGCAGCATGTTCCAGATGGGCGGCGCCTCGTTCGGCGCGACGGCGGCGACCACCACCTCGACCAACCCCAACAAGGACTTCGAGGTGGCGTGCGCGCCCGACGACTCTGTGTCCGCCCTCGAGTTCTCACCGGCCAGCGTGCCGCAGAACTTCCTCGTCGCCGGCAGCTGGGACTGTCAGGTCAGTTCCGCAACCATCGTCCTTCTCTCACTATCGGGGTTGCCAGATGGTTCAGATAAAAAAAACCGAACTTTTTATATCAAAGGGACCCTTACATTTTTCAAGAACACACTTTTCATGACTTATGCGACCGAACGTCCAAGGGCGTCGTTAGACCCCTTACGGGTGGTTTGCGCAACATTTCGCGCTTTTTATTAAAAAAAAGGCAAATTAGTTACCGCGAAAATCTGTAAGGTTCTTCTCAAGAGTGTGTTCTGTAGCTCCTATTAGCCTCGGGTCTTGAAAAGACGTGTCAATGTACAGCACGCGCCGGCTGGCAACAGCGCGCCAAATCTGTATAGATTTGATATTGCGAAACATTAAGTAAATGTGTGATATGAATCGATATTTAACAAATACCGAACCTGTCATACTTCGGTATTTTCGTCATACCGAACACCGAACACGGTGCTGAAATACCGAACAGTTCGGTAAAAAACCGAACACCTGGCAAGCCTGCTCACTATTAGTATTTTGAAATTATTTTTTATTTTTCATGTGTGCTCGAATTTGTATGACTAGATATTTTTAACCATTTGCCTCCGACCTAATTAAGGAGACATTGTATAAGGAGCTGCAGATTGAATCTGTCCAATGTGTATTATAATAGGTGATTAGTGTGTGTTGCGGGCAGGTGCGGTGCTGGGAGGTGGAGATGACCGGCAAGACCATCCCGAAGGCGGCGCAGACCTTGGGCGGGCCCGTCCTCGACGTGTGCTGGCACGACGTACGCATACCCACCCACACCCACACCCACACACAACCAACATTACTCTACTGCACTAGGGATACAAATCTATTAATGTATTTTTATCAAATATTGATATTCACTCAATACAGTACTACAAGCAAGTGTACCTCCCAGTACAGTCTCGGGTCCTTCAAGAGGGGCGTTCATCCAGCCGCCATGGCATTTGCAATCTCCGCATACACATAATGTAATGCAATGTACATTATTGAGTTGAGACATTGTATCTGTGCGGATACCATGTCTATTACTCCCCCCGCCTTCCCTGATATCTGTGAGGATACCATAAACGGTAACAACAAATGTTCGTACATTTTGTGATAATGTTATTTAAATAATTTTTTCTAACAAGAGAGAGAATGGTTTATCACGCCTTGGGAAACTCCGCTGTTTCGTTGTGGTCATATGAGGACATACATAGATGATATGCATACATATCACACACGCTGAATCCCGACAATCGGGGTAAGCAGAGTAATCGGTGTTGTGCTGCAATAACTCTGGTAAATTACAGCACAACACCAACCACCACGTTTCGCAAAAGATTCGAACAAGATTTAATCGATCAAGCAGCAAGTAAGGCACGAAGACCAACCTGCTGCATGACTCGGTGGAAGTACCGTGCCAAGGTGTGAGGTGGCGAGCCTGTCGCCCTTTAGCACGGCATCTTGTCCTTATCCCTTAGTCGCCTTTTACGACATGCATGGGGAGAGATGCAGTGGGCTATTCTTTTTAAGTACCGGCCCCACACGATACGATATGTACTGTAAAAATTCCATCTGTGCTTCTAAATAAGTGAATCTTCACTTGTTTTATATAGTTTTGTGGGTAATTCCATTGGCTGTAAGTGCAACTAAAGTTTATTGATCGAAATATTTGAGTTTATGTTCACTAACCCAAATTTTGCATAATTAAGCGGGGCGAAAATGTTATGGAAGCCATGGGGTAAGTATATTTGAATATGTGGGAGTCCTAATGGTTAATAAACAATAAAGCAAATATCCATATGGGAGTAAGACTGACCGCGCTTAGTATACAACAAATATTGCTCTTGCAATATCTGTTTACAGGTTGAGGAGTAGGTGTGAGTAGGTGCCGTGCCCACTCCTCAGCCTGCTCACACTGTCCCGCCTCCCGCACGTCACTACACTCGTGTTTAGTCTCCTACTAGTTACGTTTTATCTTATACAGAATACAATTTGAAACTTCTATATGTAAATTAAAAATGGATCGAATGGAATATAATAAATTAAGTAATAAACTATAAATCCAATTGCTACATAAAAAACCGTTTAAAAATGAAGACCTAGTTCGGCTAAAATGAACATGGAAAGAGGTTCGCGGTCCTCACTGGAAGTCTCATGCTGAATGTGTATCGGTAGAGAGAGGTAGGTTGAGTACGGGACTAGTTCTGCTTCGCTCGAAGCGAGCGGAGACTGGCTGGTCACGTGCTCGATTGAAACATTCTCCTAGCTAGAGGCAATGGGCCCGGATGTGTTGGGTGAGCGTCGCCTGTGCTATAGTTGACCGCGTGTGTAGAGGTAGATGTAACGAGTGTTGTTGTGCAGGACGGGACGAAGGTGTTCATGGCGTCCACAGACAAGATGGTGAAGTGCTGGGACCTCGCCTCCAACCAGACCATACAGGTACGCGCTCTCTCTCTCTACCTCTACACCCTCTTCTAACAGTGCGTATGATGTAAATTTTTTTGTTTTTTTGTGGAGACTGTCATTGTTGACTACATCACCTACAACATCCGTGATGTCAGCCCATAACACCGGGTGAGCTAGGTTCCATGTCAGTGCTTCCCTTCGGTTGTCTAGCCGGTGCAGGCGCGCGAGGTCTACACGGTCGTATCACCTTGTCGGACAAACGGAATAAGTTCGACGTTCTGGTCCGCTGGGACTGTGTCGCCTAAACGTTGCCTACGCTTTGCTCTGCCGTGGTCACAGTCGAAACACATGCACTGCTCTACTGTCGTCTGCGAGTTACAATTACACTTATTTTCTTTAAATTTATATATTATACTCTACAGAGAATACAGAAATTAATAATGAATGGGGCTCTCGCTCGTGTAGATGCGCTCGAATTTAACATTCCATATGTGATTTCAAAAATTGTTTATATTCACAATACAATTATTTATTTTGACTTGTTTTTTTTTTAATATTACAATAAAAATACAGTAAAAAAGCCAGACTGATTCTAGCGTCTGCTACAAAAATGAACTTTCGTTACGATAGCAAACATGTTACCAACAAAAAAAAAAGATTGAACGTGCGTTGTGTGGCAGGTGGCGGCGCATGAGGCGCCCGTGAAGACTTGCCACTGGATCAAGGGCTCCAACTACAATTGCCTGATGACCGGCTCCTGGGACAAGACTCTCAAGGTACCCCGCACACCATCACACACTCTGCACACACACACACCGCACGCACCGCTCCGTAGTTAGCATACATACATGCATCAACCAGCCTGTTACATCTTAGATTCCCACACTCTTATTAGTATGGATTTTGTTTACCAACTTACACTTGTTACTTCATAATGGTAATGAAGACTTTTTTGTTACTGTTATGAAACTGAATCGATTAGACTATAAAAAATGAACCACCTATTTTTTTATTTAAATACTTACATAAAAAAATATTTTACATAAAAAAGCCCAAGGTCCAAAAAAATTTATATAGGTTTTACTCCCTAGGAGGTGTGGATCTAAGCTTACGATGGCTTCACCGAACATATCCGGGCCCATCGGCAGTAGAGGAGGGTATTAATCGAGGTCGGGACTAGCGAGTGGCCACTCTAAATTTCCCGCGCATGCTTCACGTTTCGGCTCGCTTCAAGCCCTCGTCAGCTAGTCTGCGTTGACTAGGACGCGGGGAAACACCAGTCCCGCTCTCGACCTCCCTCTCTCTACCTATCCATATTCTGTAGGATGCTTCCAGTGACGTTTTCGAAGCTCTCTCCATGTATGAGCTTAGCGTCCGTTTTGGCAGCCCTAGATTGAAGAGCCTGTCTTGTCCGTTTCTCACAATCCGGTCTACTAAGTTGCAGTACTTGTTAAGTTTGATGTTGTGGTCCTGCGGTATGTTGCTATCCCATGAAACCGTAAGTTCAACAAGTACTACATGTTTTGTCGCTTTTGATACAGAACCTCCCCTTAGCGTACTAATAACTAATTTTGAAAGACCTGATATATTGAGTTTGTTACTGTAAAATGTTTTTGTATTTTTTTGTTGTTTGTTGTGTTGTTTTTTGTTTGTTTTTTTGTTTGCATTAAAGTATTTCTATCTAAAATGAAAAAAAAAAACAATTTAAAATATTTCTAGGCGTACTTGGGTAGTATGGGCAAGGTATTGTCGCTGGTACGCTGGTAGTGAGTGAGTGTTGCGATGTTGTGTTGCAGTTCTGGGACACGCGCTCCCCTCACCCCGTCATGACCATGAACCTACCGGAGCGCTGCTACTGCGCTCACGTCGTGAGTATTCTATAGTCACTCTTCTAAAAGGCTCACCGGATGCCGGCAGACTGTACAATGGACGGCGTCTAACTTGGCCGCCCCCCACCATGGGCAGATCGCACTTGCGCATGTACACTCAACCGCAAAATTTTAAATCACGGTAAATCACGCCCCCCTCAGCGCACCGCGCCTGTTGTGTAATATAAAGTACGAATAATATGAAATTGTTTACTCCATCACTATGAACATGCACAGGAGACTCACAGATAAGCTGCCGGGATGTGAATGTGTGACATTGTCATGAAATATACCAATTTAAATAATTCACTGATTAAAACAGAAAGCAATTTTTGCGGGTGACTGTAAATAGACACTTGGATGAGCGCGGGAGCGGCTGCGCGGTGGGGTGGACGCGGGCAGACTGACCGGTGACCGCCCCCCCCCCCCCCCGCACCCGCCCGCTACGTATGAGGTACACCCGCGCCCCGTTAGTACCTCTTACCTCACCTCCAAACCGACTTACATTTCGCTTACTGCGACGCCACTCGCACGATGTTTGGAGCGGCCAAGTTAGACGGCGTCCATTGGACTATTGCGTCCCGCACGTTCCTAGCTCGACGTCAGTATTGCACCGTGTGTGTATAATTGTATATTGTATATTGTATATTGTTTATTAAGCATTCATTAGACAGCATGACTGTACTCGAATTTGTTACAATTTGTTCTATCCGATTCGATTACACCCACGAAGACGAACCGGTAAGAAACTTTGCAGGGCTTTTTTTTCCATAATCATTTTTACAAGCATTTTTACACAGGACTACCCGATGGCGGTGGTGGGCACGGCGGACCGCTCGCTCAGCATCTACATGCTGGAGGGCAAGCCGCAGGAGTTCAAGCGGGTCGAGTCCCCGCTCAAGCACCAGCACCGCTGCGTCGCCATCTTCAAGGACAAGAAGACAAAGCAGCCCACCGGTACTACCTGCCACACCTCATCACCACTAGCTACACCACCTCCCCCCCGCTGCACGCTACACCACCTCCCCTCGCCGCCGCATGCTACACCACTCCCCCCCCCCCCCCCCCCCCCCGCTGCACAATACACCACTCCCCCCCGCTGCACACTACACCACTCCCCCCGCTGCACGCTACACCACCTCCCCCCGCTGCACGCTACACCAGCTCCCCCCGCTGCACGCTACACCACCTCCCCTCGCCGCCGCATGCTACACCACTCCCCCCCCCCCCCCCCCCGCTGCACAATACACCACTCCCCCCCGCTGCACACTACACCACTCCCCCCGCTGCACGCTACACCACCTCCCCCCGCTGCACGCTACACCAGCTCCCCCCGCTGCACGCTACACCACCTCCCCCCCGATGCACGCTCCACCACCTCCCCCCGCTGCACGCTACACCACCTCCCCTCGCTGCACGCTCCAACGGTACCGACAAGGTTGTGTGTCAACACAACACTTTTATTTATTTTCCATAAATAACACAAGCAATACAACCTTAAATATAATATACATTCCTTTTGTTTTTTGTTTAGTTTTTGGTGTTGCCTTTAATCCTGCAAACTAGTCCCGCTTGGTCGGGGACCTTCGCGCAAAACCCTTTGATCTCCAGCTAGCCCAGCCAGCCTATATCTACCATGAAGGCCGCAAGAGGACTGGGGTAACTGCACCTCTGTTGTGCACATACATAAGTCGTATACACACACTGCTCTAATGCAAACTTGTAGAGTTGGCCGATGGTGAGCGCTCACCGTGTCGCGCTGTGACCGCCCTAAAAACAGATATGGGTGTGTGTGCGTCTCCTTCTCTCTCTCTCTCTCGTGTTGTGTACGGAGGTGTGGTGCGGTGCGCAGGGTTCGCGCTGGGCAGCGTGGAGGGGCGTGTGGCGATACACTACGTGAACCCCACCAACCCCAAGGACAACTTCACCTTCAAGTGCCATCGCTACACCGGCCAGCAGAGCACGCATCAGGTCTGTACGTACTGTACATCCATCACCCTCCATGTCGGCCCATAACAACTAGGTGTCATGGCAGTGCTTCCCTTTGCTCGTGCCGGCTACACTGAACTGAATGTTAGTCAGTCAGTCAGTCAGTCCGTCAGCGTGTAAGCGTCCACTGCTGGACATACGCCTCTCCAATTTTCCTCCAGTCCTCCCGGCCTTCAGCGATACGGAACCACTGATTTCCGCCGGCGTACTTGATGTCGTCGTCCCACCTTGCGGGTGGTCTTCCCACACTCCGTTTTCCTGTCCACGGCCGCCAGTGTAGGACACGGTTACTCCAACGGTCATCGTCTCTTCGGCTAACGTGCCCAGCCCAATGCCACTTGAGCTTAGCCACCCGGTGTCCAATATCGACTACTTTGGTGCGTCGGCGGATTGCCTCGTTACGCACCATATCACGTAACGATATTCCCAGCTGAACTGAATGCGAAATAAAAAATATTTCACGACTGAACTTCATTCGGTGCAGTGGTACCATTCCAGTTGGTTTAAAACCCTACCACCTAGTAAGGTATGGCCCCTACAGTTTTACCTGGAATCCGAACCACGCTCACCAAAATTCGAACAAGCCCGGTGTGCTTAACTTCGAAGATCTAATCTAACGCTTAGTAACACGGAACAAGACAACATAGCTAACTGCGCGTCTTGGTGTACTCGTACTTCAAGATTCAAGATACTCGTACTTCATTCTTCGTCATCATAAGCACGGGCACGGTCAGTACTTGGATGGGTGACCACTCGATCGTTGGAGGCTGACCGAGGTTCCGATTTCACGTAAAACTGTAGGTCCTTTATCTTCTTACCTTACTAGGTGGTAGGGTTTATCCCGCCCGGGTTGGTCCCACCGCACTGAATGAAAGGTCGGTTGAAACGGCTATCTAATTAGTTTGTGTTTTCCGTCCAGTTCAGTGTAGCCGACACGACCGAAGGAAAGCACTGACGTGGCAGCAAGTTCACCCGGTGTTATGGGCTGACATCACGGATGTTGTAGGTGATGTAGCCAACCGTGTCAGTTTCCAAAAAAAAAAAAATGAATGTAGCAGCGAGCGTTGTGTCATGTGCGGACGCGGGGTGCGGTGCGCAGGACATCTACGCTGTGAACGACGTGGCGTTCCACCCGGTGCACGGCACGCTGGCGACGGTCGGCTCGGACGGCACCTTCTCCTTCTGGGACAAGGACGCGCGCACCAAGCTCAAGTCCTCGGAGCAGCTCGACCAGCCGCTCACCAGGTGCGCCTTCAACCACAACGGGCAGATCTTCGCCTACTCCGTCAGCTACGACTGGTCCAAGGTACATCTGGTCTGCATACTGACCACTCCTTGGCTCCCACAAGACCCGGCCGGGTTTTACGCGGCGCGAAGTAGTGGGATCCCACAAGACCCGGCCGGGTCTCGGCGCGGCGCGGCTCCCTATTTAATTCATAACTAATTCTACCAATTTCCTATCAAACAACTGATTACTGGTATACATTCTTGGTTAAATTTACTAGTAACTATTATCAAACATGACAGGGGCAACACATCACCTTCACACAGAAAATATTTTTTGAAAATGTCAAAAAAAAAGGCTCCCATGACGACTGACATTTCCACAGACACTGGAATACACAGATCTTGTACCGTATTTCGAGTACCCGTATTCTAGAGTACGTTTCAATATCTATGTTTTGATGGGTGACTTGTGGGAATAAATTATACAGTTTCGGTCAGAAAAAACCAAAAAAAAATGTCGAGTGTGTTTTGTTTTGCCTGGAGTTCAAAAAATCGGTCTGTGCTTCTAAATAAGTGAATCCTGAAGTGTTCGGTATGACTGAATGCGCAATTTCAGTACAAATCAGACTGAATACAGATCATTGATGAATCAATCGATTGAGGCGGGATATTCGAATTTGTGTGGGAGCGCGCGCGCCAAAATTTGCGCGCGGCGAAAAGGGCTGGGAGTTTACCGACGTAAGCATTGTAAATAGTTGAAAACTGCGGGAGCTAAAGGGTTAACTACTACCCCTACTCTACTCCACCACCTCTCTATAGTGTCAATCGTAGATGTATTTTAAAAGTACAATTTATTTACTAAAAGTGAAAAAACAAAAGCGAACATCTGCCTGTCACAAGCTTCCACAGTCGAACCAAAATAAACAGTTTAATTTACAAATTGTACACATTGGCAGATACTTATTTTATAAATATATAAGGATAGCATTCTAATAGGATACTTATACTAAGGGAGTGTTCATAAACCACGTGACGGATTTTAGGCCAACTGCCTTCTTTTTCTTTATTTTTTTGTGAATAAGATTCAATAGCCTCGTGCGTACGTTACCTACAATTTGGCATATGACATGTCAAGGGGAATTGTCAATTTTAGGTTAGAAATTGTTTTTTTGTCAACAATTATTAACAAAATAATTGTTTTCTCAAGACCTGAGAATATTTTTTAAAAGTTTGTTCTATAGGAAAGGCAAAGGTTTTTATTCGTACAGCCCAGCATTATCACTTGTTCTAATAAGAAAAATTCATGGAAATCGCAAATTTTTCGATAATTTTTTTTTTTGGGCTACGGCCGGAAGTTAGATTGTAAGCGGTTTGGGGGGCGGCCGACCCTTCCGCAAGCCAAGAGATTAATAATAAAAAAATTATTACTTTTTGTCGACTATGAATTATAGGCAACATTGTATAGTAATACGGTAGTACATTGCGGTACGGGACAATCATTGTGCGAGGGCAGACTCGCACTTGACAGCTTGTTAGTGCGAGTGAGTGTGCACATGAAGATACAGTATGTGTGTGCGTAGGGACACGAGCACTTCAACCCGGCCAAGAAGAACTACATCTTCCTGCGGCCGTGCTTCGACGACCTCAAGCCGCGCTCCACATAGCAGCGCACCGCTCCGTGCACGCCGCCCGCGCTGTAGCCGCGCGCCGCTCCGTGCACGCCGCCCGCGCTATAGCCGCGCACCGCTCCGTGCACGCCGCCCGCGCTGTAGCTGCGCGCACACACACACACACACCGTGCACTCACATTAATTCTTATTCTTGTTACCATTCCTATTCGGTTTTATTAATTGAAAAATACAGTGCTCGCTATTGACATTTCTGCTATGGGACAATAATACCTCAGGAATTCTTATTGTTATTGTTATAACATGAATAGTGAGCAACTATGAAACACGAGAATCTCCTGCAGGTAGTTAGATCTAAGAAGGACACAAGCTAACGAGCCCTGACGAGATTCTCTGTACAGCGGTGTTGTCATATCTTCTCTAATAGTATCGAGTGCAGAACATAAATAATAATAGAACATAACTATAATAATAGAACTAATAGAAGTCGAGAGATCACTCGTGCCGCACAACCCACCACCACCACCGATACGACACCTGAAAGCCTTTATTAATCCTGCTATACCTTCAATCCTGCAGGATTGCAGCAATACTACTACGGGAACCAACAGAAGCCGATATTCGTTTGGTCGTTTATGTAATTTGTTAGCTCAGTGGTAAGCGTGTAGGGTTTGTACTTTTAGACCATGGGTTCGAGTCCCACAAAATTTTTTTTGTTTTTTTTAAGCAATGTTAGATTCTTAAAATTTTTTTAGGGTGTTTAGTTTTTTTTATAGCCACCTAAAAGCTTTATTTTCGGACATACAAACGTAACAAAAACGACATGCACCGCCTCAAAATTAGGTTAGGGTTAATATATAGAAGACGCGTCGCCATCTTCTATATATTAACCCTGGTTTTTTTTTTAAACCACCAAAACATCACTTACTTATCACTTGCCGAAGAACCAAACAAAGGATTGCAGGATTAAGGATTCGCGGGATTGACAAAGTCTTTCATGTGGCGGACCGCCACCACCACCCACCAGGAAGCGTAGCGTAACCTGCTCTCCGTCCGCACCTGTCACCCTTCATAGCCGTCATGGAATCCATCAAGCTTAATAAACAATTACAAAATTTCTTATTGTGCTATATATCAGTCAGCGTCTATGCATCCACTGCTGGACATACGCCTCTCCAATTTCCAGTCCTCCCGGCCTTCAGCGGTACGTAACCACTGCTTTCCGCCGACGTACTTGATGTTGATTCATTCACTCTACAGGAACTGGTTTTACCGGAACTCCTCGCATTTTGACGCTATACAGTAACTGCAGCATACATAAGTACCGCTTTTAGACGCACGAGGGGAAATTTTTCCAAAGGTACAGTTAGTGTATATGAATGTTGAGGGGATAGGCTGTAGTATGGGTAGGTACTAAATGAAAATGGTATTATGATAAGCAACGAAAAACATATATGTTCTCTCCCTCTCCCTTTCCCGCTCTCCCCCTCCCTCCCTTCCGTTCCCCCGACCCCTCCTTCCCCCAGCCCGTTCTTCCGCCCTCCCTTCCCTTCCATCTCTCCACGTCCACCTCCCCACCTGCCCCTCCCTCACAGCCCTTTCTTCAGTATATTGTAATGTCATCGGTTCCTAATCTGGTGAATGATTCCGTGTCCTTTACATACAAATATTGAGAAGTGCTCTCATATTTAACTTCACTGCTAACCTCATAAGCCATTCAGCGTGATAGTACGTAGCCTATAGTTGATGGGAAGAATCAAACTATCCGTAGACTTTTTTAAATTAAAATCCTGCGGTTCTCGAGTTATAAGCGGACAGATAGAAATCAGATGTTGGATTTTATTAAAGGTAAGGATAACTGCAACATGCCTAACTAGTGACTTCACATCATAAAATATTTATGTTTTAGAGTGTAATTTTGCGCTTGAAAAGCGTAGTTCCTATAGAGCGAATAAAAGCGAGACTTTGTACACAATAGTGCCTCTCCTGCGTCAAAAAGCGTAACCCCGAAAAAGTTACAGTAAAAGCAGTTCCTGTAGAGCGAATGAATCTTCATGTCGTCGTCCCACCTGGCTTGTGGTCTTCCCACACTCCGTTTTCCTGTCTACGTGCTATTATGCAAATGCAAAAAAAAGGAGTAGTGTACAGGTGGTAAACTATAACGTGGAGGTGTCACCGCGCTTTCCTACATCGTGGTGTCACAACTCGCACACTTAATTGAAGTGTGAGCTTGGTTACAGTCGGCATTGGTGTCGCTTCATACCGACTTGTTCTATGTTCTGTGCACTCACTTATAGCCAATCACACAGAGAGGCTTACTTGACTGAACACCCAGCGACGGCGGGTTCCAGGTCGCCGCTCTCACTCGCTGAAGACCAACAGACAGCAGCGATGACATTTCAGTACGGCTGTTCGGTGCCTATGTAGAGAGCTGTACCTAGAGAGAGAGAGTACCTGTGAGAGCATGTTGCCGTGAAGGTCTTTACGTGTCGCCACTCACACGGGTTCCTCTAATTACTGTTAATTTATTTTTTTTACTCTTTCAATATAACTAAAAATGATGACTGCTCGCAACGCACATGTACTGTTTAATATATGCGAGGAATTTCAACTTGAAAATATTTTAATTCCGAGAAAATTGTTGAATGTAATTTGTAAAATGTTGAGAATGTTAAGATTAGAAAGAAATAATAAAACACACAATTACAAAATTACTTAATTTATTTCATTAAACATATCACTAACACATAATGCTCGTCGTCCATCTGTACCAACATGTTGATCCGTCCACAAACAATATCAGCACAATCTTATGAAAGCTGCCATATTTGTATTTCTTTGTTTAATCCTTAGGTACTACAGTAGACTTAAATTCGTAATTTTTTTCATACGTCCGTCCGTCCTGATTTGTCTCTGCGCCTGCGATGTATCCAGAGCCGACGAGACAACATGTCCAGATCGCTCGAGTCAATGCGAAAAAAAAACGGCTCTGGAGCAGCACATTCCTGTTGTCCTCACTCAGCCAAAATAATTGTACAATTTGGACGTAGATTTAGTTAATAGCTCCTAGCCTAATCTTTTGATTTGGATACTTTGGTCACCGCTGCCGCGTGAGATTATACATTACATTATTCGAGTATACAACAGTTTGTTAATGAACGTTCAAACTGAACGAGCGTCCGTCCGCTCGGTAAGTACTAACCGGCGCATCCTCACATGAGTATCTCAACTGTACGGCTCTTACTCTGCATGGGTACATTATTAATTATTGCATCACTAGTTACATTATTTTTGCTAATAAATTTAATAAAAAAATGGCTTAGATTATTAGTAGCGCGATGCGAACACTAACCTGATATGTCCTTACCAACTATTCACATTGAGCCTAACTACATACGAGTATTGTGTCTTCCGCTCCCGCGGGAACTTTCACTACACTAACTGTGGCGGCGCACAACGGTGCACTGAGCAACGGGCCGAAGCGAGTTTGATATGGAGTAGGTACTTTCAAAATTCTAATACCTAAAAGTGAAGTATATACACACGCACGCACACAATCTCACGTTCACACTTACACTCATACCACTCACTACAAATTATACAAAATAGTGTAAAAAGACATTCCATAAAAAGGATTATAAAAAATTGTTAGAATTTTTCGTGAACAATTAAAATGGCAAATTAACACAAATGACTTCAGCAACTTGAGAAGCCGCTCCAATGAAGAGATAATCTCCCTACACAACTCTCCGAGCTGACAATAAAGTCTTGATCGTTTCTGTTATAAACATGTCTGCGTCAAGTTTACCGGTTGCACGGAGGGCGGAACTCTCCCGCTGTCCAGCTCAGTCTTGATAGCAACGCCGCGGCCGCCCGCGCAAATACCTAATTATTTGCAGATAGTAAAACTAATCAATTTGTTCACATGTCATTAGTGGCATGCATCCATCGAGTGACAGCGGCGCCGGCCAACTTGACGTAGACAAGGCTTATCTATCTAGCTGCCTTCCTCTCCCCCTCCTCCCTCCCCCCGCGCGCGGTGCGCCCCCGGCCCGCGCCGCCGCGCACCGCACTCTCGGAAGTGCATCAAGGTGAGTCGATGCGCTTTCGATTTGATCGCATTTGGCACAACACCCACTGTGGGCCGTCCCGCCTCCGCCGCAAGTGTACTTTGCACATTTAGAGGTGGTATTTACCACCTCATTATAGGTACATTACAATTAAGAAATTACTCTTTAGCTAATATAAAAGAAAGTAGGTAGTGAATAACATGATAGCAGTACCAACAAATATGTTTGTCCAGATAGGTGTTTCTCGTAAAGCACTGCGAGTTTGGAGGATCAAGTGCAGCATCGAGCAATATTTAATTATAGGCCATTTTTTCTATCGAGTCCAACAGACGTAATTGCGTTTGAGGCAGCTTGTTGGGAAGCAGTACTCTTGTCTTGTAGAAATACATATATTTTTTCTAACATCAAACTTACGAGAAATATCAATCGGGAGAAACCAAGTTCTGGCTGCGCCTTGAAACAAAAACTTGCAGTTTTCATACAAATTAATCCGTAAATGTATTTTTCTGTATGTTTTACATGACAATGTAAATTTGAAAAAATGTATACCTCATTATTTTTCTCGATAAATGTAAGGTATAGGTGTAAGGAACAGCCTGTGTACAGAGTGTGGTTGTAGTGGTGGTGTCTAGAGAGGTTGTAGAGTCTATAGGAGGAGGGTCCGCTCGGCGGCGGGCGGCGGCGGCGTGGGCGACACATCCTCGCACGCCTCCTCCAGCAGGTTGGCGTGCTCCTGCACACAACACGCACACAACTCACATCGCACACAACACAATGTTCACAGCACCGCACCAGCAGACTAGTTGGTGATCCCGAGCTTATAGAGGGACTAGAATCATTGTGCTACAGGCGAACAATCTGTTTCCATAGCCTGTTTAATAGGTACTACCATTGCCGATGCTCCGATAAACTGGCTTCCCTCATCCCTCTTGCCCCATCCGTCTCCGCCACATCCGCTGGACTCGCTTTGACCACCAATCTCCCCGAAAGGTATGATTCCAGTATTCCATAGAAGGAGTGTGGCAGAAGTGTTTTTATTTTATACAGCAGGCCTTTGTGCCAGACCCTATCGAAAGTCTGCTGCACGTCTAGGAAGGCTGATGAGCAATATTCTTTATTTTCAAGGGATTTCCTTATCACACTGCAGACTAAGTAAACTTGCTCTACTGTCGCATGTTTTTGTCTAAATCCAAACTGGTGTTGAGGTATTACTGCTTCTTCAGCCATAGCGCTTGACAATCGTTTCAATAGGATATTCTTATTGGCAGAAGAAGGCTGATAGGTCTGTAAGATGTGACCTTGTTCTCTGGTTTACCCTGTTTATGTATCATGATGATTTGAGATACCTTCCACAGACTGACTTGATATATTTAAGTATCAAATTCACGATGGCACTATACACCAGATATAGGTAATTTAAATTAGGCAGTGGTCAGATTCTTGAGTGTTCATGTTTATGCTGTAAATATTAATGCTCTCGTGAGCGGTAGTATGCGTTAATTATTTGTAAGTTACTATAATATAATACTTATAAGGTACTAACAAAA
This sequence comes from Nematopogon swammerdamellus, assembly GCA_946902875.1. Classification (NCBI taxonomy): domain Eukaryota; kingdom Metazoa; phylum Arthropoda; class Insecta; order Lepidoptera; family Adelidae; genus Nematopogon; species Nematopogon swammerdamellus. The sequence goes on from OX336357.1 coordinate 16,656,938, forward strand.
CATTGTGACTTGTGAAGTTTGTTTGTCAGTTCTTCTTCGCATTGAATTTAGAACTGGCGGAATTTTCGACATATCCAAGCGTAGGTTACCTACCTATGGATGAAATTATACAATAAACAGAGCTGGGAGGTTTTCAACTCTCAACATTGCATTGAAAAGGATGGTTAAGAATGAGACGCCCTTTTTTGGGAGTTGGTCCAGTACCTTCTTGGTTATGAGGTCAAATCCAGGTGATTTTTTTTCTTCTAAGGTTTTGATAGTTTTGTTTGATGAGCTCTTGTTAACTGACGGGGTACGTCCAATTGGAAATCTTGTTGTAGCACTGCGTCTATATAACACTTTTGTCAGTCCCTTCGTTCGGTAGCTTCATTCGGATTCAGAAGACATATGAAGCGTAAATCGTCTGGCTGTCATGATTCACAAGCGTGTGGAGTACGTACCCAATGTTGCCAGTTTCCCTTGCAATGTCCCCACGGTTTGTTTATTAAAATTTATTCAATTATTTTTAAATAAGTCTTGAATTGTGTACCTACTAGATTATGGCGCGTAGTTCAGGGAGACAAGCAAGCGGGTACTCTGTACTCACGTCGGTGGTGTGCGGGGGCGGGCGCGGCGCGAGCGCGGCCGAGTCCGCGTACATGCTCTCGTACACCGGGTTGGCGAAGTGATTCCCTCCGTTCTGCCCACACAACGCAACTCCACTCAGTATGCACGGACAGAAAGCATGACACACATCCTAAGCTGCTCACCGCGACCTATCCCATATTCTGGCTCGAAAGTAAGATGTGAAGGTCAATTGGATTAAGTTACTGTGTTATATGTATATATTTGAAGCCAACTCGAGCGGTTGCATGTGATTTGTGAATAACCCGACTGGGCGCCGGAGAGTGAGGCACAAGAACACAAATGGGACAACACAATGGCTCAACTATAAGTAATTTATATAGTTTATGATCACGCTTGTGGCGATTTTATTCGATATTTTCAGATAATGAGATGCAGGAAGTGAAGCTGGAGAGTTGACTAGTGACTACGCACGGTATGTGGGAAGTATAAAGGTACCTTATCGAGATCGTTGTGTAGCTGGGGGTGGAGGGGCGCATCGTCCTCGGGCCCGCCCTGCAGGTACATGGGGTTCGAGATCTCCACGTTGTCCGTAAGCCGCGCGTGGCTGAACGCCTTGCCGCTACACACACACACACACACACCCTCACTCTACCCCTCTCCACTCGTCCACTGCACACGGTTCCGTCTGCTGCAGACTAATTCTGCTATCCACAGTATGTATCGGTCTAATGGGAGACTAATGTATCGCAGGACAATCATATGAAAATGAAAAAGTTCCGTCGTCTAGTAGAACAAGTTTCCTTACGAACCTGGGTATGCAGTGTTATTTAAGCATAATATTTAATAGGAGGGAACTCAAAGGGTTAAAACCCTAGGGTTGCCTCCACAGAGCACGGAACGTCCCCACCCGCGCCCCCTACTAGAGGCGCCCTAAGCGATAATATTTGAAACCCAATAACTGGACACAGTGCTACTAGCGCTTCGTATGTGTGTGTGTGTGTTAGTATCGAGACTACACACAAAGAGGAGCAAGTTAGGCACACGCACAAAACAAATGCACACGCACAACACACATATGTAAGTCATAGGCCACGCCTTCAGGCTTCAACGCCCTTGTAGGGAAATCGCGCTCAGGGCGCCTCTAGTAGGGGGCGCGGGCGTGGGGCGTTCCGTGCTCTGTGGTTGCCTCGATCGTCTATAAGCTCCTACATGGAGTGAGGTTGGCGGGCCGCACTGCTAGCCTCGTACAGAACTTGCGATAGCTAGAGCTCGGCTCGTAGATAACTTGGTAGAGAAAGGGAGATGGAGCACGCGTTCTGCTCCGTGTCCCAGTCACCGAACACTAGCTGAAGATGGTTTGAAAACGTCTAGCGTGATGTAAGAGAGCGTCCTACTGGCGACTGGTCCGGAGTTTGTATCAGGTGAAGCGGTTGAGGTTAGAGTTCATCAGCGGCTGCGACTCAGCTCGGGGAGTACGAGTGTGTAGGTAATGTGAGTAGAGTAACCTCCTGCGCTTGTAGAAGAGCAGCAGAGCGGCGCCGACCACGAGGCCGAGCAGGCACACGGCGGCCGCGGCGCCCACGCCGGCCCACACGCCGCCCCCGCCGCCCGCGCCCCCCGCGCCCAGCGCCGCCTCGCACCGTGCACCCTCCCACCCGCTGCGGCACCTGCACACACACACACACGCTCAGCGCTGCTCTGTGGTAGCGTTCCTCACTCGAAGTCCGCATCTGCTCAGAGTTTGGACCGTTGGAGGCTGACTGTGGTTCGGTTTCCACGTAAACGGTAGTTCCCTTCCCTTTTGACCTTGCTTGGTGGAAGGGTTTAACACTGCCACCATACTGAAATTAGTATAATTAAATGACTATGGAATAGTAGGTAGGTATTTTCCGTGCAGCTCCGTGTAGTAGACACGACCAAACGGAAGCATTACCTACCACGGCACACCCCAACCCCGGCGTGATTGTTTGAGGGCATGAGGGGTGTACTAGGCGGTGTGGGGACGAGGTGAGTGCGGTTGAGTACGAGTACTGACAGGCAGAGTGGCGCGCCCTCCTCGTCGATGGTGCACTCGAGGGTGGCGCGCGGGTCGCAGCGGCGGTGGCAGGGGTCGGCGAGGTGGCAGCGCGCGCCGCGCGAGCCGGCGACGCACGCGCAGTACGCGCCGGCCGCGCCGCGCGCCACGCACACCCCGCCCGCGCCGCACGCCAGCGACGAGCACGGCCCGTCGTGTCCGAGGTACTTCTGCACACACACACACGTACATGTACACGCGTCACTAGCGCGCACCGCTCCCGGTGCCGACTGGGGAGCGCATCGATATCTGAACGTTCTAGGGTGGCTGCAAGAAGCGATGCGACGTCAACACTGATATTAAAAAGGGTTATGGTAATTTTGTTTTTGTTATAATTAAATAGTCCCACATGGACACACACACACACACACACACACACACACACACAGGCACCCTTCCTTCCGGGGGGTTAAAAATCCCCAAACTGAAAGACGAATTGGGTTATGAACATCCTACAGTAGTGATAGTGTTGGTTGTATGTGTGTGTGTGTAGAGAGGTTGGGATGGGGGTGTTTGATCAGGGCCGGACCTACCATAGGAGCAAATGGATCAATAGAACCGGGCGCTCAATTGCTGAGGCGCATTATGCCGACCTAGTATCACTCTATCTATATTACTATAAGGCGGTCATCGTCGTCAGGGACGACGGCGACGCGGCCTTGCATTTTGCCCATCTGTTATCCATTCATACATTTTTTTATTTGACACCGCGCGCCTACCACTCGTCACCCACACACGTGTATGCGTGGCGGCGGCGGCGCGGCGGCGGCGGTGCAGTGCTTTCGCTGCGCAGTAGCGGTGCGCGATAGCCGTCTCTATTTGCTTGGATATAGAGACGACAACGACGGCTATGGCTGCACGCACTGGCACAAATGCCTGGGGCGCTGGTGCGACGTGGAGCAGTCTCGCGCCCTCGCCGCTCTCCACCTATACGTTTCTCACTCACACCTACGAAAATATGTATCCGTCAAACATAGAGCTATTTCGGGTGTTTGGAGCAACGAACCGCTTGCTAGATACCTCTCAGTCATCTCTACGAAATTCATATCTTTTATTCCACTTAATCGGTGCCCCTATCTGTATCAATTCACCAAACGACTTGTCAACCACGTTATTATTTTAAGAAAAATAGACCTTAGCAGTTACGAAATTTGATGGAATTCGGTTTGAATTTTTCTTTACTCCTGAATATTAATTAATATGGTATTTTTTGAAGAACTTTCGCGCGTTTTTTTTTTTCGTTTCCGACGCTGCTGGGTACATGTGCGTGCATCCAAATTAATGCAATTAGTGCGCATTTTGTTTTGGTCGGTGCTGGCTGGTGCTGGCTAGTGGTTTGTGCGTGCATGATGAGCTGGTGACACAGCTCTAGCTGGTGTGTGTGTTTAGTGCTGGGTGATCCTGCCTGGGCCGGAGTGGTGGTGAGCGCTTAGTAGGTACCTTACCTACCATTGGTAAGGTGTATAATATTATTTTTCGCTACAAATTAAGAGGTGTTGCGTCGCGTCATCCAACGCTACAGCCGCCGCATTCACTATGTGGCCAAAATTAGGGATAATTTGCAAGAGTCTAAACATTAACAATGGAAGCAGTAGTAGTTGGAATTGGAATTAAACAGTACCCGCGCGACCGTTACATGTTCTAAATTTGAAAATGCTCCTGAAAACGCTCTCAATAAGTCGATAAGGTGGCCCTGTTACAAAGTTATTGTCGTTCTGTTCTGGTCTCTGTCCCTAATTTTGGCCACAGAGTGAAAGATTTGTGTGGCACACCAGTATACCGTTGGAGAGGGCGTAAACTAGCGAACTTTTTAAAAGAAAATGAAGCTTTCAATTGCTGTCAGTTTTTTTTTAATGAATTAAGAAATTAAGATTCTGTCATATTTTTACTCGTCTTTGGGATTTTGGGAGGTCATAAGTCCTTTTCATGGCATTAACTTTATCAAATGATATTTTTCCTAGAACAAGGATACATCGTAAAACCAAATACATTTTATTTCGTGCAGATATAATGATAAACAAAAAAGTTACAAGGGGTTAAAGCTGAGATTATGGTAATTTTCAAAAATAAAGAAAAAAAAATCGTATCTCGATACCACGTGACACCAGACAAAAGGTGTCATAGGTCAAAACCTTGCAAATGACCCCACTTACCTAAAAAAAAAAATTTGTCGGTCCATGTGCCGAACACCCTGTATATAAGGATATATTATATATAATATAGAATAGAGAAACTGTGCAGGTAGAAGTTATTTTCACGAATAGGTAATATTTTATAACATGTCAAATGCTAATAAGAACGCACAAAGGGCGCCAATTTTTTTTTCTGCACCGGGCGCGGAAAAACCTAGGACCGCGCCTGTGTTTGATTGTATATCAATGGAAGTAGATACTATAACTATATTAAATATGTTGCAAAATGGAAAATACTTAACGAAAATACTAACACTAACTTAGTAGTTTTTTAAGATATTGAGAAATGTTGCACTCGTTCGAAGCCCTGTAGCTCGGTACCTATGGGGACCAGTAAACATTTTAGAAAATGTAATCATCTACAAATTACGACGTTTTCCGCTAAACCCTTTTCCAATTATTTCTCAAAAATTGAAAAAAGTTCAAAAATTCAAAGCGCCCTCCCCCCCTCATGCTAGAACAGGGTTTTTTGGTTTCAAAAATAGGACACCATAAACAACATTCCAAAGTTTCGTTAAATAACGACTGGACTATAAACTAAGGAGTAGAGTGAGCGGAGTAGAGAGAGCGGAACAAAGTGAGCGGAGTAGAGGGAGCGTAGTAGAGTGAGCGGAATAGAGTGAGCGGAGTAGAGGGATTGAGCGGAGTGAGCGGAGTAGAGAGAGCTGAACAGAGTGAGCGGAGTAGAGTGAGCGGAGTAGAGTGAGCGGAGTAGAGTGAGCGGAATAGAGTGAGCGGAGTAGAGGGATTGAGCGGAGTGAGCGGAGTAGAGAGAGCGGAACAGAGTGAGCGGAGTAGAGTGAGCGGAGTAGAGTGAGCGGAGTAGAGTGAGCGGAGTAGAGTGAGCGGAGTAGAGTGAGCGGAGTAGAGTGAGCGGAGTAGAGTGAGCGGAGTAGAGAGAGCGGAACAGAGTGAGCGGAGTAGAGTGAGCGGAGTAGAGTGAGCGGAGTAGAGTGAGCGGAGTAGAGTGAGGGGAGTAGAGTGAGCGGAGTAGAGTGAGCGGAGTAGAGTGAGCGGAGTAGAGGGAGCGTAGTAGAGTGAGCGGAGCAGAGTGAGCGGAGTAGAGTGAGCGGAGTAGAGTGAGCGGAGTAGAGTGAGCTGAGAAGAGGGAGCGTAGTAGAGTGAGCGGAGCAGAGTGAGCGGAGTAGAGTGAGCGGAGTAGAGGGAGCGAGCGGTAGCGAGCGGAGTAGAGTGAGCAGAGTAGAGTGAGCGGAGTAGAGTGAGCGGAGTAGAGTGAGCGGAGTAGAGGGAGCGAGCGGGAGCGAGCGGAGTAGAGTGAGCGGAGTAGAGTGAGCGGACTAGAGTGAGCGGAACAGAGTGAGCGGAGTAGAGTGAGCGGAGTAGAGTGAGCGGAGTAGAGTGAGCGGAGTAGAGTGAGTGAGCGGAATAGAGTGAGCGGATTGGAGGGAGTGAGCGGATTGGAGGGAGTGAGCGGAGTAGAGTGAGCGCAGTAGAGTGAGCGGAGTAGAGTGAGAGGAGTAGAGTGAGCGGAGTAGAGTGAGCGGAATAGAGTGAGCGGATTGGAGAGAGTGAGCGGAGTAGAGTGAGCGGAGTAGAGGGAGCGAGCGGTAGCGAGCGGAGTAGAGTGAGCAGAGTAGAGTGAGCGGAGTAGAGTGAGCGGAGTAGAGTGAGCGGAGTAGAGGGAGCGAGCGGGAGCGAGCGGAGTAGAGTGAGCGGAGTAGAGTGAGCGGACTAGAGTGAGCGGAACAGAGTGAGCGGAGTAGAGTGAGCGGAGTAGAGTGAGCGGAGTAGAGTGAGCGGAGTAGAGTGAGTGAGCGGAATAGAGTGAGCGGATTGGAGGGAGTGAGCGGATTGGAGGGAGTGAGCGGAGTAGAGTGAGCGCAGTAGAGTGAGCGGAGTAGAGTGAGAGGAGTAGAGTGAGCGGAGTAGAGTGAGCGGAATAGAGTGAGCGGATTGGAGAGAGTGAGCGGAGTAGAGTGAGCGGAGTAGAGGGAGTGAGCGGAGTAGAGTGAGCGGAGTAGAGTGAGCGGAGTAGAGTGAGCGGAGTAGAGGGAGTGAGCGGAGTAGAGTGAGCGGTGTACGTACGGAGCAGTCCTGCCCGGCGTACTGGCGCGGACAGGCGCAAACGGCGCCGATGCGCGTGAGCACGCAGCTGCCGCCGTTGGCGCAGCGCAGCGCCGCGCACGACTGCGGCCGCGCCGTCCCCGCACCCGCCACCGCGCCGCCGTCCTCCGCCCCGCCGCCGCGCTCTACATATACACACACGCCAAGAGCGTAAACCAACACATATCGACACACCATACCATATGTCATAAAAGCAAGAGCTCAATATTTGAACAATTTCTTTACAGAATTTTTTTATGTTATCCTGTATGAGTCGGAGCCGACTAGCCAATATCACCTCCGAGAAGGTAGGTGCCACACCGGAGACTTCCCTGGATTGCTGGCCATACTGTACTAGAGGAGAACACAACCGAGGCAGCTATGCGGCCATCTTTCATCCAGTACGGTGGTACCAACCCAGTCGGCTACAATTTGAGCCTACCACATACTAAGGGGGAAGGGAAGGGACCTACAGTTTTGCACCGGTTCCGAACGGTGAAGCAGCAGGTGTAGGTATGCACGTAATTTTTTTCGTCAGAAAAAACTCATTGGTACACGCCAACCAGATTCGAACCTCGGACCTCTCGCATGAGAAGCCGATGCCCAAACCACTCGGCCACCCGCCGCTTGTATTGTCGTCAGATGGATCTTTCAGTTGGTATTTAAGAATAATAAATTTTTCTCTCTGCTATAGTTTAGCCGTACGATACGACGAAAGTATATAATTTTGGTCAGATAAGTTTTCTGAAAGACCCCCCCGGACAAAACGTAAGACATACATCGAATACACGTCAACAAACAAATGCAGAGAGAGTAGAGAATGGCGAGTTGTGTAGGTTGAACTATGCGCTCGCTCGCTCGGTGCTGGCTGGCTGGCTGCTCGCATCTCTCATCTGTCTATATAAACTGTCTACGAAAAAAATTCATAAAATTTTGGAATATTTTTTAAAATTAAAAAAATATTGCTGCCTTCGGAAAGTTAAAATTCGCCCTGAGGTCTTGACCTTTCGCAAAAAAGAAAAACAATTAATTTATAGTTTAAGAAAATTTATTAACTATGTATTGGAAATTATTATTGTAAATAATCATACGAAAACGTCACATAATATATATTAATTAATATCTATTGATGCGACGACGCGACGGTCGAATTGAAGCAATTTTTTTTACTCTAATTATTTTTTTAGTTTTAATTTATATTAGTTAAGTTTTATGATAATAAATTATAGGCTATTTCTATCACGATATCGACGCTTGAAAGGCAAAATTGACTAAGCGACATTGCGCTAATTTTACAGGAGAGCAGTTTAAAGTTTGACTTTTTAGAAAAAAAATCATAAAGATTCTTGTATTCATCCTACAGGCGTAAATCTTACTGTTTTGGAAATCTTATTTTATCGGCTACATCGTGGCATATAAAACTATTAAAAAACACTATTATTTCAAAAGTTAAGTGTCGCTTGGTAAATTTTACTTGAAAGTAGAAACGGGAAAAATGTACTAACCGACAAGTGTTGATCTGGATAAGTACAGTAAAAATGTAATAAAGAGAAATTATATCGAATTTATATCAGAGCCAAATAACCTAACCAACATAAAAAAGGTTGGGAAATTGAGGCAAAACTGCATAAACTTTATTTATAAATTGACGAGTCTCAGTAAATTTAAATTAAGTAACTCTTGTTTTAGAAAGTTGTATCATTATTTTAATCAGAAATGACAATAAAAATGCACTTATGAACGGTATTAAGCTTTATTCAGGCGTTATACTTATTGAATATAGGTAATAGGTAACTAAGGCCGTTTGTTAAATTTAAAAAAAAAGGTTCTTTTTAATCAAATGAAAAGAGAAATACAAATCAAATCTAAGGCACAAATTCTTATTATTAGTACCTGCGTATAACTATTTTAATCAATTGCACTGTCACTTACTGGGGATATTGGACATTCAGAATAATAACCAATTAAATTTTTAACAAAACAACACTCAGGCGTACAAGGGTTGTATGCCTGAGTGTTGTTTTGTTAAAAAATTAATCTTATTACGAATCTTGTTATAACAGTGGCACAATATTAATTACACTTGGATATTACTTACTAATAATGCGATTAGCAGTTAAATCTTAAACAAAACATTTAGGCATACAGCCCTTATTACGAATATTGTGAACACAACAGTGGAACAATATTAATTGCACTTGGACGTCACTCACTTATAATAATAGGCGTTTCAAAGGTAGCATTTGGCATAATGAGACCACAAGTTTCATTCTTAGGTCATAATAATCACGAACATTAAAATGTGTAAGTACACTATCATAATAATCTCTTAGGGATAAACAAAATTAAACGCGTTTATGAAAGAAAGAATATAAAAGAAAACATAAAAAATAAAAACTTCTAAGAAAATCGAACTTAAAATTAAACCCAAAACCCCCGACACATCAAAAACCTTTAAAAAGTAAAAAATAATTACTGTTTAGTTACTAAGTAACTAAACGGAAATTATTTTTTACTTTTTAAGGGTTTTTGATGTGACGGGAGTTTTTAAATTTGTAATTTTATTTTTATTAGCCAGCTAAACCGTCTCAAACTCATTATCTTCAAAATCTGATTCAGGTAAACAATCTTTTACATTATTAGCCCTTGGGATACTGGAGTACTCTTGATGGAATTGAGCAGGTATAACTTTGTCTTTGCAAAGTTTCATGAGATCGTCGTATTTAGCTTTTGGTATTGGCAGCTGTGATCGGTAGCAAGACATCAGTGGACCCTTGGTTTTGGATTGAACTTCAACATTAAATGATTTTGCAGAAACGTTCATTGAATCTTTGATGGAAATCGTCAAGGGTCTATTTTTCTTGAATGTCACGACACGGACTTTACTGATTTTCCCAGTAAGATTTCCTTTAAAATATTTGTCGCCGATAACGTCCCATTTAAAAAAATTTTCAAAAGTCATTCGCTCAACTTCATACGGAAAGGGTTCTTTTCTTGCCGTAGTAAATACTGTGTACCATTGCGATGGTGCATAAATTATGGCGTTCTTTAGGTTAGTCTCTATAACTGCGTGTACGCTGTCAACGGGCATATACGTGTGGCCTGTTAGTAAATAGTTAATTTGTAACGTCTGAAGATTTTTGCACTCTTGTAAAGTAAAATGTATCATTGCTAGAACAGTGCGATTTCTATTCTGACCAGGGCAACAGTCACAGTATAGAAGTAGGTGTTTTATATTTCCTCTTTCGTCGACTGATTTTATGTAACTGTGGAGGACACTAGCTATTTCATTTGCACCTCGTTTTCCGTTACTTTCGTCCCAATAGTAGCAGAAAACTTTACGAGTTCCATTCTCGTAGAAACACAAATTATATACCGCTATTTTCCTTGAATAATACAGTAGCATTGACTCGCCATGCGGAGTATTCAGCACCTTTTCTAAGTCAAAGCTTGAACATAATGTAGAAGGATCATTTTTGTGTATAGATTTATGAGTAGAAAACCTATTAAAACTTTCCTCTTTTTCAGTTTCATGATCTTCCTTTTCTTTCGCTTTCTTTGGATCGTTTATATCTGCCTGTTGCAGCTGTACACACTTCAAGCACTTGTCCTTCTTAGGGATATGAAATGTAATATTGAATTGTTCAGTGAATATTTTTCGGAAAATTCTTTCGCTAACTACGTCTACGCCAGCCTCCACATAGCGTTTTCTATAAACGGTGTATAAATTTGATATGTTTTTGTATTCCTGCGGCAAGTATACTCTGTTGGAATCTTGACGGCAGTAGTGTGAGGGTACTGCTGGAAGGCTTTTGATGAAGGTCAAGACAGTCTCCTTAGTGGTAGTTTTAGTTTTGTTTGGTGGTTCACATTTTCCGCGCATGTCGTCTTTAGCACTCCCCCAGTTAGCATTTCTAACCGTGTAATATATACACTTTTGTGAAATGTCTAACGTTGCTGCCAAAAACTGTAAGCATACAACTCTTTTTCCTTCTCCTTCGGTAATACAACACTTAAATGTATTAGAGCGCTTTTCAGAAGTATTAACACGTTTACGTTTAATGCCTTCTCTTTGAGTCATGCCAACCAACCAGTCTTTACGGCGTTCAGACGAAAGCATCCAAAAATGATTAAATACTTGCTGTCTCTTTTCATCAGTTACTATTTCACAATTGTTCCCACATTTTTTGCCCTTGCATGGATTAGGTTGAACGGATTTTTCTGGCACAATTCTACCATCTTTTTTCGAGTATGCCTTTCCAGATTGTTTCAGGTTATACCTTTCCTTTCTTGTGTTTTTCTGCTTTATTTTCAATCCTCTTTGTCCTACAGTCTCTTCTTCCATATTCAAGTTTTCTTGGGTATTGTTATTCCCTAACTCACTCTTTTCATTCTTACTTGACAGTTTTCGTTTCTTTTTCTTATTCTTTTGTGCTCTTTTCTTTTTTGACTTGTCTTGTTCCTCGTCACTATCTGATATTCCAGATCCGACCCATTCGTCAGAATCAACTTCAGTAATGCCATATATTGTGGAGAAATCTTCATCAGACATGTAGTCGACATATCGGATACTTGTTTTGACTTTTCGTTTACGTCCACTAACGCCTGGAGCGGCATCATCCATCGGTGGTAAGTCCATGCTGCGTGAGACGGCTTCCTCACTCTGCGAGGTATCGAAACGGATCTGCGGAGGACCTGAAGCGGCATCATCCATCGGTGGTAAGTCCATGCTGCGTGAGACGGCTTCCTCACTCTGCGAGGTATCGAAACGGATCTGCGGAGGACCTGAAGCGGCATCATCCATCGGCGGTAAGTCCATGCTGCGTGAGACGGCTTCCTCACTCTGCGAGGTATCGAAACGGATCTGCGGAGGACCTGAAGCGGCATCATCCATCGGTGGTAAGTCCATGCTGCGTGAGACGGCTTCCTCACTCTGCGAGGTATCGAAACGGATCTGCGGAGGACCTGAAGCGGCATCATCCATCGGTGGTAAGTCCATGCTGCGTGAGACGGCTTCCTCACTCTGCGAGGTATCGAAACGGATCTGCGGAGGACCTGAAGCGGCATCATCCATCGGTGGTAAGTTCATGCTGCGTGAGACGGCTTCCTCACTCTGCGAGGTATCGAAATGGATCTGCGGAGGACCTGAAGCGGCATCATACATCGGTGGTAAGTCCATGCTGCGTGAGACGGCTTCCTCACTCTGCGAGGTATCGAAAGGATCTGCGGAGGACCTGAAGCGGCATCATACATCGGTGGTAAGTCCATGCTGCGTGAGACGGCTTCCTCACTCTGCGAGGTATCGAAACGGATCTGCGGAGGACCTGAAGCGGCATCATCCATCGGTGGTAAGTTCATGCTGCGTGAGACGGCTTCCTCACTCTGCGAGGTATCGAAATGGATCTGCGGAGGACCTGAAGCGGCATCATACATCGGTGGTAAGTCCATGCTGCGTGAGACGGCTTCCTCACTCTGCGAGGTATCAAAATGGATCTGCGGAGGACCTGAAGCGGCATCATACATCGGTGGTAAGTCCATGCTGCGTGAGACGGCTTCCTCACTCTGCGAGGTATCGAAACGGATCTGCGGAGGACCTGAAGCGGCATCATCCATCGGCGGTAAGTCCATGCTGCGTGAGACGGCTTCCTCACTCTGCGAGGTATCGAAACGGATCTGCGGAGGACCTGAAGCGGCATCATCCATCGGTGGTAAGTCCATGCTGCGTGAGACGGCTTCCTCACTCTGCGAGGTATCGAAACGGATCTGCGGAGGACCTGAAGCGGCATCATCCATCGGTGGTAAGTCCATGCTGCGTGAGACGGCTTCCTCACTCTGCGAGGTATCGAAACGGATCTGCGGAGGACCTGAAGCGGCATCATCCATCGGTGGTAAGTTCATGCTGCGTGAGACGGCTTCCTCACTCTGCGAGGTATCGAAATGGATCTGCGGAGGACCTGAAGCGGCATCATACATCGGTGGTAAGTCCATGCTGCGTGAGACGGCTTCCTCACTCTGCGAGGTATCAAAATGGATCTGCGGAGGACCTGAAGCGGCATCATACATCGGTGGTAAGTCCATGCTGCGTGAGACGGCTTCCTCACTCTGCGAGGTATCAAAATGGATCTGCGGAGGACCTGAAGCGGCATCATCCATCGGTGGTAAGTCCATGCTGCGTGAGACGGCTTCCTCACTCTGCGAGGTATCGAAACGGATCTGCGGAGGACCTGAAGCGGCATCATCCATCGGTGGTAAGTCCATGCTGCGTGAGACGGCTTCCTCACTCTGCGAGGTATCAAAATGGATCTGCGGAGGACCTGAAGCGGCATTATCCTTCGGAGGTAAGTCCATGCTTCGTGAGACATTTTCATTCCAATGCTAAGGACCTGCACCGTTATATGGATCAAAATCTGTAAGATCTGGTGACACTTCCTCTGGGTTATAGTTCTCTTCGTCCTCAGTAATACGACTTGACGCTACAGGCACAATTGAGGACCAATTGGACACTGTTTTATTCTGAAATAAATTAAATAAGTTCTCTTAATTATTTTATCTAAAATAATGACATGTGAATTCTTTGAAGTACTGTCAGAATCCCTAAAACCACGCGCGTGGCCAATAAATTGTGGCCAACAAGAATTTGCACATAAAATTATGCCTCATTCTGTTAATTTTACGTGTCAAAAGAGTTTACTGAGCTAGCTTAATTTTTTTAGAAAGTAGGTGCCATACAGGAGACTTCCCTTTAGATTGTTGGCTATACTGGACTAGAGAACACAGCGTACTCTTTTCTATTCTGTGACACAGCCTAGGCTGCTATGCCACAGGCTATGCGGCCTTCTTACATCCAGTACGGTGGTACCAACCCAGTCGGCTACAATTTGAGCTTACCAACTAGTAAGGGGTAAGGGCATTGTTTTACGAAATATGTATTTGAGTATTTGTTTAGATCGACGAAGCCTAGAAGTCAAGGGCCAAGGGGGGGCAACATATTTAATAAACGTTAGACTCCAAGGGAGGTCGTCCCTTGAAGTATTACACTAGTACCTCTGACACGGCCTAATGACTGCCATAGCTTATAACAGCAGCGATTGACGGCGTTAACCGTGCCAAGAGCAAATAAAAATCGTTTATTTTTAAATGTAACCTCGGCAAGGTTCAAGGGAATCGAACCCGGGTTCTGTATCGGTGTCTGCCTACTGAACCCGAGGCTCCGGAACCTTGCGATTAATAGGCAGACACCTGCCAAGTCTGCTGTAGTGCCATTAGCCACTGCGCCAATAAGGCCATCAAATTAAGGTTATAATTATTCTGTACGATTAATAACGTTTAAAAAAATTAATTTTAAAAATCCCCGACACATCGAAACCAATAAAAAGCCAAAAATAATTTCCATTTAGTTACTTAAAGGCGTCGGGAGACCGAATTTAATTTTATTTTACATCCCCCCTTTTGTCGGGGGTTAAAGAGATTATACTTACAGATTCTTTGGATTTTGATTGCTTGCGTAATATTTTCTTCTTTTGTTTCAGTGCCATTGCCTTGGCATTACGTTCAACTGGTTCATGTTTTTGTGAGTCAGCTTTCCTAGTAGACGTCTTACTGACCTATAACATGGAAACCTTAATATTAGTAGATTATTATCACATATTAATAATAGTTCTTAAGTATTTACAATCCTGGCGGTGCGGCGGCGGCACTTATGTATCTGTAGCTAGGTAGGTATGGTATACCACAACGAGCTCGTGTGGCAGTCCAGCCAGGCAAACATAAGCACGCCGTAGGTTGTACGTTAGCACGTGATCTTGAACGAGTGACCGTTATTTGGAGTGGAGGCCAGATATTATTATATTATATACCTAAACGATGAAAGTAAAATATAGATGATATTCATAAACAATACCCATTTAATACTTACAACTGTGTAGCTATGGACAAAGGTAGAACAAACAAGTACGTTTAAAAAAATTTAAATCCCCGACAATGAATAAATAAAGTAATTTAGACAGATATTTCAAGCTTATAATATCACCCCTCCGGTTTTTGCGTATCGTGATTCAAATACAACAACACAAACAATAAATAATGTTTAGAAAATGTGCGTAGGTATACATACCAACTGTAAATTTTCATTGGTCTTAATTCCCGAATTTTTGAGAGCCTCTTCCACAATATTCTGTGCACGTTTTCTTCGATCCATTTCGAAGATTTCTCATTTGAGGTAGGTTGGCGCGAGCGCACAGACAGAACAATCCCAATTCAGTGTGCGAGCGACAGAAATAGCGTGACTGCAGCGCGCACGTGCTATCGAAACGACGTCCCGTCGTACACTGTAGTTCCTATATTACTTTGAAGCTAACTTCACTGTATGCGCAAACGACCGTGCAAGCGTCACCCGTAGTTGTAACCAACATGTTGTAAATGTATTACTTTAAGTAAAAGTCGCCTAAACAGCTATGCATGAGGCGCCTATAGGATATACCAACATTTAGTAATCGCATAAGTTCAAGTATAACTTATCTAAACGACAAAACGACGCTTTAAAACGGCAGGTAACAATTTACTAAGCGACAAAAGTTAGTGTTTCTTAGGTCGGTAATATTAGCTGAACCAAGTGTATTAATAAAAAAAGAAAAAGGCAAATTTAACTAAGTCCCATTTTTTTTTAAAATTGTATGAGGTACAATGACTTAAATGATGACTACAAGTTTTCTTTGTCGGGAAAAAACATACCATATGCATAAACATATATTGTCACTTACAAGCAAAGTAAGCTTAGTAGATAAATTACCGTTCCAACCGAACGTAAAAATTTACCAAGTGCAAAAGTTGCATATTAAGATTACGACAACCGCCATTTTTTAAAAAGAGGTTAAACATTTTGTCGCTTAGTAGACAAAAAAAAGTGAATATTCCTTAAATCAATTTTGCGTAAGCGACATCAAAAGTCGTCGTAGGAGAACGTGAGTTGGACCAAACGACGCAGAAAAATCAGGCGGTTCCAACTGTGTATATAACTCAATATCGCCCAAAATGTCGCTTAGTCAATTTTGCCTTTCAAGCGTCGATATGTATATTAAAAAAAAAAATATTGTTGTCTGTAATGTCGGTTTACGGAAGATAGACGATAGCATTTGATGCTGATTCACCGACGATGGAAGAGCTGGAATACCACATAAAAAGGAAACCAAATAGTTCCGCCCCGGGACCCGATGGCATACCATACATCATATACAAAAAATGTCCATCAGTGCGGAAACACATGTTGAACATCTACAAAAGAATTTGGACGAACAGAGAAGTGCCAGACTGTCTTGGTAAAGCCGTGTTTGTTCTTCTACCAAAAAAGAAAGAAGTTACTGATCCCAAGGATATTAGACCTATAGCCCTTACGAACACAGTTTCGAAAATATTCTTCTCCATTATACAGGCCAGACTACTCAAACACATGTGTACCAACGACTACTTACCGAAGAAGTACCAGAAAGGTTTTCTCCCAAGTTGCAGGGTGCCTCGAACATAATTCTTTGCTGACTGAATGTCTTAGAGATGCAAGGAAGAATGAGAGACAATTAACTGCCACGTGGTTAGACTTTGAAAACGCCTTCGGTTCGGTGCGCCATGAGTTACTATTAAAGGCGCTAGAGTGGTATAATGTGCCACCTCTGATCTGTAATATAATAGCCTCCTACTACAAAAAACTTTCCTTTGTAATACAAGTAAAAGGCATAGGACTTTTCCAGGGTTGCTGCCTCTCTCCTGTCACATTTAACATTGTTATCAACATTCTAATTGATACGCTTGTCGTAAAAGAAAAGAAATGGGGATACAGGTTCAAATATGGAGACACATATATGGCGGCCATCCTGGCATTTGCGGATGATATTACGCTGTTAACCCGCAATCCAAAACAAAATCAGGCGCTTCTTAAGGTGGTGGATGACTATTGTGAATGGACCAAAGGGATGAAGATAAAACCAGCGAAGTGCTACTGTTTGAGCTTAACCAGGAAAGGTTCAAAGTTTACCTCGAGCAATCCAGGTTTGACAGTAGCCGGAAAACCAATCGCAACCGTGGCTGCTGAAGCTCCTTTTAAATTCTTGGGCAAAAGGATCACCAGCAGAGGAAAGGAGCATCCTACTGATGATATTGTCCAACTTTTCGAAGAGAGCCTCCGCCAAACTGACAATCTTCCCCTCCTGGGTACACAAAAGGCATGGATTTACGATAACTACCTGACATCAAAACTTTCATGGCCATTTCTCGTCTACGACTTCACAAAGCAAAACCTGACTAAATTAGACTCGTATGTGACCAGATTCCTGAAATCATGGTTTGGACTGGCTCACCCGGCTGACTCGTCAACGCTATACAGATCTCACAATAACTTTGGACTGAACATTAAGAAACCGTCGATACTTTATCAAAAGGCGAGAATAGCCAAACGATGTATACTCAAAGACTCCAATGATAGCGCTATTCAAGCCTTACCCAACACATCACTATCAGATGAACTGGAATCGAGACTCGACTTCTACAAATCATTCCAAGTTGGTACACGCACCAATAGATCTGGATTGGGCATAGAAACAGCAAAGTCTGATAAAGAAATACTGAAAGGTTTTGCTCAGGAGGACATGGAACAAGGCTTCAAACTTCACGCCTTAAACCTAGAAATGCAGAATGATTGGCTAACAGTGGGTGACTTCTGCATCCCTCCTGCATTGAAGTGGAAATCCATAATATACAACTGGTCCCCTGAGCTGCTTAAGTTCTACTTAAATGCATTCCAGCTTACTCTCCCCGACCCGAGTAACCTAGTTAGATGGGGGAAATCTACAAATAAGACTATGCCCGTCATGTAAGGAGTTCGTAGGCACGGCCAAACATTTGTTATGCGGATGCAAAATACTACTTGAGCGAGGCCAGTATTCCTACCGTCATGATAAAGTCCTCCAAATCATCAGAGAGGCCATCAACCTGTCAATTGCACGGACCAGGAAAGGGCAAACCAGTAGCGGCTTCCAGAAGGTCAACTTTGTGAAACCTGGAGCCAATAAGCTGCCCAAAGATAGGACTAAACCTTCTTCAATTTTGGGAGCAGCAAAGGATTGGGAATTGTTGATGGACACACATGAGAAGCATTACCAAATGCCTTCGGAAATCTGTACCACAGCATTAAGACCGGATATACTCATATTCTCAAAAGCGACAAAGCATGTAGTACTTGTTGAACTTACAGTTCCATGTGAAAGTAACATACCGAAGGACCACAACATCAAACTTAACAAGTACTGCAACTTAGTAGACCGGATTGTGAGAAACGGATTCAAGACTGATCTCTTCGCTGTGGAAGTCGGAGCAAGAGGACTACCAGCGAAGTCGCTCTACAGTCTCTTCAAGAATCTAGGGCTCCCAAGATCGACGCTAAGCTCATATATGGAGAGAGCTTCGAAAACGTCACTGGAAGCATCCTACAGAATATGGATAGGTAGAGAGAGGGAGGTCGAGAGCGGGACTGGTGGTTTCCCCGCGTCCTAGTCAACGCAGACTAGCTGACGAGGGCTTGAAGCGAGCCGAAACGTGAAGCATGCGTGGGAAATTTAGAGTGGCCACTCGCTAGTCCCGACCTCGATTAATACCCTCCTCTACTGCCGATGGGCCCGGATATGTTCGGTGAAGCCATCGCAAGCTTAGATCCACACCTTCCTTGATAACGTCATACAACCCTTGTTTCATGAATATTCTAAATTTGAAATATTTTCCGACCGGCCAGATATTATGGTACGAGTAACCTCGTTTTAATTTCTGCGGCCATGGTACTTTTACAAGCCGACGCTTGGGCCGATTGTGCCTCTCTATCGCTTGTTACGCGCTCTCGCTTGCACACACAGGCTCAGATGGAACGCGACGTGATATTCGTGCGTGCAGCCGGTGTTCATCAATTTAT
Organism: Nematopogon swammerdamellus; assembly: GCA_946902875.1. NCBI lineage: Eukaryota > Metazoa > Arthropoda > Insecta > Lepidoptera > Adelidae > Nematopogon > Nematopogon swammerdamellus. Next base: position 16,675,782 of record OX336357.1, read on the forward strand.
AAGACGTTATCACGTCAAAAATACGGCGGCGACTAAACTCCTTTGCGGATAAGCCTATGTAGACTTCAAAGAACATACATTGTGAAATAATAAAAATATATTGTTTGAGCCTATTCACTGGCAGTCACGTGACGTGCGTGCGGTATGCCTGACTGAACGGAGAATTGTCATTGTAGATGCGTGAGCACGCTCGCTCGCGCTCGCGCTGTGCGCTGGAGGTGTGACGCGCTGGCGGGCGAGCGAGGCGAGGTCATAAGTCGTCTGTCTGTGGCGAGGTGCTCTGACGAAACTCAACCGGTTCCGCGCGCGCGCGCGCGGCCGCACAGGTGACCGGCGGCGGCGGCGGTGGGGCGGGATTCCCCGCCGCCGCCGGCAACTAACTAGACGCCACGTGGAGTAGTAGGGCCGCACGGATGGGCTCGCTCCACGTCTATCAACACAACGCTGCGGCAACATTAGGAAAACAATTTTCTTTGTTTACCACTTATTTGAGGTTAGGTATTTTCGAAAATGTATGGAGAGTTCAAATATTGTTTTTTTCCAATTTCGCCACCGTTCTGTTTTGGAGACTACTGAGTTTTCGTTTAAAAACTAACACCCCACAATTATCCGACACGCTAACAAAATGATCCTGTATAGAGAGCTGGCGTGTTAGGTGGTGCAGTGCAAGTTAGCAGGTAGCTAGCTGAGCAGAAGCGCAAGTAGGAGGCCGTCAACTGCTTTGAATGTCACACCAACACTGCCGAGCTGTCTATCTATACAGCATCATTTTGTATAATAAAACATTTATAAATAATATGTACAGATAATGTGTCAATAAATGTATAATGATGTGTGAAAGGAGTTGAGCCGAGCGGCGGCGGCGGCCTGGCTGGCTCGGAGAGGCCGAGGCGAGGCCGCATCCTCCGAGCCGCTTCAACTTCTATTCAAACATTTCTACTGCGCGAAACTAATTCAGGAAAAACCGGCCAAGAGCGAGTCCAAGCTCAAACAATTTGTGCTTTCGTATTAAAACAAAAATATTACATAGTCGAAAAAGCTGCAGTGTTCCTGTAATATCCTATTACTTTAAGTGAACTAAACTTGTATATATATATATATATATATATATACACTAGCTTTTGCCCGCGGCTCCGCTCGCGTGAAATTCGTATGCTCCAGGCCGCCAGGCGCCGCTCCGCGCCGCACCGCGCCGTTCCGCGCCTTTCCGCGATGCCCCGCGCCGTCCCGCACCGTCCCGCGCCGACCCGCGCCGAACCGCGCCGCCCTGCGCCGTCCCGCGCCGCCCCGTCCCGCGCCGTCCGCATGAAAATCCGTTGCGTGGTTCAGGAGGAGTTAGCGGATATACAGACAGACAGAGGCGGAAATCGACTTCATTCTATTTATACTATGTATTGATATACAATTGGTTTCTCGAAAACGGTTCTAACGATTTGGATGAAATTTAGTACCTATAGATAATGATTTTTTTTTAAGTTTATTTATATAGGTGTAGACGTCGCCCAGGTACTATGCCTTTATACCTACTAACCCTGTTAAAAGCTTTAGAAACCAAGAAGAGCAGGGGGGGGGGGGGGGGGGCTGTAATTTTTTGCACATTTTTAGCTATAAGACCACTGAACTTAAAATTGTACCTAAATTTATTTTTAGAATCTTCACAGTTAGCTCTTTGAAATGATACGCCACACATTCTCGACGCCCCAACACGTTATGTTAATTTAAACTTTGTTTTATTGGTCGAATGGTCCCTCATGTCATGTTAATGTAAAATAATTTTGTATCTAGTTTCTGACGAGCGATATATATGTGCGCGTCATCAACATCTAACATTATACCAAAAATAGCAATTCTCGCGGAACATGTTTGGAGTCTGTTTTTGTGGTCATTTTTGCGTTACTCGCAAGTTCCGTGAATACCGCGCCGTATTTGACGTGCGGGTAAGAGATGTCGTTTGATTACATGTAAAAAAAAATTAAATACATTTTTAAAATTGTATTACGAGGCACAGAAAAATCTAAATTTAAAAAATAAAATAAAATAATAAAAATGAAATAAGATAATAGACATAATTTATATTATTTATCTTTATTTTATGGTTGCGTACCTTAAAAGGAAAACCGGAAACATTACAAGATCACTCCGGTGTCCATCCCTTCTGTCACGGAGGTTTATATCAAAAACTAAGTATTATTAGTAAGATCTCGGGAAGTAGGAGTATGTTTGAAATACTATACTAATAGAGTATAGTAGATAGAAGAAGGTTGCGACAAATTATGGACGTTTATTAAATTAAAATATTATTTATAGTTTAAGATGTGATGATGAGTCTGTAACGTACATTTATTTTAAAAAAAATTAAATAAATTATTAAAAAAAGCGTAAATCTTTATTAGACAAAGAAAAAATAAAATTAAACAGAAATGTAACACCTTAGATTAAATAAAAATATTCCTGCATCCTCGGCACATCATAAATTAGTTAATTTATGAAAATAAGGACTTTTGTTTTGAAACTTAGACATTTTCATTGATTGCAAGATAAGGATTGATTACTATCATTTAATAAAGAAAAAAGGTAGCTATAGCTATCGCTGATCTGAAAATAATATTTCATTGTAAGTAGGTTCGTTTTGTTTAGTTTCAACGTATCATGTTTTTAGATTTGTATTTAGCAATAATATTGAAATATTTTAAGATCTAAAAGTTGTAAATCTGAAAAAAGATCGTGTACGCTGAAGAAGATTGCTGGTAGCTGGGAATGCTAGGTTAGGTGAGGGTCTAACTAAGGAATTATTAGAAAAATGAATTTCTTTGCCGGAGACTTATACTTTTGTTACCTTCCCGGGGAGGGGGGGGGGGGGGGGTATACCTCAAACGATCCCCCCTCGCCCCTCCCTCCCCCACTTCCCCCGCCACCCGCCTCTTTCTACAGCACAGCCAAAAGTCAATTACTTACATCGAATAAATGAAAAAAAAAGTTTCGAAAAAACACTGCATGGGAGAATCGGAAAGTATAATAGCGTGGAGTATGTTTAAAATATCTTACTATAGAAGAAGGATTTTGTGAGTAATGGATGTGTGTTAAACTAAAGTATTATTTATATGTATTTTAAAATGTGATATGTATGAGTCATCAAAGTTTAGAATGTTTTCGAATTTCGGCAACTTGTTTAGGAGCGTGTGAGGTGCTTCCTTAGAGGGGGAAGAAGGGTCGAGGGGTCGAGGGGCCGCACAATATACCTATTTTTAAAATATGTGTATTATGTTATTCTAGTCGTTTATAGATATATGTAATGTATGTACATATGTATGTGATATAGTTAGCTAGTGTACTTGTGACGGCGGCTGGTGCGGCGGGGGCGCGGTGCGGCTGCTCGTGGTGCGGGTGCGGTGTCGTCACACTACTCTGCTCAACCGTCATCCTCATCATCACTCTATTCTATCTATATATATGTGTATAGGTATTATTTATCTATTTACACCACTACCTACATCTGCATCACAACACAACACACAACACTTTTGAAAATAGTTAAATGCAATTAATTCACACTAAAGTTCACTTTCACTTGTGTTCACCTCCCCTCACGCCCGCGCTCGCCCGCCCCCTGTCCTACCGCGTCCAATCTTATATTATTAACTTATCATAAACTGTTCTTGTAAGTATTTAAATGCAAAATGTTGGAGGAATATTGTATACACTTTAACAAATAGTAAATGAATGATGCGCTAGTGGGTCGCACACACACAGTACTCGTTAGTTCAGTAATCGATATATAAGTGTAATGAGAAGCAAGTGCGATGTCGTCGTGTCGACACACACCGGCGCGGCGGGGCGGCGGCCGGTCCGTCCATCGCTCGCGCAGTAGTGGTGCTCTAAGCTCACTCACTCGCTCACTACTGACTTACTGACTGACTGAGTGATCTCACCTGTCCAGTGTGCTCCCCCGCACAAACAATAAGTTCCGCCAACACCTGCAACGCTCGCACGCGTCTCGTCTCGTCTCGGCGACGACGACGACGCGGCGGCGGCGCCTCCGCCACTCTGGGCTGAGAATCGGCTTCCAAGGTCTTAGGATTTTTATTTTACGAACTTGAATATTTCGAAAAACTTTTTATGCAAGTTTATAGGGCTATCTAAGAGAACACTGTATATTTAATATAAGTTGCTATTCATTAATCGAATATTTAAAAAAAAATTTTTAATTTTTTTTTTGTATGGAAAGGAAAATGTTTAGGTCATTTTTTGAAAAGTCTTAGGAGATCTAGAGTTCTGTTTGGTATAGTGATAAAGTGGACCATTAGTAGAATCGTTCTGAATAAAAAGTGTAACCGTACGCGTCCATAAGAAAGAACGTGTAAGTTTGAATTTTTAAATTTTGTTAAAATTTCGATAAATTAATTTCTATATTTTTCAATATTTTTTTTATATTCCTACTTTTTTTTTTATTTGTAATTATCTCTATACATTGTACTATATTATCGAAATTTGACCAAAATTTAAAAATTCAAACTTACACCATTCTTCCATATGCACGCGCACGGTTACACTTTTTATTTAGAACGATTCTACTTATGGTCCACTTTATCACTATACCAAACAGAACTCTAGATCTCCTAGAACTTTTCAAAAAATAAACTAAACATTTTCATTTCCATAAAAAAAAAATTAAAGATTTTTTTTTTAACTATGTAATTAATGGATAACAACTTATATTACATATGCAGTGTTCTCTTACATAGCCCTATAAACTTGCATAAAACGTTTTTCGAAATATTAAAATTCGTAAAATAAAAATCCTAAGACCTTGGAAGCCGATTCTCAGCCCAGAGTGATGACATGAGTTAGAAGGCTGCGCCTGCGTAGACGGAGGAGGGAAAGCCCCAAGTGGGAAAGAGTTTCCGCGAGACGGCGGCGCGCGGCGGGGGCGGCGGCGGCGGGCAGAGCGCAGGGAATCCCCGCTGTTTACGTACTTCGCGTTTGCCTTTACTTGCTTCTATGTACATTATATTATTCTACGAATCTTCTTGTTAGCTGAACAAACATCTAAATGCATATTTCAATTTAGTTTGTACGTAGTATTTCCTGTTGTTATATGTCGAGACATTTTATAAGTAAAGCTGGTTATTATTAAAATTATTTGAAAATGCAACATGAACAGACAATATTGATTACCTAGTCCGTCAGATTATAATGTAGGTTTGTGTGTAAATTATAATGTGTAACGTAGTCTACGTACAGGGTTGCCAGGTGACCTTTGATTTTTCGGGTTAGATATTTTGGAATAATTGCTTATTTGTTGGTGGATCCTTTTACTAAAATCACCAACACGACACGGATGCAGTAAGGAAATGAATAGTTTCTAGACATATTTTTAATCAGCCTCGGTAGCTCAGTAGTGCTGGCGGTCGGTCGACTGTTGTTATGCAACCCTGAGCGCCGCCGCGCCCCGTCAGTACTTGAGATCATTATCCATCTTTTAACTTTAGTGCAGTTTCGTTGAGACTTCTCTGAAGGATGTGTGATGCTGTCTCAGCTTGCGTGTCTGAGGTCAACCTGTTAGGGAGTTTTCCGAGGTTGGCAGATAAGCTGCGGGTATTTATTAGTTATATATAACATGAGGCACAGAAAACCGCCCAGTGCAACCCCAACTTAAAATTTAGGTATAGACACAGAATGCCCAGTAGTAGCATCCCCGTGACGAACCACGAAGTGCCTGCTTCCCAACTACGACATTAGAATAGAGAAAAATGTCATTGGCAGTTGTTTTCTGAGTTTTCAAAGGCCATTGTAATGTATTTATTTTCACTAATAAATAACAAATATATTACTATGAACAAATAATTATACACCTATTTGTACATATACCTCTTGTTGATAGTTTATATGTAATACTGTGTTATTGTATGATCTAGAAATTGTAATTGTAAACCTAGGTACTTATGAAAAGTAAACATCTTCATTTAATTTCATAATCTAAATATGTTTAAAACGTTCCCTGCGAGATATCAATACATTTAATGAAGGTCGGCCGAATAGGCTATGAAAAATAGGTCATTTGTATCGTTCATTTAGTTGAGTGTAGCCGGTACGACCAAAGGGAAGGTCTAGCGCGGAACAGGAACTCATTGTGATGGGCTGACATCACGAGTGTCTCCGATCAAGTAAGCTACCATACAACACAAACACTTGCTTGCATACAGCACACATTGACATCGTGAGATGTCGAGACTCGCGACTGGCTAATGAGCGCAACAATGTTTGGTTGGAGGTACTGTCTGCGCGACGCGGGCCGAGCTGCCAATGTCAGGAGGTGAGGTGAGCGAGTTCGCTCGTCTCGACAACCTCGCTCCTCTCACTTCCAAACTGCACGTCCGCCGCGCCGCCCACTGCCCGCCCGACCTCCAACCGACCGCTTCACACTCTCACCAACAGCTCACATCTCCACTACCGCCAACATCTTACAAGCGCATACAATCACTATTCACATATTATAATATTGTGATATCAAATGTGAAGGAGATGTTGAGGAGATAGTGAAAGCCGGTAATGAAGTGTTGCGCGCTATTATGAGCAGCAACACTGCTATGTCCACCAGGACACGTGTCCTGGCTGTCCACGGTGGTGGCGTGCCGGGCCCCACACGCAAGCTGACATCTTCTTTCTTTTGTTTTTTTTTATGGAAACTGACAGAGTTGACTACATCACCTACAGACTACATCATCCGTGATGTCAGCCCATATCAGAATCTACCCGATTGGCAATAAAGTGTTTCCTTAGTTTTGATTTGCGTGAGGTTCCGTGTAGTTGGGGGTGAGCATTCGTATTCATTGTGTACTGTTGCGGACAGAGCTCTGAGTGCTGTGCGGGTCACAGCCAGATACAATCCGCATTAAGGCGCATAGTAACGCCGACGACGACGCAGCGTGGCGCATCGATCGTATTCACTATTGCAACATATTTTTCATAAGGCGGTTTTTTTTCATAAATTGGGATCCTTTAGAACTTTGAAAAGCGTGTGATCGATAGATATAACAGATGGCGTCATTTTGCTATAAAAATTCCGTTCAAATTCCCTTTAGTTTCTGAGATCAAGAGTAAATTCACGCGGTAGAAAAAATCGACATTTGCTTTACCGTATAGTTTGTATAGAAAATGATAAAATTTTACAACCAAAAACGTGTGATCGATAGACAAAATTTTTTTCTCTATTTTATTGCAGTATTTTTTAGGCTATAGTTTTATTTATTTTTTGTTACGGAAACTGACATGGTGGGCTACATAACCTACAACATCCGTGATGTCAGCCCATAACACCGGGTGAACTAGGTGCCATGTCAGTGCTTCCCTTCATTTCGCGCCGGCTACACTGAACTGAACGGAATTGGTCTAGTTATCACGTTCTACCTCTCCACAATGCGGCGTTACTAGGCGCCTTCAGTATAGTTAGAATAGGTAAAGTGTTGCGAGCGCCATCCCGGTGAGGGATAAGTGCGTAGCGCAGTGCACTTTGCGCTACGTACATAGTTATACAACACTTTACAGTAAATAGTATAGTTAGAATAGGTAAAGTGTTGCGAGCGCCATCCCGGTGAGGGATAAGTGCGTAGCGCAGTGCACTTTGCGCTACGTACATAGTTATACAACACTTTACAGTAAATAGTATAGTTAGAATAGGTAAAGTGTTGCGAGCGCCATCCCGGTGAGGGATAAGTGCGTAGCGCAGTGCACTTTGCGCTACGTACATAGTTATACAACACTTTACAGTAAATAGTATAGTTAGAATAGGTAAAGTGTTGCGAGCGCCATCCCGGTGAGGGATAAGTGCGTAGCGCAGTGCACTTTGCGCTACGTACATAGTTATACAACACTTTACAGTAAATAGTATAGTTAGAATAGGTAAAGTGTTGCGAGCGCCATCCCGGTGAGGGATAAGTGCGTAGCGCAGTGCACTTTGCGCTACGTACATAGTTATACAACACTTTACAGTAAATAGTATAGTTAGAATAGGTAAAGTGTTGCGAGCGCCATCCCGGTGAGGGATAAGTGCGTAGCGCAGTGCACTTTGCGCTACGTACATAGTTATACAACACTTTACAGTAAATAGTATAGTTAGAATAGGTAAAGTGTTGCGAGCGCCATCCCGGTGAGGGATAAGTGCGTAGCGCAGTGCACTTTGCGGTACGTACATAGTTATACAACACTTTACAGTAAATAGTATAGTTAGAATAGGTAAAGTGTTGCGAGCGCCATCCCGGTGAGGGATAATTGCGTAGCGCAGTGCACTTTGCGCTATGTACATAGTTATACAAGACTTTACAGTAAATAGTATAGTTAGAATAGGTAAAGTGTTGCGAGCGCCATCCCGGTGAGGGATAAGTGCGTAGCGCAGTGCACTTTGCGCTACGTACATAGTTATACAACACTTTACAGTAAATAGTATAGTTAGAATAGGTAAAGTGTTGCGAGCGCCATCCCGGTGAGGGATAAGTGCGTAGCGCAGTGCACTTTGCGCTACGTACATAGTTATACAACACTTTACAGTAAATAGTATAGTTAGAATAGGTAAAGTGTTGCGAGCGCCATCCCGGTGAGGGATAAGTGCGTAGCGCAGTGCACTTTGCGCTACGTACATAGTTATACAACACTTTACAGTAAATAGTATAGTTAGAATAGGTAAAGTGTTGCGAGCGCCATCCCGGTGAGGGATAAGTGCGTAGCGCAGTGCACTTTGCGCTACGTACATAGTTATACAACACTTTACAGTAAATAGTATAGTTAGAATAGGTAAAGTGTTGCGAGCGCCATCCCGGTGAGGGATAAGTGCGCAGCGCAGTGCACTTTGCGCTACGTACATAGTTATACAACACTTTACAGTAAATAGTATAGTTAGAATAGGTAAAGTGTTGCGAGCGCCATCCCGGTGAGGGATAAGTGCGTAGCGCAGTGCACTTTGCGCTACGTACATAGTTATACAACACTTTACAGTAAATAGTATAGTTAGAATAGGTAAAGTGTTGTGAGCGCCATCCCGATGAGGGATAAGTGCGTAGCGCAGTGCACTTTGCGCTACGTACATAGTTATACAACACTTTACAGTAAATAGTATAGTTAGAATAGGTAAAGTGTTGCGAGCGCCATCCCGGTGAGGGATAAGTGCGTAGCGCAGTGCACTTTGCGCTACGTACATAGTTATACAACACTTTACAGTAAATAGTATAGTTAGAATAGGTAAAGTGTTGCGAGCGCCATCCCGGTGAGGGATAAGTGCGTAACGCAGTGCACTTTGCGCTACGTACATAGTTATACAACACTTTACAGTAAATAGTATAGTTTTATAGTTTACTTACACTCTCATAGTTACATTTTTTCAGATTTAAATTTAATAGTTTATAGTTTGCAATTTGAATGGAAACAACATTTAATAGTAAAATCACAAAAGTAAAATGTCAAAGTAATCTTTCTTGTAGTAATGAAAATTTATATGTAAACTGTAGTATTAACTGTATGTAACATGTCAGCCTCGGTAGCTCAGTAGTGGTGCGGTCGGTCGACTGTTGTTAAGCAACCCTGAGCGCGGTCAGTACTTGGATGGGTGACCGCTCGACCGTTTGAGGCTGACCGTGGTTCGGATTCCACGTAAAACTGTAGGTTCCTTCCCTTCTTACCTTACTAGGCGGTAGGATTTACCTCGGCCGGGTTGATGATGACCACCGCACTGAATGAAACGTCGCGTCGTTCGAAACGGCTATGTAAATAGTTCGTGTTTTCCGTCCAGTTCGGAACGGGCGCGGGCGGAGCTTACTAACTCATCAAATAAACGAACATCGAACGTGAAAGTGAGTATGTGTTAACATTCCATGTGTTAACGTGATACTCCACACCCGAAACTGCATCTGGGTAAAACCCCGATACAGTTTTGGCCCGCGCTAAACTGCTCTTGGGGAAAACCCAAGGCCAATTTTTGCTAGTACCCCTAACGCTTTGTGACCGAAAAGGGAGCCGGGAAAAATGGAAATGTGAAACTGGAAAATGTGTGACGTTCCATCGATAGAGCTGAAAATGTAGATTTCAAAATGTGTAAAATTGTTGAAATTGTACGGCGGCACACTGAGAAAATCAGCGCGCACGCTTCACGCGGGTGCATTAGCGCGTATTGTCACGTAGTGCATTTTAATAGCGGACTGTCGAAATGCGTTTACCGAAGTGTCAGAGACACATTGCCAGTACGGAGGAAAATACTCCGTACTAAGGCTACGGTACACGTGAGACGTCCGTTATATTCAATATTATTACTGCCCACCTACATTTCTGAAAATTCAATCACACATATCTCGGCGTACTACACTCTCACTACGTAACCGAGCACACATTATTGCATCATTTACCGAGCGTGAATTTCCACGACCTCTTCCCGCTGTCAGCCCATACTAAAATTATATATTGTTTGACGTAACGAAAAAGATCGCAAGCGTCTGTATGGAATTTCTGTTTGCTGAATTTGCAACACAGCACATCGCGGTGTTGACTAATGGGTTGCCAGGCGGTTAAAATATATCCCAAATAGACGGGAATTCACATTCGCCTCGGTTGTATTTATCTTACTTATTAATTCAGACATCATCGGAGGACCCCTAGTAGAGGTCCATTATTATCAACAAATGGTGTTACAGGCCTTCAGCCACTTAGATTCAGGTAACCACATACAGTGCGCGTCATTGCGTGCTAGCCGACTTCATTCCGCAGCCACACCACAAACGCGCGCTGTCATCTATAAAAGCGGAACTCAGTCAACCAAGACTTCACTTCTTTTAAATAATTCTCCGCTACAAGCTAAAATATAACGCGCTCGATCTGCCGCCGTGAGTCTCACTAGTCTTCCTCGCGCCCGTGCCACTGTCAACGAGCCGCGGCGTTGCACCACCGCCGTCGGTCACGCGTCGCCGAGCACTCCCTCACGGACGCCTGCAGCCGTACATCTCAGCGTTGAGACAGGAGTCCCCACAGCCAGGGTTACGGGTAACATTACAATCTCTCCAGCTCTGCCTTGCCTGTCGCTTGTGAGACACCGCCGGCCTAGCGGTTGTCGTTGCGCTTCACGCACAAAACGTATAACGCCCATCTGTGTATTTTCTCTCTTCCCATCCACAGGGGACCTTGATATGTGTGCATTATGTAATGTGGGTGTGTTTTTGTGTGTGTGTGCAGCTTCTACGTTTACACGTAGACTTCCACGCTTCTACGTTTCTACGTTGACTTCAACGTCCCTTCTACGTTCTCCGTCCGAGGACGCCTGCATCGCCTGCGACGGCATAGCCGGTACGAGCCACCTGGGCTCTACTCCTCGTCCGGCTGTTCCGAAGCAGGACATTGTGAAGAGGGTGGGGAACGAGCTACGCGTCGGAGGCATCGTGTCGGCCTCCCTGCGAAGACCTTCGTCTCCTCCTCCGAAGCTAAGTTCTCGGATAGAATTATAGCTCTAATCGATTAGCTCGGTCGTCACCCCTACGATGCTCAAGTGATTCTTATAACTCACACCCTGTCTTTTTATATAGTATTTTTGTATTACAAGGAATAAACGATAACTTTATATTTCTGAGCCGTATTTTATTATTTAAGTTCCCTTTTTCGTCTCAGTATATAAGGTGTTTCGTTATTCATGTCAAATATATCGGCAGGGTTACATACACATACAAATAAACACGTTACGCAAAAAAAAATATGTTTTTAGCATTACTTTTCGAGAAATTTAACAAAACATGTTTGCTACCTAAACATTACATATATCAACCTGTGTGTACCATTAGGTAACTTACACAGTACGGGGTCAATGACCGTACTATGTTCAAACGCAGAACAGCTGTTTCTTGTGTTTTTTAATGTGTGAGAGGGTGTGTGTGCGTGTGAGAGTATGTGTGAGTACTCTTCACTTACACTAGTAGTTAGGAACTTACATACTAGGTACTTACCTACATTTACAAAAATTGCTGGAAATAGCCACCTTGCACTCGGATGCAAAGAGTGGTCTGATTCACACGAACTAGAGTGTCACTGTCACATACCGAATGCGAACGATCCGGACACGCAACTCTTCTTCATTCTCCACGGTGGTGGTGTGACCATCCTGGCCATAAACTAGGTCCTTGGCCCATCCCCAGAGTCCCATGATACATGAAAATCTAGCGGGCGTACATACGTCATAGTATGTTGCTCATACATCGTCACACACAGCAGCAACTAAGTTCCAGTTTTAGTTTCGGAAACCGGCATTTTGAATTAGCGAAACATGACATGTGTTCTCTCACGAAACGATTGCAACGCACTGACGAAAAACAAAGAAAGCGCCCCCTCCGCCGCGTGCGGGGTTAGTGCGGGGGGCGGCGGCGCGGGCGCAAGCAATGCTTATGCCGACAAAGTAAGTCACAAGATCAATAGGCCTTTTGTCAGCGCGCCACCGCGCCGCCTCCGCCGCGCCGTGCCCACCTCAGAAGTGTCTCGTGCCCACCCCAGAAGTGTCTCGTGCCCACCCCAGGATGTTGGGTTGCCAACCCAAAATTCTAGGATGGGTACTAAATAACATCGAGCACAGAGGCGTTGTTAGGGGTGGGGCTACATTTAGATGGAGAGTTTTGATTGACTAAAAGGGTTCGAAACGACAGGACGCGAAGTAGATGGATATATCACGAGGAAGATGGACATAACCTCGTGAGGCGAAGGGGATTCATTCGAGTTTCGGGAGCCAGCTAGATTTACAAAATACTCACGGTGAGTATATATGTAATTTGCCAAATCGCGCTGCGGAGCCGTGCTCATCCTCCAGCCAAACAAGTCCGAACTAATTGGTGTCAAATATATTGGGTGTCTGAAATTAAAAGTCGAACGGAATAGGGTCTTAAGGCCTACAGCTGGCCCTGTACGGATGGTTTCTTTATGCCGCAATGCTAAGTGACTGAGGTCGAGAGACGAATTCAACTGGGTTGGGGAAAGTTAAAATTCGCCCTGAGGTCTGATCTTCCGCAAAATTTTAAAACCCGTATATATGACCAGTGTGTCCTCCCGGTTATGACGTACGGGTGTGAAACGTGGACGCTGACGGTCCAAAGGTTGAAAGTTGCCCATCGAGCAATGGAGCGAGCCACGCTGGGGATAACGCTACGTGATATGGTGCCTAACGAGGCAATCCGCCGACGCACCAAAGTAGTCGATATTGGATCCATTGGACCAGGTGGCTAAGCTCAAGTGGCAATGGGCTGGGCACGTCAGCCGAAGAGACGACGACCGTTGGAGTAACCGTGTCCTACAATGGCAGCCGTGGACAAGAAAACGGAGTGTGGGAAGACCACCCGCCAGGTGGGACGACGACATCAAGTACGTCGGCGGAAAGCAGTGGTTCCCTACCGCTGAAGGCCGGGAGGACTGGAGGAAAATTGGAGAGGCGTATGTCCAGCAGTGGACGCTTACACGCTGACTGACTAACTGACTGACTGTGGATGTGCTCGGTGATTTGTACAGGTAGACGAGTGTTATTAAAAGTGATTAGCTAGGGTCCTACGTAAATTATACACCGTAGCAAGTTCACGCTCCTATGTAACCAGCGTATGTCTAGAATCCGTCAATAGGCTATTATTGTAGGTAGGGCAGAGCTAGGCCTCGCTGTCACTTTCCAGAGGGATCGAATAATTGAAGGGATCCCTCTGGAAACAAACGTTTAACACTTATAACTAACATCATAGGTCTTCGACATATTCGCAAACTAATTAGAACACGGTTGCGTCGGCGGTTCTCAAGCCATAGATCTTTCTTGGGGGAAGGGAGGTTACATTCCGATGTTCAGAGGAGTCGATATCTCGATGGTACGATGAACGTGTTAACGGATCGACTTGATAGATGTCTGGATAGAAGCTGAGTCTGCGAGTCGTTCGGTTCTGGTGTGTTAAGTAGTAGAGGTAGGAGGACACATAATTAGGTACAGTTGACACGTAGGTACGGTGTTACGATAGGGAGCATTGGACACACATTACACATACGAAGTTAATGTAATCCCGTCAGAGGGAGCGCTTCATTTGCACATATTAGGCCTGGAGACCCTTAGGTACAGCTTGGAGTGAGGAGTAGCCTCAGTCTCAACTGGTTGGAGGTCACAGCGATGGGCGTGGTGTAACTCAGAAAGTTAGAAAACCTCACCTGGTACAAGGGGCCTATCGTCTACCTCTTCGGGGGAAAATTTCTTAACCTTACGATGCGACGAACGAAAAGTAAAGAACTTGATACCGTTGAACTAGGTCTTCCATAGTTAAAGATAGGGACCTCACAAACACCCGCGCACATTCAGGACTAGAGCTATTTACTTCCTCTTCGGAAGGGAAATAAACTGGTTGAAGAATGCAAAATTTACTCAGGAACAAGAATTTTCGGAGGAGAGAACACAGACTATAACGATGTGATGGAGGAGGCATAGTGGCGTAGGAGAGGCGGGATTAGCAGGAAGTAATGTATTCAGTTAGAATAGAATTCGAAGAACAATGATTAGAATAGAAAATCTAAGGATTGAGTTAGTATGCTGGGTGATACGGTTACACAACGCTTCTTTGAAAATAGGAAGATACAGGGTCCATTTCCGCTTAATTCATTGTATACGTATGTAGGTATACCTTGTTTAAGTTTACCTAGAGATCACTTGAATGCTAAACGCAGGTCATGGGTCATTTTAGAGATTACTCGCGGTAGCTAGGAGTGTCGGAATAATAATTGACGATACCCTTACGGTTGAAGTATAATACCAGTTAATACTTTGAGTAGAGGTGTAAAGCGTTACAGTGTGTGTGCGTGTGGCCTTGTATGCACACTGCAGGGCTGTAGTTCGCCTGGCTGCATTTATCGCGACGCTCAGTCTTCACTTTTTTAATTGGTCTGAGTTGGAATGTGGCGCCGTAGCTAGCTCACACCACCGTCTGTTCTCTGTTCTAACGTTCCGAACGTACACCGGGCCACTCGTGTGCGCTGTAGAGACACACTCACACGCGCAGCTCGACCCGCACATTCACGCGTGACGCGTTGTGTGTGCGGTGGCGCTGCTGGTGGAAGTATCGCCGGACATACGTGCAATTATAAACTAAATAGATGAAAGTGATGGAGGGCGTGGCGGGTACTGACCGTCGCACTCGGAGTTGTTGCAGACGGGCTGCGTGCAGCGCGCGCCGCGCCAGCCGCTCGCGCACGCGCACTCCGCCGTCCCGTTGCCGAGCAGCGAGCACCGGCCCTGCCCCACACACAATCGTCGCTCACTCACCACTCTAACTATATATACGAGTATATCTCCTCAACACATTTGACAGTGTGCAAATCAAAGGGCACAGGGATTGTTGGATATGAGTGGGGGTACCTGGTTGTGGCAGTAGCCGGCGCAGGCGGTGCTCTCGCAGTGCTGGCCGCGGTAGCCGGGCGGGCAGCGGCACACGGGCCCGGCGGCGCCGCGCGCGCACCAGCCGCCGTGCTGGCAGCGCGCCGCGCCCGCGCACTGCTCGCACCGCTCCCCTGCGCACACCACTCTCAACACACCGCTCTCCGGTAGCCGGGCGGGCAGCGGCACACGGGCCCGGCGGCGCCGCGCGCGCACCAGCCGCCGTGCTGGCAGCGCGCCGCGCCCGCGCACTGCTCGCACCGCTCCCCTGCGAACACCACTCTCAACACACCGCTCTCCGGTAGCCGGGCGGGCAGCGGCACACGGGCCCGGCGGCGCCGTGCGCGCACCAGCCGCCGTGCTGGCAGTGCGCCGCGCCCGCGCACTGCTCGCACCGCTCCCCTGCGCACACCACTCTCAACACACCGCTCTCCGGTAGCCGGGCGGGTAGCGGCACACGGGCCCGGCGGCGCCGCGCGCGCACCAGCCGCCGTGCTGGCAGCGCGCCGCGCCCGCGCACTGCTCGCACCGCTCCCCTGCGCACACCACTCTCAACACACCGCTCTCCGGTAGCCGGGCGGGTAGCGGCACACGGGCCCGGCGGCGCCGCGCGCGCACCAGCCGCCGTGCTGGCAGCGCGCCGCGCCCGCGCACTGCTCGCACCGCTCCCCTGCGAACACCACTCTCAACACACCGCTCTCCGGTAGCCGGGCGGGCAGCGGCACACGGGCCCGGCGGCGCCGCGCGCGCACCAGCCGCCGTGCTGGCAGCGCGCCGCGCCCGCGCACTGCTCGCACCGCTCCCCTGCGCACACCACTCTCAACACACCGCTCTCCGGTAGCCGAGCGGACAGCGGCACACGGGCCCGGCGGCGCCGCGCGCGCACCAGCCGCCGTGCTGGCAGCGCGCCGCGCCCGCGCACTGCTCGCACCGCTCCCCTGCGAACACCACTCTCAACACACCGCTCTCCGGTAGCCGGGCGGGCAGCGGCACACGGGCCCGGCGGAGCCGCGCGCGCACCAGCCGCCGTGCTGGCAGCGCGCCGCGCCCGCGCACTGCTCGCACCGCTCCCCTGCGCACACCACTCTCAACACACCGCTCTCCGGGCAAACCTACTAATCTTTCCTCTAAACCCAACATTATTGTTTAGCGGCCACGTATCCAGACTGCTTCAAACTACACTTCATGCGACACTTTCAAAGAAGAACGGTGACACGTCGAGTAAGGACGTGTGCTACGAGGCGCCGCAACAGCGCCATTACTTCGCGTATCTGCGCACGCACACGTGACACGTCAGACGGCCGACTGACAGCCAGCTGCTCCATACTCCACGCTCTACCTACTCGGCCCACTAGCGTCACTAATATGCAAGACAGTGAATAAAACAAGAGCATTGTAAGATGAGTGTGCAGGTAGACGGACCGGTGTATCCGACGGGGCAGAGGCAGAAGGCGCGCGCGGCGGGCGCGAGGCCGGCGCGGCACGTGCCGCCGTTGATGCAGAGGAGGGCGCCGCACGCGGGCACCGCGCTCTCGCAGCGCGCGCCCGTGTAGCCGGCGGCGCAGAGGCACTTGAGCGGCGGCCCGCCGCCTCCGCCGCCGCCGGCGCGCATCGGGTCCGGGAAGCACTGGCCGCGGTGCAGGCAGTGGTTGGCGCAGCGGTAGTTCTGGCAGCGCTCGCCGTTGTAGAGGGCGGGGCAGGCGCAGGCGGGCGCGCCGCCGTCCTGCCGCACGCACTGCCCCGGCCCGCACTCCAGCCCGCACGCCACCTTCATCTCCGTGATGTGGCACTCCACCTCCCTCTGCGCACCCACACACCAGAGCTCACTACTCACAGTAAACAATACGCGCGCGGCCGAGACAGGCTTGTGTCACAGTAAATATATAAGCTAACCAGTAAGGAAACTACGTACAAACGTTCGAAACGACGCACTCACACAGACGCAAGCCTTAACAAGACCTCTAAGCGCACGTCGCAGTGCTGGCAGTCGCGGGTATTGCACGCGCCACGGACAGTCCGCGATCTTTTAGAATGCAAAAAACGTTTACAAACGTTTTTCGACTGTTGTCAGCTTATATTAACTTTTGACAAATGTTGAAAACTTTTGTCAACGATCTTAAATGTTTGTCAACTTTTCTCATCTTTTGACAACTTCTGTCACCTTTTGTCAACTTTTATCAACTGTTGTCAACTCTTGTCAAGTTTTGTAAACTTTTGAGAACTTTTATCAACACTCGGTAACTTATGTCAACTCTTGTCAACTTTATTTTTATTAGAAAAATGCAAAGCGAAAATCATTGGAAAAAACTTATAACTATAAGGTTGACAAACATTGACAAGGGTTGACAACAGTCGATAAAACTTGACAAAAGATGGCAAAAGTTGACAAATGTTGACGAAAGTTGACAAAAGTTGACCAAGGTTGACAAACATTAACAAGAGTTGACAACAGTCGATAAAAGTTGACAAAAGATGACAGAAATTGGCAAAAGATGAGAAAAGTTTATAAACATTTACAATGGTTGATAAATGTTGACAAGAGCTGACAAAAGTTGTAAACAGTTTACAAAAGTTAATAAAAGTTGACAAAAGTCGAGAAAAGTTATACCAATTCATATTTATAGCAACCGCGTTTTGAACTTATTATTGATGATTGATTGATTATATTGATTATTTGATCATTACAGAACCTACATAAATGTTTTAATAAATAATAATATTACAATTTTACAAAAAAAATTTAGTGACATCCCTAACGCTCCAATGGAGAGTAGGCAATGATATTTTAGGAAAGATAGGTTATCTATATGACATTCAGTGCTCACACACGGCGCGTCCTTCAAAAGATGAGAGGAAGAATACTAGAAAGTGATGCAACGACTCGAATAGTCTTATTCCAATTATTAGAATTTTTCTCCACTTCGAATGCATTCGAACAGTCGCGGCGATTCCGATTCATTCAATTGTTTTTCGGCGTTTGCATTCGCAAATTATTTATATTCAACCGGAGTGACATTCATCATTGTCCGACTGCCGGAAGAATGAACTGTATGGATTTCTACGATTGTAATTTAATTTCTACGGTTTAAACAATCGAATTGACCCATCACTACTTGTATGTTGCTTTGCTTCGCCCTACATATGACAGTCCGCGTAGTGGTAATGAGATCGCGCATGCGGGCGCAGCGCGGGAGAGAAAGAGAGGGAATCCAAGTTATGTGGCGGTTGGTATAACTGATTTTGTATTCTATGATCTGATCATTAATATTTTGTTTCTATCGCACTCGTGGATGGGATATTCTCTGTCGCACTCGATATTTTCTGCACAGTCCGCGTAGCCGGAATGAGATCGCGCATGGGGGGCACAGCGCGGGAGGGAGCTCTAACACAACACCTAACCTAGTAAGCAACGCAGCCAAATCTATTTATTGTATATCTATACATGTATATAAATATATATTATATAAATATTCAACTGAAATGGGACAAGATAATTAGTGTGAGTGCTCCAAGAGAAGAAGGCATGCGCGCGGGTGTAGGTTGTCTATGCTCGTGTATGTAGAGGTGGAGGTAGTGTGTATGTAGAGATAGTCACGTGAGGGTCCGGCGGCGCGGAGACGAGTCCGTCGGGACAGAGGCAGGAGCGGCCGGCGGCGGCGCGGGGGCTCGGCAGGCAGAGCGCGCTCACGTGGCAGCGCTGCGCCGCGCACGGGTCCACCACTGCGCACACCGCACACAATGAAGCAACTGAGTAGCTAGGCTGTGATGCTGCGCGCTAGTGTTCCTACTATACTCTGTCACTTAGTTTGTGTTTTACACAACTCATTTTTTTAATTCTGCCACAGTCAACATCCAATATATTTTGTGTTGTATTAGTTATTTTCATCTGCATTCCACTAAATGAAGTCAAAAGACAAGGAAGGAAGAACCTTCTGAAACTATATGTTGAGATGTGAACCACTGCTGCATATACAAAATATTAATTATATTGGTATTTATGCATATGTGATTCTATTTTCAGTACATGTACTTCCCTAATGTATATTATAAGTATAAATACTGTATTTTTAATGTTTATAATATATTTCAGACTTGCTACAACACGGGGAGTCCTAGCTCGGGAAGCAGGAGGGCTCGCTCTCGGGTAACATAAATACCACCTACCGTACAAGTAGAATATTTCTAATATTACTATTATTTTTGTGTTTCAACTAGTTATAAGCAAATTGTATGTTTACCAATAGAATTTTCGGCTATATATCATATTTTGGACTAATAATTTTGAAATTTTAAATATAAATATAACCTGAAAACATGATACTCGTGCAGGGGGTGCGTGGATGCACCAGCGAGTGTGGCGCCACCTGAGATTCTCTTTCTCACATAGTGTGCAGATGGTGTGCAGATGGTGTGCATATGACAGATAGTGTAGAGATGTAGATAGTGCGGCGCTCACGGGAGGAGTCCTGCTTGGCTGGATGTAGGACGAGCACGTCGGTGTAGCGGAGGAGCGGTGCGCGCGCAGCGTGCAGCGCGTGCCCGCTGCGCTTGTGCACGCGCACCAGCTCGCGGCGCGACACGCCCACCACCGTGTCCTCGTGCACGTCGATGCGCCAGGGCACGCCCGCGCCCTCTGCACAGACACAACAACACATGTAGCGGTACAGAGAGTAGCACACCGCGCGTCGCGTCGCGCCGCTCGCTACGTACGGCTAGCGGTGAAGGTGACGAGGAGGCGGCGGTCGGTGCCGTCGAGGCGGCAGGTCTCGAGGGTGGCGCGCCGCACGTCCGTCCAGTAGAGGCGCGCGGCGGGCGCGTCGAGCGCTAGGCCGGCGGGCCGCAGCACGCGCGCGCGCACCAGCACGCGCCGCCCCGCGCCGTCCGCGTCCGCCCGCTCGATCCCCGGCGTCGCGCCCCAGTCCGACCAGATGATCTGCCTGTGCACACACACACACAGCGTGAGAGACGCCAACACAGCGAGCTGCGAGTACGAATAGACAATTAAGTATATTTACTGATCGCACGTAAGAACAATACACGAAACTATTTAACATATTATAATTTTATTTTTTTTATTTTATTATATTTGGAAAATCAACAGTTTATAGTACATACATATAGTTGCCAGCGGTTTTTCACATAAATTACTAAACCAGTAAAAGATTTTCTCGTGTTTACATTAAAGACATTTACAAAAATTGTTGTACCACAGTGCCGTGAAACAAAGAAATTAATACAGTTGACATTTCGTATTTAAATAAAGAGAAAAAATAAATAAATAAGAAGTATAAATAAATAATGTATAATAAATAAATTGAATAAATAAAGATAATGAAATGTAACTAAAATGATTTTAGACTCAAATATTATAATAATTTTAATTTTTTTTTTTTTTTTAGTATAGTTTGTTTATAATGATTACTGTTTTCTTTTTAGCAAAATATTTTTTATAACATCTTTTTTGAATGTGTTCTTAGTATGTATAAAAGGATCAATGTCGCTGAAATGCTCGTTATATGTGCTAGCTAGCCTAGTAATAGTTGAGTTCTTTGCATAATTGGTGCGGTGTAGTGGAATGTGAAATAGGTTAGTGTGGCGTCTCCGACGAGCAGGAACACTGTAGCCAATCTCTCCTACAAGTTGCGGACAGTCAAACCGACTGTTTACCAGGTCGTACAGGAAAGCCATATCGAGCAGTAGTCGTCTTTCTTCTAGTGTCATGACATTGTGATATTTACAGCTTTCTAAATAAGAGTCGGGTCGCACTTTAGATTTGTAATTAATATACCTGACGAATTTTCTTTGTAGGCGTTCAATTCTTATTATGTTTACGTTATAATTTGGAGACCATATACAAGAACAGTATTCTAGAACACTACGAACATAAGCATAGTACATCGATTTAATACATTCAATGTTTTTGAAATTTTTGGACACTCTGATTACGAATCCTAGATTTTTATATGCTTTGTCTATAATTGAGTCATAGTGATCGTTGAAAGTTATTTTTGAATCAAGTATTACCCCTAGATCCCTCACTGTAGACACTTTAGGTATAGAAATTTGGTTGATTGTGTAGTTATGTTGTATTGGTTTAGAACTACGAGTGAAGGTCATGTGCATACATTTTGTAGCATTGACATTAATTCTGTTTCGTTTATACTCAGAGAGACAGTTCAAATCCTCTTGTAATTTATGACAGTCACTTGTATCGTTAATTACTTTGATTACTTTCTTATCGTCTGCATATAGGGAATATTTTGCATGGGTTATACTGTATCCTATATCATATATGTAAGCATTATGTAAAATAATGGCCCCAAAATTGATCCCTGGGGGACACCGGACGGTATCTTAATGAAATTTGATTTAAAACCACCTATTACAACAGATTGCGACCGATTATCTAAATATGATTCTACCCAGCGTAGCAAGTCACCGTGTATTCCCAGTGTGTTTAACTTCAACAGTAAAATTTTGCGATCTACTCGATCGAAGGCTTTTTCGAAATCGGTATAAATGACATCTATTTGTCCTCCACCTTGTACATCTTTAATTATGTAATTAATATACTCTGTGAGATTAGTTATACTCTGTGGAGCGTGCTCTTAGAAAACCGTGCTGAAAATCAGAAATACCACTGCTCAGTGTAGGATATATAGCATTGAAAATTACCTTCTCGAAAAGTTTACTAAACACATTGAGAATAGATATACCTCTGTAATTTTCTACTTTTGTTTTTAGGCCTTTCTTATGTATCGGAACTATATGTGCCTCCTTCCATTTGCCAGGGAACGTGCCCTCTCTGATTGATCGTGTAAATATTTTAGTTATCGGACTGGCGAGAGAAAGGGCACATCTCCTGACAAACACAGGAGGCACATTGTCACTGCCTGCACCTTTACTAATGTCTAAATTTTTCATCAAGCGTTCGATTGTATCAACATTTATGTTCATCGAATGTATTAGGTGTGAGTCACCATGCCGAGGTTCACCAATCATAATATCATTATAGTTTTTGTCTGGATTCTGAAAGACATTTTGAAAGAAATTATTAAATCCCTCACATATTGAATTTGCATCTGTTAGCCTCTGGTTGTTAAGAGTAAGCACTTGTGGGTAGCTAGACACTCTTTGATTTGATATATGACCACAAGTTTTTTGGACATATTTTTATGGATTGTTGAATTGATTCGATATAGGTTCTATAACATATCTTTTGCATACTATGTTGTCTTTTTCTTAGTAAACTAAATTCATCATAATCGCGCGGGTTCTTGTACCGTTTCCAGCGTTTATGTGTTTTTGCTTTTTCTTTAATAACTTTTTTTAGTGCGGCTGAGAACCATATAGGATATTTATTAATATTATTCGATTTAACTCGACAAGGAATAAATTTTTCTATACAATCGTACACAATTCTATAAAATGAGTCTGTAGCGTCATCTATTGACCCACCTTTTAACACGTCTGGCCAATCTATATTGAGCAAGTAGTGGTTGATACTGTCATAGTCACCTTTATGAAACAAAAATGCTCTATTCTTATCTTCAAGTAGCGGAGTTATACTTAAATCCGAAATATCTATTGTGAACGATGGGTGATAAATATCCTCAGGCAACAGTGGAAAATTACACCTACTTATTTCCAGTGAAAAATTGCAGAAAACTAGGTCTAGTGTGTGATTGCTGGCATTTGTCAGTAGATTGTGTTGAGTTAGACCTAAGATATTAAGATCATCAATAAGTTTTATCCCAGCACTTTGTACATCTAACGACCCCAGTCTAAGGTGAGTATGTTTCTCACTAAACCATGAAATGTTTGGTAGGTTAAAGTCGCCTATTATAATGATATTATCATTGGCTTGAGAGCTAGCTAGGCACGTAACAGAGTCCAACAATCTATCTATCTCAGTGGGAAGCGTGGCAGGCTGCGGGGGGAGGTAGGCAGTGCAAAGGTGGAGCGGGGAGGCGGCAGGGCCGAGCGCACGGGCAGGCACGGTGAGCCATATCATCTCTGTAGGCGGCCGCGCGCCATCCTCGCGTAGTTCCGCGCCGAGAGACTTGCGCACGCACACCATCACGCCCCCACCCCGCGCCTTGCCTGTTTGCAGTACATTTCTATCACAGCGAAAAATGTCATATCTCGGATCACAAATTTCTGTATCCTGAATGTCACTGTTTAACCACGTTTCAGTAATTATAATTACATCATAGTCGTTCGACAGAATAGTTTGATTTATATGTAATAATTTTGTTCTGAGCCCGCGGGCATTTTGATAATATATCTGTAAATTATTTGGTGTGGTGAATTTAATATGAAAAGTCAAATAGTATTGATAAATCATCCGTTGCTGGAGTTAAATCAGGGTCCGGAAAAAATCTGACTATTGAATCGTGGTTAATGCTATATAGGGAGCTATAAGTGTTGAGGCACTGTAAAAATGTTGTAGCTGGAAGATAGGCATTTAAAACTCTGCTCGATGAGTGCACCCGGTGAATAACTACACGCTTCGTGAAGAAAGCAGAAGCATTTGATTCATGACTTGATTTTAGTGTTGATTGTTTTTGCACCAAGAAGCTCTCACGGTCAGCTTGTCCATGCATCAAATGACCAAAGGTCAAAAAAGAGTAAAACGTTCTGCAATTAATAATTATAAAAAGGTTAGTTCTTCCGTGAGTGTAGGTAGGTTGTAGTAATGGTCGGTGTCGCCGGGTCGTCGTCGTCGTCTTCGCCGCCGGCGCCGTTGCGGCAGCGACCGCTACTACACTTCAATTCATCTCTGTCATTCATACCTAGATGTATAGCTATCGAGTGGTACGAGTATTGTAATAATGTTGAGTAGTATTTTATCGTAGGTGTAATAAAGTATTCAGATGTCGAATTACGAGTTCCTATATCAGGCGAGCCCGTCAAGCGGCATCGCTCGTCGAGGAGTCTTGCATGTGACATATAATTTTCTAAATCGTGTTTTTTACCACAATAACATTTCTCATGCATGCTCCCTGCACGAGCGATACCGCGCGAACGAGATCGCCCGCCGATAGAACCCGCGGTTGGCCATCAGTGTATAAGCCGCTAGCACATTCACATAATAATTGATGTTTTAAGTTGACTTGCTTTAGATATTGATTATTTGATTGATCAGTATTTATTTTATTTGATAGTGTGTTTATACTGGATTGAGTCACTATTAGAAATTTAATAATATGGTTGAGAGAAAGATAAATAACATATATTATTTCTACACAAATAGTATAATAGATAGAATAAAATATAATTATGAATAGACATGTAATAGGTATCTTTGTTTTCGTATACTTGTATTGGATTGGCACTGGGGTACTTACATAATGTTGTTGCTGTTTATACTGACACAGTGAGTGTCCGCCCTGGTAAGAATTGTTCAGCTGATTTTCTTGAGGTCCGCTCTCGTAGAAATGCGTATAGGGCGCGATCCCTCGGCTTTCCTTGTAATGATGGTGCAGTTTTTTACCCAAGTAAACTTATAGGACTTTTCCGCTGCGAGTTTCTTGCACTCCCTGAGTAGTTGTTTATTACCTGGCGTTAGATGCTCGCTAACAAAGATTCTGTTCGGTTCTCCTGTAAGTCCGATGTCGGTCGTAGTGATGCCCTTCTTCTTCTTAAGCCCTGACAGGATGGTGTCCTTGTGTAGCCTGTTACGCAGCCTGATGACAATATTACGTGGCCGGTCGGCGGCGGCGGGAGCGGCGGCGGCGGAGGTGGGGGCGGTCGCGGCCGAGGAGCCGGGGCCGGGCCGCACTCTCGTCGCCGACTCGATGTCGGAGTCCGCGAGCTGCAGGCCCGCATGCTGCGCAATTTTCTTGATGATGGCTGGTATATCTTCGTTCTGCTTCTCCGGTACACCGAATAATTCAAGATTCTGCATCCTGTTCCTTTGATCGTCTCTGCTGCGGTCCGCGTGCAGTTTTTCTAGTTCTTCTCTAATTTGTAACAGTTCTTTTTCAAGCGATTTGCTCTTTCCCGCGCAGCGTTCGAGTTCGTTGACCTTGCCAACCAGTTCATCCTGTCGTCCAGTGGTGAACTGCATCGCCTCCTGTATTTCCTTAACGTCTGTAAGCAAACACGTTTGTCTTTTACTTAAATCTGGGAATGATTCCTTTAGTTCACCGTATTGTAGGCGTACAATGTTCAATTCAGCCTTTATTTCTGAAGTCGAAGATGATATGTTGACGTTGATTTCCTCCTTCATTAGTAGCATTGAATTTTTAATCTCTTCTGTGAAGCTGAGTAGCATCTCCTTTGTGTCGCATTCTGGTTGTTTTCGTTTAGGGAAAGTAATTGTTTGTGTGTCGGCGTATTCAGCATCGCGTATTTTCGTAGGTAGATCTGGACTGGAGCTGCACTGGTTCGGCGGCGAACGGGTAAGCGTGCCGTACATGATGTTATTAATGTGAACTTCTGCGAGATGAGACGAGATAAAGCAAGATATAGATGGAGCCAACGGTGTGGGTAGCGGCGGCGAATGCAGGTAAGAAGGTACTTAGTTACTTGCGAGCGAATGTTTCAGCGATGCAGCGCAGGCGGCTTCAGTGGCTACGGCGAGCGGCGAAGGCGTTCGGTGCAAGCGACGACTCGGGGCGAGACGGAGTGGGGCGGCGGATGCCGGCAGTGGTCGGTGAAGGTGGCCGCGGTGCGGATCGAGGTTGTGGGGCGACAGAACGGCGAGGAGACGGAGACGAAAAATCGCGACTTTTTCTTTTACTCGCGGGTGTCCGGGCGTAGTGCGGGGGCGAAATTGTTACAGCAAGCGTGCGCACGTCTTCACTCGTCAGAGTCCCAACGATGAACAATGATACAATACATGTGACGATCCAAGTAATGATACAATACATGTGACGACCGGCACAAGTGAGCTCACTTACCTGATGCACGATAGCATTTTCAGGAGCTTCCCCTACCAAGTATAAATGAGCCGCTGAAAACTAACATGTAGGAATTAAGGCGGAGATGTGACTGCAGTAGTACTGTAGTAGTAGAGATAGTGTGTAGTGACCTGGTGTGCGGGGAGACGACGATGTCGTTGGGCGTGTCGATGTCGGTGGTGAGGAGTGTGACGCGCATGCGGCCGTCGAGCGTGGCCACGTGCACGGCGCCGCGCGGCTCGCGCAGCACGCCGCCGCCCCCGCCCGCCGTCCAGTAGAGCCGCCGCGAGACCCAGTCGCACGCCACGCCGCGCACCGCGCCCTGCCCCTGCACCTGCGCCGCGCACACCGCACTCAGCTCCGCTCGCTCGCGCAGCGCGACGGACGCTGAGCGTAGCGAGTACTCACGATGAGGTCTGGGCGCGCGCGCTCCGCGGACACGTTGAGGCGGCGGATGGTGCCGGCCGGCTCCTCCGACCAGAACAGCAGCGCCGAGCCGTTGCGCCACACCGCGTCCACCGCTGATATTCTGCTCCTGCGCATCACGCTCCCGTCGTTACTAACCAGCTCGCTGCCGCAAGTACGAGGAGATGACATTTGAAGAATACAGATTTAACAACATGTATAGTATTGGGCCCATCACACTACCTTGAGGCAGCGGCGACTCCTCTCAGTTGGCGAGGTTGGCGCCGCCAAACCGAATAAAATGAATGACACCATTAATACAGAAGTATCAGGCTAAAATAAATGTGAAAAAATTTCGGAGTTATATTATTTATGTCATATAATCCACGATTAATAAGATAAAACGTCAATCCCGTACCCGTTACATAATTTGAAATTTCGCGCGCGTCAAACGCGGGCGACGACGAATGACGACACATCAAGGCATTCATTGGCCGGTTGGCTACATTTTGAAGCGCCATCGTATTCCATACAAGGCGGAAGCGACCGATGTCCCCCCCGTCCCTCGCGGACCCGCTGATCAGCCTTTCGAGTTGGCGCAGCTGGGAGTGCATTTAGTGACGCGGTAGCGAGTAGAGCGAGCTAGCGAGCGAGCTAGGTGTGTGTGTGTTGCGTGTGTGGGTGTGTGCGCGCTGCGTCCACACGACGAGTATTCTTGTGCTGTGAAGTGCGATGCGATGCGACTAGCGAGCTAGGCTAGGTGTGTTGTATGCGCGTGTGTGTGCGCATTGGCTCGCGAGTTGATAGCTGCATAATTATATTCCGTTATGTAGGTATGGACTTTGTATGGATGAATCCTGTTCAGTGTTGTTAAATTTAAAGTGATTTATTGGTAATTATAATGGCAAACTCCTACCGAGCTATCTACGGAGCACTCAAGGACAAGAGAGACTCAGTAATTTGGCACTCTTACATATCTGTGGAAAAGGAGTTGCTAACAAAATTGAGGAAGAAAGAAGATTTTCACGATCGAGTCATCGAAAATTTCTTGTCTGTGGAACGAAGAGTGGACTTCAAGTACAAATAAAATGTAACAATTCAAGCTTGTATGCCTGTCTCGTCGTCGTCGTGCCAGAGGAGGGAGACGTCGCTGTTGTCGGCTGCAACTCGACAGCTTTGACATAACCGGTAGGTACCTACCTATCTACAGACAAATAAATCGTAAGTGAGCAAAATAAATAATTTAAACTAAATATTATAAACTATCTATATCGTAATCGTCTTTCAGTTTTTGAACTCATTGTGGTAGAAATAAATTAACGCGTAGGTACCTAAGTTATGAAATTATGAAAAAAAAAATCCTTAGCCAGAGCCAACCCAATATTCAGGACCAGGAGTCGCCGCTGCCTTGAGGTACGCATGCTTCTATGTTTCGTAGACAAGTTAGGTCCGATCCTTGTTTGAAGAAGAAGTGTCTTATCGCAGAGATATTAATAAATGAATTTGTAATAGATAGAAAATACTTTATTGCTCCAAAACATTTGACAGTAACAAACTACAAGTGAATAACACTATCTCTATACCACTGTCGCGTCACCCTCACCGCTACCAACCAAACTTTACTCTTCTCCAAAGGAATATTTCTTAGAAGACATGAAATTTAAATAAATGAAGTACAACATTAAAAGTATTTTGTTTGTCGCTAAATTGGTCAGATGTAGCGACTTAGTCGGCAACACGGCAGCGCTGCGCTGGCGCAAGGCGACACGTCGCGGTCGCGAGCTCGCAGTGAGAAAGCGCTCAATAGAGGCATATGTTTATACGGACAAGGGTGCCGCCCGCACCGCCGCGGCCTGCAGTGTTCACAACGAATAAGGGATGCAGAGTGAGTGGGTACGCACGTGCGGGCGGGTGCGGGTGTAGGCGGCGCGGGGTGCAGCGTGCGCGCCGCGTGCTCCGCCTTGTACAGCTCCGACACGCGCAGCTCCCCGTCCGTCGCCACCACCAGCGTCGCCTTGGCCCCTGCGCACACCGCACACACACACACGCACACCGACCAGTCTATTTTATTATACTAGTACACTAGAATTGCTTGAGAGAGTTATTCAACAGTCGCCGGCGCAACGTCGGCGCTGATGCGTCCTGAGCGCGCCGGAACACATTAAGTAATATATGAAAAAAAGAAAACACGTTTCATTTTCATAATTTAGCAAATAGATCAATATCTAGGGTAAAATAATAAAATGAGATATATTAGAGGAAGTATCGATTCCACAAAACACAACAAGTTAGCCAATAGTTAAGGGGAGAGAGAGAGAGAGAGAGAGAGAGAGAGAGAGAGAGAGAGAGAGAGAGAGAGAGAGAGACTGACCAAGCGCCTCGCACACAGCGCCGTCGCTGTACACCTGCTGCCGGTAGCCCGCCGCGCACCTGCAACACACCAGCCCCGCTCACACCACCACCTCGTTACACTTTCACTTTATATTTCTAGCCCTTCTGGGTGTAATCTGTCCTTAGTTGATGTGTCTCAAAAAATTCTAACTTCGATAGCCACCTGTTTCATATCTAATATAGTTGTGGGAGCCGCGATCACTTTAATGTGCAGATCAAAATATGTTGTACTTTAATAAATGTATCAACAATGATCTTCGAAGAGTCAAAGATGGGGCAACACGGGCCTCTGAAGTTGTAATATTTTTTGAAAAAAATTATTACAATATCTTAATTTAACATATGTACAATCTCACAAATTTATTCATCTATAGTATGGTGTTTCAAACATACCCATACACATCAAATTCCCGCAATAAATTTCACGGCTACATGCGGACTCCTCTGATTTAAATTTTTTTTTAATTTAATTCAGTATGAGTGGTAATTAGGTAACTATTTAATAATTGTCTATTGATTGAGTATTGCGCGACTCTCACGAGTGCTGTGTTGCACGCCTGCTGCCCATTGCAATAAATAATAAGTCTTTGTCTTGACTATATATTCTCTTCCCTATTCCCAACTGAATGCGTTTGTGCATAACGCTATGTATAGTTTAATTGACAATTGATGAGTGGAGGCGAGCGCGTGCGTCGACAGCGACACGAGTGAGTGTATCGCGGTGGAGTAGTGTTTAGTGGCGGTGTGTGTACAGACTTGCAGGTGAAGGTGCGGTCGGCGGCGGCGCGGTGCTTGGAGTGCTTGGCGGACTTGAGGAGGCAGAGCTGGGAGCAGGCGGCGTGTGCGCACACGTCGCGCGCGCAGCCCCGCTCGTCCGAGTCGTCGCCGCAGTCGTTGTTCTCTGCGCACACGCACAACATGTACAGTGTGTACGTACAGGTAGCGAGCGAGCAGTACATATCTAGGTGAGACTCACGGTCGCAGGTGAAGTTGCGTGCGATGCACTGCTCGTTGTCGCAGCGGAACTGGTGCGCGGCGCAGTGGCCCGTGTGCTCGCACATGAAGGGCACCTCGTCCGAGTTGTCTCCGCAGTCGTCGAGCGTGTCGCACAGCAGGTGCGGCGGGATGCACATGTTGTTCTTGCACCTGCGCGAGACGAGAGAGCGTCGTTACCTGCGAGTCCGGTGCGCGGTGTACTCGCAGTGGCGGTGCACTCGCTGCATGTAGCGCTACCTGAACATGGGGGGCTCGCAGGCGGTGCGCGCGCACATGGCGGGCTCCTCGTCGGCGCGGTCCGCGCAGTCGGGGTGCGCGTCGCAGCGCCACGCGGGGTGCAGGCAGGGCCCGGTGGGGCAGCGGAACTGCTCGGGGCGCGGGCACGCCTCGCTCGCCGCCGCGCACCCCTCCTCGTCCGACCCGTCCCCGCAGTCGCTGTCCCCGTCGCACCGCCACGCCCTGCACACCCACACACACAACCCAAGCATTACACGAGCGGTGAGACGCGGCGCGAGAGCTGCTAGGGCACGAGGAAGGCGCGTTTGTTCACTCGCCCTGTGAGTGAGGAGAGGAACAGGCGCGGTAGGTACGTACGTGGAGATGCACTGCGGGGGCTGAGTGCAGCGGAACTGGTTGTGCGCGCAGGTGGGCGCGCAGCCGAGCTCGTCGGAGCCGTCGCTGCAGTCGAGGTCGCCGTTGCAGCGCTGCAGGTCGCGCACGCACTGCCCGTTGCCGCACCTGTGCGCCGGCGCAGCAGTAGAGAGAGAGGTGAGCGCGCGGAGGTCGAGGGTGCGGGGTGCGGGGGGCGGGGCGCGGGGGAGCACGACACGCACCTGAACTCGCTCTCGGAGCAGTTGCGCGGGGTGCAGTTGAGCTCGTCGGCGCGGTCGCCGCAGTCGTCGTCGTAGTCGCAGCGCCAGCGCCCCGGGATGCACCTGCCGCCACAGACGGGGACACTTTACTCCGCTTATATTCATATTATCTAACATTTTAAAGATTCCACTCAATAAACTTAGTAGGTTTGCAATATACATACCCAATTAAGCCAAAATGTAGGAAGACAGGTGGAAAGAGGTCGCGGTGAGTAGGTACCTGTTATTGGGGCACATGAAGTATGTGGGCTCGCAGGTGGGCGCGGCCTGCGCGCCGCAGTGCAGCTCGTCCCCGCGCTCCGGGCAGTCCGCCTCGCCGTCGCACACCCACAGCTGCGGCACGCACCGCCCGCTGCTGCACCTGCGCCGGTGCGGTAGTGTCACCCGCCGTCACTCAGACCCTTGTCCTCACCTTGCTTATTAACGCTTCACAAACCGCTTTTTAGCACTTTTACAAGGCTGTGAAAAATGTTCCCTTAACCGATTGCTTCATGTCCGTATTCCTCATTTCGATGTTTCGTCTTCGAGAGAACGGGAACATTCACGGACTTGGACAACTGTATGCCGTGCCGTGGGAGTTCAGAAGCTCACCACGTTCCACATGGCTGGTTATTTTCCAAGCGCAACAGCATTCCGATGTTGTTTCCGTTGGCCATGTAGCTATTAATGTAGTTCGAAATCCGAACTTGGCAAAACAGTGTGATGTCGTTCATATACAAGTTGTTTATTTAATGACGAGCTTCGCATCAGGGAGTTGTGGTGTACCTCAAACAGAACTACTTTAAGAAAAATAAAAAACAGAGGCGAAAAAATGTCATTTCCATAGACTAAAAACAATTCTAACTTCAAAATGAAGGGGAGTTGAGGAATTGTTTAATTCAGACAGTTTATTCACAGTATGAGATACAGAAGATGCTATAACCAAGAATCATCCCTTAGAAGGTAAGAGGGCAGCGCAGAGTGGGTGGAGTGTACCTGAAGTCCTCCTCGCGGCAGGTGCGGTCGCTGCAGGCGTGCGTCTCGTCACTGTTGTCGCCGCAGTCGTCGTCCTGGTCGCACACCCACACCTGCGGCACGCACTGCCCGTTGTCGCACTGGAACTGAACCGCACCGCACGGTGAGTGGGTTGCGGGGGAGGCGTCAGGCGGGTAATGCAGATATAGAGATGGCGCTCACGTGCTGGTGCGGACAGGTCTTGGGCGGGCAGTCGCGCTCGTCGTCGCCGTTGACGCAGTCGGCGTTGCCGTCGCAGCGCGCGGCGAGCGGCACGCAGCGCGCGCTCGAGCCGAGCGTCTTGTTGCCGGAGCACTTGTACTGGGTGGAGAGGCAGGTGAACTGCAAACATCAATCTCTTCTGTAGCACTTCTCTCAACAGAACGGTTGAACTGTGGAACGCTCTCCTGCTCCTATACGCGGGAAGGTGGGCGGTGTCTCACCATGTCGCACTCGCGCTCGTCGCTCGAGTCGCCGCACTGCGACTGGCCGTCGCAGATGAGGGAGGGGTGCACGCAGCGGCCGTTGTCGCACTGGAACTGGCCGGGCGAGCAGCGGAACTGCGGACACGACGCCGGCTCGTCCGACCCGTCGCCGCAGTCGTCCTGCTCACACCGACACTCATTCCTCTCTGCTTCTTGACAACGCCGGCTGTTGCCGAGCGTTGCCTATGTTGTTCTTCCATAAAATAGCTTTCATACTGAGCTAATGACGGCGACAAATTTATGGACCTCCACAATGAATTCTTTGCCTCAGAGTGGGCGCAGCGCTTAGCGGAATTTAAATAATACATTTTAGTCTATTAGTTTTCATTTAATGTATGTACTTAGTAGGATGTAAGTGCTGAGAGGGTAGCGGACCTGCGTGTCGCAGCGCCACCAGAAGGGGATGCACTTGAGAGTGCGAGCGCAGATGAAGTGCGCGGTGGTGCAGTTGGGTCGGCACGTGCGGCCGTCCGCCGCCAGCACGAAGTGCTCGGGGCACTCGCAGCGCGCCGCCGCACCCGCGCCCTCCCCCGCGCCCGCCGGCCGCAGCAGGCACAGCGCGGAGCAGTTCAGCTGCGCGCACGCATCCTGCAGCTCTACACACACCACACACACATCATCTCCTACACACCGACTAGACTGGCCTTCATCTGAAGGTAATTAAAGAGGCCACTGAAGAAATAAAGTTCGAAGAGCGGGAGGTGGAGCGCGGGACTAGTTCTGCCGGTAGTTTGTGTACAACGAGGCATTCGAGTGATGAGTTCGTCACCTGCTGAAACATGTATTGTGGTGAGCGACATTGGTCGGTGTGTTGAGTTGCCGGCTGGTGGTGGTGACTAGTGTGTGTAGTGTAGGTGCAGACAGGAGGAGGAGGCTCACCAGGTATGGCTCTCTGGCGGAAGGGATGGTAGACGCGCAGGTCCATGGGCTTGTGCACGGTGTGCGCGACCGTGCGGCACTCCAGCCCGCCCACGCTCGCGCTCGAGTTGCCGGCTGGTGGTGGTGACTAGTGTGTGTAGTGTAGGTGCAGACAGGAGGAGGCTCACCAGGTATGGCTCTCTGGCGGAAGGGATGGTAGACGCGCAGGTCCATGGGCTTGTGCACGGTGTGCGCGACCGTGCGGCACTCCAGCCCGCCCACGCTCGCGCTCGAGTTGCCGGCTGGTGGTGGTGACTAGTGTGTGTAGTGTAGGTGCAGACAGGAGGGGGAGGCTCACCAGGTATGGCTCTCTGGCGGAAGGGATGCTAGACGCGCAGGTCCATGGGCTTGTGCACGGTGTGCGCGACCGTGCGGCACTCCAGCCCGCCCACGCTCGCGCTCGAGTTGCCGGCTGGTGGTGGTGACTAGTGTGTGTAGTGTAGGTGCAGACAGGAGGAGGAGGCTCACCAGGTATGGCTCTCTGGCGGAAGGGATGGTAGACGCGCAGGTCCATGGGCTTGTGCACGGTGTGCGCGACCGTGCGGCACTCCAGCCCGCCCACGCTCGCGCTCGAGTTGCCGGCTGGTGGTGGTGACTAGTGTGTGTAGTGTAGGTGCAGACAGGAGGAGGAGGCTCACCAGGTATGGCTCTCTGGCGGAAGGGATGGTAGACGCGCAGGTCCATGGGCTTGTGCACGGTGTGCGCGACCGTGCGGCACTCCAGCCCGCCCACGCTCGCGCTCGAGTTGCCGGCTGGTGGTGGTGACTAGTGTGTGTAGTGTAGGTGCAGACAGGAGGAGGAGGCTCACCAGGTATGGCTCTCTGGCGGAAGGGATGGTAGACGCGCAGGTCCATGCGCTTGTGTACGGTGTGCGCGACCGTGCGGCACTCCAGCCCGCCCACGCTCGCGCTCGAGTTGCCGGCTGGTGGTGGTGACTAGTGTGTGTAGTGTAGGTGCAGACAGGAGGAGGAGGCTCACCAGGTATGGCTCTCTGGCGGAAGGGATGGTAGACGCGCAGGTCCATGCGCTTGTGTACGGTGTGCGCGAACGTGCGGCACTCCAGCCCGCCCACGCTCGCGCTCGAGTTGCTGGCTGGTGGTGGTGACTAGTGTGTGTAGTGTAGGTGCAGACAGGAGGAGGAGGCTCACCAGGTATGGCTCTCTGGCGGAAGGGATGGTAGACGCGCAGGTCCATGCGCTTGTGCACGGTGTGCGCGACCGTGCGGCACTCCAGCCCGCCCACGCTCGCGCTCGAGTTGCCGGCTGGTGGTGGTGACTAGTGTGTGTAGTGTAGGTGCAGACAGGAGGAGGAGGCTCACCAGGTATGGCTCTCTGGCGGAAGGGATGGTAGACGCGCAGGTCCATGGGCTTGTGTACGGTGTGCGCGACCGTGCGGCACTCCAGCCCGCCCACGCTCGCGCTCGAGTTGTCCGCTCTCTGCGAGAACTCCAACATTTATTAATCATCTTATTTTATGTTTGTTGCCTTTTTAAAAAATTTCAGGTTTGCCAACTTGTCAAAAATACATTCACAGACAAACAATTTAGTATTAAAATAAAAATTGCATACCTAGCAGAGATTAAAATAAAACGCTTGTACAGCCATCGACAGACAGGGAACGGACGGATCACTTGTTGAGAGCTAGAGCTAGGTGTGGTGTGGAGAGGTGTACTGACGAGGCGCGGGTGTCCGGGCGGGAGGGGGCGACGCCGGCAGGACTCGATGCTCTTGGTCTCCCAGTCGCTCCAGTACACGTGCCCCTCCCACACCGCCAGCGCGAAGATGTGGTGCAGCTTCAGCGTCGGTTGCCTCTCTGCACGACATGCAACAGGCTGTTCAACAAAGCGTGCGCGCCGCTGCAACACGCTGCACGTCGCGCGCGGAGCGGGTAACACGAAGGGTTCACTCTCACTGAGTGTAGACGATTGTGTGATTATGTGATTTTATTGTATTTGATCGTATTGCATTGATTATTATGTATGAAAACACTTCGAAGAGCTGTACACACGCAATATACGAACATCGAAAGAATATAGTGACATTAAAAATAGAGAAAAAAGATTTTTGTTTAGTTTAATAATCTTAAGCGTTACAAAAACATAGTTGAAGTGTGCACGGTGTAGAGAGGTGTAGAGAGGTGTCACTACACCTACAGGTGTAGAGAAGTGTAGAGGTG
The DNA here is from genome assembly GCA_946902875.1 of Nematopogon swammerdamellus. Classification (NCBI taxonomy): domain Eukaryota; kingdom Metazoa; phylum Arthropoda; class Insecta; order Lepidoptera; family Adelidae; genus Nematopogon; species Nematopogon swammerdamellus. Next base: position 16,711,324 of record OX336357.1, read on the forward strand.
TAGAGAGGTGTAGAGAGGTGTAGTGAGGTGTAGAGGTGTAGAGAGGTGTAGAGGTGTAGAGAGGTGTAGAGGTGTAGAGAGGTGTAGAGAGGTGTAGTGAGGTGTAGAGGTGTAGTAGAGGCGTAGAGTGGTGTAGTGAGGTGTAGAGATGTGTAGAGAGGTGTAGAGATGTATAGAGAGGTGTAGAAGGGTGTAGAGAGGTGTAGACAGGTGTAGAGAGGTGGTCACCTCGGCTGAAGAGCTTGCGGATGTTAAGTCCGTCGAGGTCGGCGACGGCGATGTAGTCCTCGCGCGCGTCGGCGAAGTAGAGCTCGCGCGTGTCGTGCGACACGGTGAGCGCGTTGGGCCAGCCGAGCCCCTCCGTCACGAGCAGTGCACGCGCCGAGCCGTCCATGCCCGCGCGGCCGATGTGCGGCCGCTCGCCCCAGTCCGACCAGTACATGTGCCTGCAGCGCGAGAGCGGACGTTACTGACCGGTCGGTCGCACGAGGAGACGAGGCGCTGCGCGCATGCTACTCGTCATGTAACGCACCCTCTGTGCGGGTAGAGCGCGATGGCCCTCGGCTCCTGGAGGCGCGTGCGCAGCAGCACGCGGCGGTGGCGGCCGTCCAGCTTGGACACCTCGACGGTGTCGGTGCCCTTGTCGCACCAGTAGAGGTTGCCGCCGACCCAGTCCACCGCCAGCCCGTCCGGGTTGCGCAGCGTCGACGAGTGCAGCACCTGGTAAGTGGCGTTGAGCGTCGCGCCGCCGCCGTTGGTCGTGTTCATGTGGCAGACGCGCTTGATGGAGCTGCCGAGGCGGGTCACGTCCGACCAGTAGAGGCACTGGTGCCACCAGTCGAAGTCTAGTGCCACCGCGTTGGTGAGATTGTGCACCAGGAGCGAGGTGGCCGCCGTCGCTCCCAGCTCCACGCGCCGCACGTAGTACCGGTTCGTGAAGATGAGCGATGCCTCCGTCTCTGCATGCCGCACGTGCACGTCATGTAGATATGTATATATGCACAGAGAGAGTAGTATATACAGAGAGAGAGAGAGAGTGACACAGACCCGAGTGCGGTGCGCAGGTGAGCGCGTCGGGCAGGAGGGAGTAGTCCGGGTGGCAGGAGCAGGCGTAGCTGCCGATGGTGTTGCGGCACACGTGCTCGCACGGCTCGTCCTCCATGCACTCGTCGACGTCGACGCAGCGCGAGCGGTCCGCCGCGAGCCGCCAGCCCGCGCGGCAGTAGCACGCGTAGCCCACCGGCAGCTCGGTGCAGTTGTGCCCGCACGCGTTGCGGTTCAGGCACTCGTTCACGTCTGCACAGTCACCGGCGCCGGCATGTAGCGAGCGAGCTGCGAGGTAGGTGGTGGGTACACGGAGGGGAGGAGGGCGAGGCGGGGCACTCACTGCAGCGCTGCTCGTCGCTGAAGTCGCCGCAGTGGTCGACGCCGTCGCACAGCTGGGAGAAGGCGACGCAGGCGCCGTTGCCGCACGTCCACTCGCCGCTCGCGCACGCGCTCTGCTGCGCCAGCACCGATGCGTCCTTCGGCGAGCCGACGGCGCGCGCGTACGAAGCTGCGAGGCAACAGTTTGTAGTGGGTATGTATGTGCGAGAGCGCGAGTGTGCGAGGGTGAGCGTGAGGGTGTACTGACTGCATGCGTAGGGGTCCTCGTCGGTGCCGGCGCCGCCGCCGCCGCCGTCGACGCAGTGGTCGCGGCCGTCGCACACCTGCTCGCGCGGCACACAGCTCCCGGTGGCGCAGGCGACGCCGCCCGCGCCGCACGCGCTCGCCGCCGCCTCCGCGCCCGCCGGCGGCGCGGGCGGCGACGGCGGCGCGCATCCCGGCGGCTCGTCCGACCCGTCCGAGCAGTCCTTGTCGCCGTCGCAGTACAGCGCCTGCGCACACACTGTTGGAGCACCGGCAGCGAGCGCGAGAGAGCGCCACAGTACTAGGAGATGTGGTTACCCGGTCGATGCAGGCGTGCGTGTCGGCACACTGGAAGGTGTCGTACTGGGGGCAGGCGCAGCCCGCCTCGTCCTCGCCGCGCGCGCACTGCGGCACGCCGTCGCACACCTGCGCGGGCGACAGGCACCGCCCGGTCGACTCACAACGGAATGCACCCTCAGTGCACGGCCCCAGGCCTAATAAACCAACAATTACACATTCACTTCTATTTTTTTTTTATTGAAATAATAGAGAAAAGACAATAAAGAGAGAGATGTGTGTGATGCATACTGCAGTGCAGAGTCTCGTCGGAGCCGTCGATGCAGTCGACGTGGCCGTCGCACTCCCACGACAGGCTGATGCACTCTGCGCCGGCGCCGGTGACCGCGACCGCCGCCGACTCGTTGCGGCCGCACGTGAACTGATCCGCGCGACACCCCGCCGCCGCCGCCGTCGAGTTCTGCTTGTCTTCTGAAAGCGCTCCGTCTGTAGTTGTAGTGGGTGGGGAGAGGAGGTGGTCAAGAGGGCGAGGGAGGGAGCGGGTACTGACCGTTGTCGGAGAGGCAGTTGAGCTCGTCGGAGGGCGGGGTTCCGTCCTTGCAGTCGTTGTGTCCGTCGCAGCGCCACTCGGGCACGATGCACAGCCCGCTGGGGCAGTGCAGGGTGCCGGGGCCGCAGCCGCTCGCCGCCGCCGCGTCCGCCCTGCCTGCGGGTGGGAGGCGGTGACATCTTCTTTACTATCATTTTTTATTTACGTTTTGTTTATAGACGTCCAGAAATATCAACCTTCCGGTTACAAAATCCAGACGTCTACTACCTGCACTCTTGCGAGTACAGAGATCATGTATGCCAGATCGAGGCCCCATAGCTGTACCGTTTTTTCCGAAATAATCCCATGGGAATACACAGACTGCGACCTTTCCCCAGCCGATCCGAGCCACCACCCGTCCACCCGAAGGAACCCCCGACCGAAGTCGAGAGCCGGGGGTGAAGCCATCACTGCCACTGGGGTCCAACCACAACCTGTGCCCAGGGCCTCAGCGTTTTGTACTAGCCTAAAGGCTTTTGTTTTCACCAGCTATGTATATGCGTGGAAGTGCATATGACCACCACCTAATGTGTACCGGGGATCCACCAGTCTCGAATGACAGACTCACGTCAGCGTCATTAGCTCGTGAGAAATCCATCCCACTTCCACATATAAGTGTGTGTTGCACCGACATGCCGATCTACCGTATTCACATGTCTACCAATTCTCCACATTGGTTACGGAGCTCTAAGTGGCTCACCACTCGCAGCTTTCGCTACTTATTCCCGTGTTAGGTGCTTTAACTACACAAGTACGGAAGCACCAGGGAATCAACGCTAAACCACAACCCCTGCGAGACCAACTCCAGTGTTCCGTGCAGAAGCACGAAGCATTCTGGGGCTTTTAACGGAACCCCGCAGTACTCAACCCAGCGTTTAGGGTAGTATCTCATTTGACCCACCGACCTGAGTGGAGTCAGCAGCGTGAGCTAAGAGGAGGCCGAAACCCCCAACTTAGTACTCATGTAAGACTAGCAACGTTTAATGAGTAATCGTCGAGAACAAGTTCTCTACCACACATTATTTCTAACAGTGACGCCCGTTACACCGCCCAGTTGCGGGATAGGGTAGCCAACTGCTAGGGTAGCCACCGTGTGGTCTGCATAGGGAAACGTCACGGATACTAGTACCCAACTCCGACACCTTGGACGACTGAACGCCTCTGCGACACCGTACAAAGGTCGCTAATACGGGTCTATGGATCCTGGTGGCCGGGCCCGACACCTTGGGTAGACCGAAGTCTACCACTGCGATCGCTCCCCAGCGGGGCGGAGGGGAGGGGAGAGGCCGTACTGGAGGTACCGACCGTCGTCGCCGCAGGCCGCCTCGTCGGAGCCGTCCAGACAGTCGAGCTGCTTATCGCAGCGCCACTCGGGCAGGTAGCAGTCGGGCGTGGTGGCGCAGTTGAGCTGGCGCGCGCCGAGCGCGTACGCCGCGCAGTCGGTGCGCGGGCAGCCCAGCTCGTCCGAGAGGTCGCCGCAGTCCGAGAGCTTGTCGCAGCGGCGGCTGCCGTTGATGCAGGCGCCGCTCGTGCACCTGCGCGCGCAGAGGGAGCGGTCAGTGCGCGCGGAGGGAGCGCGGACGGTGAGCGGAGGTCGGTGCGTGCGTACCGGAACTGGTCGGCCCCGCAGAGGCAGTCCTTCTCGTCAGCGCCGTCGTCGCAGTCGTCTCGTCCGTCGCAGCGCGCCGCCGCCGGCACGCAGCGGCCGCCCGCCGCGCACGTGTAGAACTGCGCGGGGCACGCGCGCGACGCTGCGGGCCAGACAACAACGTCAGCGAGTGTGCACGAGGAGGAGAGAGGAGAGAGAGAGTTGAGAGTACGGAGTGAATACAGACTGCAGTAGAGGTGGTCCTCGTCGCTGGACTGGAGGGAGTCGGAGCAGTGCGGGATGCCGTCGCACGTCAGCTCGTACGGGATGCACGGCCCCTCCGAGCACCTGCGCGCGCACACACACACACTCACTCTCCACTACTATATAGAGCGCAACCTCTGTCTGTCTGTATGGCTGTAAATGGAAAACAGCTGAAGCTATTGTAACGTAACTCCGCTCGTCTCAAAAGTAATCCTGTCATTACTTCATCTATCAACAAGGGAACGTCAAATATTTATACAGAAATCCTCGATACTACGAGTAAACTCTGAAATAAACCATGGCCTGCGGTTATTATTCAAGTGATCTCTAGGTAAGCTCAGTCAATGTATACATGCGTATACAATGACCTAAGCGGAAATGGACCCTGTCTCTTTCTCTCTTCAAGAAAGCGTTGTGTAACCGTATTACCCAGAGTACTAACTCAAACCTTAACCTTTCTATTCTAATCTTTGTTCTATGGGTTATATTCTAACTACATCTATAATTTCCTGCCTAAGTCCGTCTTTCCTACGTCACTATGCCTCCTCTACCACATTGTAACAATCTATGTTCTTTCCTCCGGAAATTCCTACACCTGAGAAAACGTGTGTATTCTTCAACCAGTTTATTCTCTTCCTAAGAGGGAGTATGTAGCCTAATCCTGAAGATGCGTGACCTTGTGTGTGAGATCCCTATCCGTAGTTCTGGAATACCTACAAGGTTTAACGACTTCTCCTACCAAAGGAAACTACTATATGCTTCTCTCCTCGAGCGATCAGATAGGCTAGCACTGATCCTTGGAGTATAAGCATTTCTCATAATTCAGCTGGAAGATTTATCGTTCTATCATTCATAACCTACAATAAATAACTCACCCCCTTGCAGGAGTTAGGGGAACAGCTGGAAGGGAATTGCCTAGGCTTTCTTGAATTTAGCATTTCAAATTATACTCCTCTTTTGTATGCTATCATGAGAACCTCCGGTTTCCAACCCCGACCTTTCGGTCCAGGATCTTCCCCCATTGATATGCTACACTCGACTTTAAACTTCAAACACCCAAGTATTGGTGAACAAACTAGTTTGAACTTGTCTGGACAATGAGCACGGCTCCGCGACGCGATTTGCCAAGCTAAACACTCACCGTGAGTGTTTGTTAGTGATTTGCTGGCTCCCGAAACTAAACTGACCCGACATCGGCTGCGCACGCGTTTAAATGGCCCTCACTCGGGACCCTTCGTCTCTACTTCGTTTCCTGGCGTGCCCGATCCCTTTTAGCCAATCAAAAGCCTTCCCCTCCCTAAAGATCCAACCCGTACCAGCGCCTCTGTCGGCCGATTCAGACATTGAAATACTGTCCCGCTGAACGACGAACTGACATGAACACGCGTCAGACCATTTGTGAGATACTTGTACGAATCTCATTACGTTTCTGAAATCCGATACATTTCGCGATCTCCTACGGCTACGCCCGACTGACATCTGTCAAATAGAATTTGACTTGCGTACTTTTTATCACCTGTCAAATAGGAATTGACTTGAGATCCTCTTATATTCGGTTCAATATATTAAGATGTTTCACTCGCGCCATCTGCTCGATATGGTTCGTACTGCGTACTCAGTAAGTAACCGTGGTGTATTTGCTAACTGTAAGTTCCACTTTGGTCCGCGTGGTGGTGCTACGTTGATTGGATTAAGTCTTAGTTCGTGGCCACGCGTCTAGATGGCTGTACCTATCTCGTTTTACCAATAAGTTCATTCTCTTATTAATTCATACTTATTATAATGGTACCACCCCTGTGTTCGTCACACTATTGTTATGGGGTTTAACGAATGTAATCTACCAATCTGTAATTGTTTGTGCAATCTGTAAGTGGTTATACGCTACGTATCATCAACTTAGTAGACCGGTTATTTTGACCACATAGTGAATTATTTGTATGACATGTGGTATACCGTTGGAAAGGGCGTAAACTAGCGAACTTTTAAAAAGAAAATGAAGCTATCAATTGCTGTCAGTTTTTTTTAAACAAATTAAGAAATTAAGATTATGTCATATTTTTACTCGTTCTCGGGACTTTGGGAGGTCATAAGACCTTTTCATGGTATTAACTTCATTAAATAATATTTTTTCTAGAACAAGATCACATCGTACAATTCAATCAATTTCGTGCTGATACAATTATAAACAAAAAGTTACAAGGGTTTAACGCTGGAATATTGGTAATTTTCAAAAATAAAGAAAAAAAATCGTATCTCGGTACCAAGTGACATCTGACAAAAGGTATCATGGGCTAAAACGTTGCAAATGACCCCACTTACGCACAAAAAAATGTTGTCGGTCGATGTGCCGAACACCCTGTATATACAATTATAACTTATAAAACACATATCTCAGAGCGTTTAAGATCTGTTGCGCCTAAATCGGCGATGGCTGAAAAAGACCCTGATGTGATTGGACCCAAGTTGTAAGAAAATGTTCCTCATATAATTAAAACTATAAATTGTGACAATGTGTTCCAGAGTCAGCTGAAAAAAATTCTCTTAGAGAATTCATTTTATAAGTTAAGTTAATTAGCGAGACAATAACTAGAAGAGAAAGTGAGGGCACACCGGAACTGTGAGGGCGCGCACTGCGAGGCGGAGGGCGGCGCGGGCAGCGCACAGCGGCGCCCGTCCGGCTGGAGAGTGCGCGGCGGTGCGCAGGCGCACTGCACGCCGCCGCGCGAGTCCGTGCCGCACCGCTCGCTGCACAGCCCGTTGAGCACGCCGCACGGGTCCGCGCGACCTGTCACCCGCACTGTGCTGTACTGTGTACTAGTGTAGCTAGACTAGAGCGAGCGCACAGAGCGGGTACGTACAGAAGGCGCGGTCGGCGGCGACGGCGACGATGCCCATGGGGCGCGGCACGTCCCTGCGCAGGCGCACCACCTGCTCGCCCGTGTGCTTGTCCGCGCGCACCACCGCGTGCAGCACCCAGTCCGTCCAGAACACCCACTCGCCATACACCGCCAGGTCGAACGGGTGGTGCGAGATGGACTGCGACACTATCTGTCGACACAGCACGGGGCGCACGTTGTATACACACACACAGAGATACACAGAGAGCTAGTGCAGTGCAGACACTGGCCGCCCTGTCGGATCCGTCGTAGTTGCAGCGCTCGATCTTGTCGAGGCGCGCGTCCGCCCAGTAGAGCTTGCGCGCGGCGTGGTCGAGCGCGAGCCCGTTGTACACACACACACAGAGAGAGGGCGAGGGGTAGCTAGTGTAGTGCAGACACTGGCCGCCCTGTCGGATCCGTCGTAGTTGCAGCGCTCGATCTTGTCGAGGCGCGCGTCCGCCCAGTAGAGCTTGCGCGCGGCGTGGTCGAGCGCGAGCCCGTTGTACACACACACAGAGAGAGAGGGCGAGGGGTAGCTAGTGCAGTGCAGACACTGACCGCCCTGTCGGATCCGTCGTAGTTGCAGCGCTCGATCTTGTCGAGGCGCGCGTCCGCCCAGTAGAGCTTGCGCGCGGCGTGGTCGAGCGCGAGCCCGTTGTACACACACACAGAGAGAGAGGGCGAGGGGTAGCTAGTGCAGTGCAGACACTGACCGCCCTGTCGGATCCGTCGTAGTTGCAGCGCTCGATCTTGTCGAGGCGCGCGTCCGCCCAGTAGAGCTTGCGCGCGGCGTGGTCGAGCGCGAGGCCGTTGTACACACACACACAGAGAGAGGGCGAAGGGTAGCTAGTGCAGTGCAGACACTGACCGCCCTGTCGGATCCGTCGTAGTTGCAGCGCTCGATCTTGTCGAGGCGCGCGTCCGCCCAGTAGAGCTTGCGCGCGGCGTGGTCGAGCGCGAGCCCGTTGGGCATCATGATGTCGGTGCTGACGATGCTCTCGTGTCCGTAGCCGGTGGTGCGCGCGCGCTGGATCGACGGACTCTGCCCGTTCCAGTTGGTCCAGTAGACGCGCCTGCCGACACCGAGCACTAGTCAGTTATACGCACGCCGCCAGGCCAGGCTACAGAGTACAGAGTGTCGGAGTAGGTACAGACATGTCGCACGAGTCGACGTCGATGCCGCGCGGGCGGTCGCCGCCGGCGAGCTGCACCACGGTTCGCACGAGGCTCTCCGCCCCCGCGCCGCCGCCGCGCGATGCCTCCGCCTCGCTCACGTTCACCTGCCGCACATCGCACACACACTTCTACACATCTACTCACTAGTCTCTCACACACGTCACATGACCCTCCCCCAACCAAGCCCACACTGTACTGGGGGGCAAATAGAATTTTCTTTGTTCTTTAATTACACAAAATAGTCTATAAATAAATAGTCAGGCACAATAACTTTAGCCCTGTAACAAATGAAAAAAATCAATAACAATAGTAATGCCCGACTGCTAATAACAATTGAATTAGACCTTTTCCCTCATTGGATGAATAAACAATGAGAGAGAGCGGTCTCGTGCTGTCGCACTTACTATCTAATATAAGCTTTGCACCTCACTCATGTCATTCAGTGCCCGGTGCTTGCCTAGCTAGAATATTTGAGGAGGAATAACTTCTGTCTAGAGGTATGCGTGTAGTACTACTCTGTCAAGAAAGTACCGGGAAAATGTCAATAATACACAAAATGTTAATTATTCTTCCAAATTTATGCTATCGCCTCCAAAGTAGGCCCCTTCCGAAATAATACACTTACGTCAACGAATAATCCAATTATCAAAACATTTTTTAAATGCATTTTCCGTAATCGACTTCAGTTCTCACCGCGAATTCTCTTTTATGTTTTCTATAGAGTGAAAACGGGTGCCTCAAAGTGGTAATTAGAGTTTTGGAAACAGAAAAATGTCGGCCGGAGCCATATCCGGTGAATACGGTGGTTGTTCGATGGTATTTGTTGACATTTTGGCCAAAAATTCGTTCAGAATGATGGCCTTAAGCGATTGAGTTTTTGAAGAAAATTCAAATCTCGAGCGGCAACGTCTTTCATGCCCAAGCGATCGTTTAAAATGGTACGAATCGATTCGTGAGACACAGAAAGTTGGGCGGGTATCTCTCTCAAACTTGAATGAGGATTTTCAGTCACCATTTCCTTCACTTTAGCTATATTAATTTCAGTTGAAGACGGTGATAGCGAGGCAAATCTTCTACCACATCTCGACCGCTTTTGAATGACTGTACCACTCATGGACACGTGCTTTTGATAAAGTCGATTCACCGTAAGCTTTCTGTAACATTTTCAGCGACTCGAAATACGAAATTCCATTTGCGATGCAAAATTAGAGACAATCTCTCTGTTCGATATTTTTATCCATTATAAAAATCGCAAAACACACTTCAGATGAACTAACAAAATCGAGCACTGTAAACAAACTCCGCGCCAATATAGAAAACATTTGTGCCAACTTAGCGACAAAAAGAATTATTTGAATTGAATTTGGAATTAGAACTAAATGATCAATTCCCGGTACTTTTTTGACAGAATGTATGTACGAGTACATTATTATTGTAATGTGCAGTGAGTTGGTGTGTGTGGTGTGTGTGAAGGTTGTACCTTATTGATCTTGGCCTCGTTGTTGCTGGTCCAGAAGAGAAAGTTGGTGAGCTCCTCGTACGCGAGCCCCTCCACCGCCCCTTGCTCTGCACGCACACACACACACACTAATTGAGCACGTGCCGGTGGTGGGGAGGGGATGAGGTTTAACCCGTCCGGTGCGGACTGGTTCCACCGCGCTGAGCGAAGGCTTTATTCTATAGAAAGCTCAATATGTGGTGGCTCGGTGCACTTGTAACGTGAAGGTTGTACTCACGGTCGAGTAGGACGGTGAGGTTGGAGCCGTCGAAGTGGACACAGTTGATGGAGCCGCGCTGGATGTCCGAGTAGAAGAGGCGCGAGCGCGAGTAGTCGTACGTCAGCCCAATCGCGTTGCGCATCAGATCCCTGGATCACGGCACGGTACCACCTCACTCACTAGTCACCTCATCTACTCACTCACTAGTCACCTCATCTAACTCCACCTCACCACACCGCACCGCACCGCACCACACCTCTTGTGAGGTTTGTTGTTGGCTTTTGTGAGTTTTGTGATAAACCGAGTATGGTTTAAGATACTCGTATATTGTAAGATTTTGTGAGGTATGTTGTAAGGTTTTGTAAGGTATGTTGTAAGATTTAAGTGTGGTATTTTGAGGTTTTATGAAGTTTGTTGGGTTTAGTGAGGTATTTTGAGGTTTTGTGAGGTTTGCTGTTTGGCTTAGTGAGGTTTTGTGGGTTTTGTTGTTTGGCTTAGGCCCACTTGCACCAACACAAATTTAATATATAAACCAGTTTAACTCGCTAAACCAGTTTAAGCTAGCACCCGTTGACTGTGGGAACCGCGTTTAAATCCATAACTCGCTACTTAACTTTAAACTCGTGTTGGTGCAAGTGGGCCTTAGTGAGGTTTTGTGGGGTTTGTTATTTGGCTTAGTGAGGTTTTGTGGGTTTTGTTGTTTGGATTAGTGAGGTTTTGTGGGGTTTTGTTGTGTGGCTTAGTGAGGTTTTGGGAGGTTTATCTTTGCTATTGGACTTTAAAGTCAGCAACAAACCTTATATAACCTCACAACAAAGGTAAAAAAACCGAAGAAGTGATATGATGTATTGTGACGCCCACTCGGATGAATTATACCGCCAGTCGGTGGCGTGGCGAAAACTAGTCTGCGCTCCCCCCTCCTCCGTGAAGGAGCGGCCGTCAGCTGAGGATCGAACCTAACTGACACATAGATCATTAGATACCTGCTTGCAGCAAAGGCTGACCGCGTGGTGGACAATAAGAAATTAAAAAACCCTAAATTGCCTGGCAATTTAGGGTTTTTTTCGACCTATAACTCTGGCACTTGAAGGGATAAGAGAAGTAGCTAGAGTGCGGTAGCCCCCGGTGGTGCGGTGGTGGTGCGGTGGTGCACGGTGGCTCACAGGAGGCGAGTAGAACTGACTTGTTGTGTATGGGTGCGTAGGGAGCGTTGAGCTCCGTCTCGTCCGACATGTGGATGGAGTCGATCTTGGTGACGCGCGAGTACATGAGGAAGGACTCGTACGCTGCAACAACACCCACACTCCGCATACTCTACGTACAACTCTGCCTCCCACTACAAACACAATACCTACGCTGACACCTCACCGGAATTTCCGCCTGGAATACCCAGACCGGAGCTTAATAGTATTGTTTATTGTATAATTTCATCCACAGGTAGGTAACCTACGCTTGGACATGTCGAAAATTCCGCCAGTTCTAAATTCAATGCGAAGAAGAACTGACAAACAAACTTCGCAAGTCTATGGGACTATGGAAGATAAAGTACTTGTTCGTGGGTGTATCGAACCGCTCCCAGCCGCTAAGCCGACCGGACCTGTGTTCACATTTGAACAACATTCGCCAGTAGTTCGGATTGGCTGATTAGCCTGTTCACTCCCCTTGAATACTACATGCTGCTGCATAATGCTGACCTCTGATTTTCGCCGCACGAAAATTCGCGAAATTTCGCGCCCATAACTTCGGATATTTCGTAAAATAATGAAGCTAGATCAAAAAACTCATTTGCCATGTAAAACTAATGAAATTATTTTAAATACGATGTAGAACAAGTGAGGATTAACTTATTTAGAAGCACAGACATATTTTAAGAAAAAACTAAAGAACTTTAAGAATTTTTCAGATTTTTTTCTAACCTAAAATTGACAATTCGATGCACAAATTATACATCATTGAGAACAATTCCACTAAGAAACCACAATCGTATTAAATATTTGCGACTTCAATCTTATTCACAAATAGATAAAGAAAAGGAATGTATATCACGTGTGGCGCACTAAAACATTCCCGAATTAATACGAAAAAATACAAATCGTCAAAAATTAATTTATTGTTTCTCGAAATATTTTCCGTTAGCGAAAATGCACTTTCGCATACAAATAAAGCAATTTTGAAAACATTTTATGTCACTCCTCGGTGGTGACCTCGGAAACATGCTTTTCATACTCTTCGACAGCCTCTTCTGGCGATGAAGATCGTTGACTGCGTAATTGGTTCTTAATTTTTGGGAACAATAAGTAACAATGTGCCAGGTGGGGACTGTATGCAGGATGGCTCGTAAGTTTGACGTTTTTCACCTTCAAAAATGCGTTTGTCTGCCTGGCCGTGTGAGAGCGTGTTGCAAGGTGAGGTGTGTGGGTACTCACGGAGGCAGGTGCGGCGGTCTGGCGCGAGGTCGCCGTGCGGGCAGGCGCACACGGCCGCGCTGCCGTTGTACAGGCACAGCTCCGCGCAGCCGCCGTTGTCCGCCCCGCACGCGTTCGTGCCGGCCTGCTTGCGCGCCGAGAACACCTGCCGCCCACACCACACTACAGCTTCACATCACTCCAGCTCACTCTACCAGTACTATACAGGGTGTTTCAGGATAGGCTTGAGAAACTTCACGAATAGAAAGAACTAATTATTAGAAGAAAATAATCGTTATCACTCAAATCGAAATTCGGTGGTTTTTTTTTCATACAATTTGAAATTGTAATAAAAACTCAATAATGTGGGGAGATTTTCCAACAGTGCTGTCTAGGTCTAGGGAGTGCAATCACCTAGTCCAGTCCCCTTTTTCTTTTGATGTCATTCAACTTTAAGTCATTGAAATGTATCTACATGCATGCAGTTCAATTCTACTAGTTAAGCATGCAAGTTAGTATTTTATGTTTATTTAATAAAGGTGGACATTAACCGTCCACCAAATCTCGATGAAACTATTTTCACTAAAAAGTACTATAAAATGACCGAATCTGGGAAAAAAATTCCGATCTTTTCGTCTTCAAATATGGACCCCTTTCGAACCCTGAAGTTATGAAACCTTACCCCGAAACATCCTGTATGCACTCATCGCAAGAATTCAACAGGAAAACGAAGAGGTAACCTTGTAGCATAGTTTCCTGAATGTTCTGTGCCATTTTCAATTCATAGAAGTACACGCGCGCAAGTACGCACTTTACTGCAAGGCAAAGCCAGCCCGCACGTCCTAACGCGTCTGTGTGTTGCGATTGGCTCTTTCTGAATTCCTAAGCACCGCGCACCCCAAGGTTTGCTGTGATTGGTTCACGCCGCATTCCTATGCACCCCCGCCCCGCTCCCGCTGCCCTCACCTCAGCCTCCCCGCTCCTATTGTATTTTTGCGATTAGTATAGGCATCAAGTATAAACCTGTGCGACTTGGTAGCCGCCCACTAAATGAAGGTCAGCTCAGTGTGGCGAGTGAGCGTGACGTGACACAGTTACGCACCTCGATGTCCTTGAGTGAGTCTCCTGCGTCGCGCGCCAGCAGCGTGTAGTCGGAGAGGTTGGAGACGGGCGCCGCCTTGATGCTGCCTCCCTCGCTCACTCTGCCGTCCCATCGCACACACACACAACACATCAACACAACATCTAATCTCGGCGCTCGCCGCCTCAACTCTTCATCCAGGATGGATCAGGTCGACATGCACCGACGAACATTTAATATGTACCTATGTGGATAACTACACCAGGTGCTTCACAGTACGGAACTGGTGTAAAACTGTAAGGCAAATTGTAGCCGACTTAGTTACTACCACCGTACTGGATGTAAGATGGCCGCATAGCAGCCTCGGATGTGTTCTCCTCTAGTCTAGTATAGCCAGCAATCCAAAGGGAAGTTTTTAATTTTGTTTTATGGAAACTGACACGGTTGGCCACATCACCTACAGCATTCTGTCTACGATGGGTCACCTTCTCAGAGGTGATATTGGTTGGTCGGAGCATGTGCTCTGGCCCTTCGGACTCAGCCAGTCAGCCAACAATACCGATTTATTTTTATGTACTTAATCCGGTATGGATGGCTGAGTCAAAGGGGCCAAAGCACATGCTCTGACCAGCTAATATCACCTATGAGAAGGTAGGTGTCACATCGGAGACTTCCCTGGATGGCTATATGGCTATACTGGACTAGAGGAGAACAGAACCGAGGCTGCTATGCAGCCATGTTACATCGAGTACGGTGGTACTAATCCAGTCGGCGGCTACAATTTGAGCCTACCACCTAGTAAAGGACCTACAGTTTGACACCGGTTCCGAATGGTGAAGCAGCAGGTACACTATGCAAGTACATTTTTTCGTCAGAAAAAAGTCATCGGTACACGCCGACCTGATTCCAGCCTCGCACCTCTCGCATGAGAAGCCGATGCTCAAACAGCTCGGCCACCCGCACCTTACTGCATGACGTGTCGTGGGACACCAAACAGAAGCTAAGCATCTTACGCTTTGTGTTTAAAACCAAATTATTAATTTAATATCGAACGGGATAGCGTTCGATATCTACGCGATATTCCTTTCAACTTATAAAATGGTTCGACTTCAAAGTTCTCAATTGGGATGGGCCTCTCAGCCAATGGGGATCGTTGCAACTTCCGTTTGTACTTTCGTAATGTTTCATTTTATCTGACTTAGGCCCCTATCCCAAACCTGCGTTATGGGTATCAAAGCTATCGAGCATCGCTCGTAAAATTAAAGGAGACAATGTAGAGAAATATTGAAAAATAAAAAAAAATTGTGTTTTCTCCATTAGGTCCGATATTTTTGGGATCACACACGTACATACATAATAATATATTCAAATAGCAGGTAAATGTCCTTTCCCCGGACAGAGTTGAGTCCGCCTGCACGAGTGTGTGACTGTCGGCGCGTGACACTCTGCTCATCTCACCGAGTGGGCAGGCTCTCTCGACTAGTGCCTGCGCTAGCGGCGCGGCGGCTTGCGCAAGCTCTCAACCTTCAAGAAGCGTGTCGGTGGTAATTATGCAAGTGTAAACTGACGTGTCGGCCCAGTACAGCTTGCCGTCGTGCAGCGCCACCGCGACGGGGTTCTGCACTTCGGTGGAGAGCAGCGTCTCTACGCGGGAGCCGTCGTAGGACATCCGCATCACAGACTTGTTCCACGAGTCCGCCCAGTACACCAGCCGCATCTGCACAGTGACACTACTGTAGCATTCTCATTCCCACGTGTATTCTGTGTACTACAGATGATGAAGGAAATAAATAAATAAATGGAGTACGTATCTAGTTTAGTCTTACACTGCGTGCCGTCACAGATTACTTAATAGTTACTTCGTAACAGATGAATCTCTTCATAGAAAAAGTATCATACCTTCGGCTTTAATAGCCTAAACTTTTGCGACGCTAGTCGCTGCATGCGAAAATGTACCTAAACGAAAGAGCGTAAAGTGATTATTGCTTTGCAGCTGCGCGCGGACGCGTGGCCTTGAAACAAACTCGGTGACGCTAGGGCTGCTACTTTCGATAAAAATATCAATGCATTCATATTGTAAAGAGGAAATATGTGTGAATGTTTGTTCGCGAGCTACAGCACAGATTTAAAAATGTTTTTGTACTGTTAGATAGGTACCTATCTTTTTTTTTGGTTTAACATATAGGCTACTACTAACTTATGCCCGCGGCTTCGCCCTCGTTAAAATATATTAGAGGAAGAAATTAGTTCAGCCCGAAAATACTTCAGGTAATCCTACCTACCTACCTACTACCCCCCTGTAATGTTATTATTGTTACCTGTACGCATGCATATTATCTAACTGATTTTATTAGGTATAGATTAAAAATACATCTGCCAAGCGAATCCGGACTTATTGACGGCGGAAATTACTTCCAGTCGACCTTGACATACACCTTTCTGCTGGGCAGAAGGCGGACTTATTATATAAGGAAGCCGACGTTTGCTTTAAAGCAGATGAAGGCGCGGACCGCACGTGTCGGTCTTATTATGGTGCGGTCCCATTGAGTGCCGCGCCTCGCGCCTCGCCGTGGCGCGCCGCCGCGCCGCGCCGCGCCTGCGCGTCCCGCGCCTAGCTGTTCCCACTGCCCGGCGCGCCCCGTACCGTGCCTGTACGAGTGACACGGAGCACACGGCTGCGTGCGCGCGTGCGAGCGAGACGCTGTGCCGCGCCTTTGAAGTTACCGACTCTCGACGGATCAGGCCGCGCCACGCCTGATAAACCAAAATACCTATTTCCGTGTTCCGTACCTAAAGGATGCCAACAGGACCCTATTACTAAGCCCGCCGTCCGTCCGTCTGTCACCGGGCTGTATTTCTATTACCGCTATAACAACAAATAGTAAAAATATAAAAAATTAAGTACATAGTGTTAAATCTTGTACGATGGTACGGAACCCTTCGTGTGCGAGTCCGACTCGCACTTGTTCGGTTTTTTAGAATAAATTATTGCTCAACAAATCAATATACCTACTCAAATTTCTTCATAAGCAGGTAAATGGAAAAAAGGAAGATTTTTATCTCTCCTCTTGCTGGATTAACATAAACTGCCACTATTAACAGAAGCCATTAATTAAGAACTTTAATTAAGATATAGGCAAAGAAACTCTTTGGATATAGGTAGGTAGGTACGAAGCAGTAGCGTGAGCGCGCGCTCGCGTAGTAGGTTAGCTCCGCGCGGATGTCGGCAGCCCAATGAATTATGGGTCGCCGGCGGCCCGGCGGGCGGTAGGTAGTTATCGCGCGCAAGTACATAGAGTGCGTGAGCCCTGGTGCCGTCAATCAGACTCGGCAGATTTAGTAATAAGTCAGACGGTGTGTGCAGAGAGGGAGGTGTAGAGAGAGGGGGGGAGGTACCTGGGGGTCGAGCGCGAGGTCCGCGACGGCGGCGGTGCGGTTGTAGAGTAGGGCGACGTCGGAGCCGTCCAGCCGGCAGCGCTTGATCC
Organism: Nematopogon swammerdamellus; assembly: GCA_946902875.1. Classification (NCBI taxonomy): domain Eukaryota; kingdom Metazoa; phylum Arthropoda; class Insecta; order Lepidoptera; family Adelidae; genus Nematopogon; species Nematopogon swammerdamellus. The sequence continues at coordinate 16,728,435 of OX336357.1, forward strand.
AGCCGCGCCCGCCGAACCAGAGCCACCCGCCCGCCGGGTCCACCGCCATCGCTGCCGCGCGCACGCCCACATAAATATGAGCACATTGTTGCACAGCAAGTTTTCTTATGGAAACTGACACGGTTGGCTACATCACCTACAACATCCGTGATGTCAGCCCATACACCTGGGTGAACTTGGTGCCACGTCAGTGCTTCCCTTCATTTCATGCCGGCTACACTGAACTGGACGGAAAACACGAACTATTTACATAGCCGCTTCGAGCGACGTTTCATTCAGTGCGGTGGTACCAACCCGGGCGGGTTAAACCCTACCACCTAGTAAGGTGAGGCCTCCAACAACGGTGGAGTAGTGACCGCGCTGTCAGGGTTGCTTGACACAGGCGCAGGAGGGTGGTGAGTGTGTACCTGTGGGCGTGGCGTGTACGGAGACGAGCACGTAGCGCGAGGCGCCGTCGAGCCGCGACACCTCGATCACGTTGCGCCGCGGGTCCGTCCAGTACATGTTGTCCGCGATCCAGTCCACCGCGAGCCCTGCGCGCCGCACAACACCAGTCACCACCCGCTCTCACTATCTATCTATACAGCACCGCCAGCGCCACTATTAATTAATTAGAATGACAATTCATTCTAATTAATTAATTAAGTTAATTTCTTCGTTCGTTTTGTTTAGTATGGACACAGGTATGCATACATTCGTTTTGATAGTCAGTGAAATCTGTAATGAAATAATAGATAATAATAAATAATAATCAAAGTACCGTGTGGGGCCGCTACTTAGAGATAATAGCCCCACTGCTTCTCTCTCCGTACATGTCGTAAAAGGCGACTAAGGGATAAGGATAAGATGTCGTGCTAAAGGGCGACAGGTTGGCCACCTCTCACTTTGGCACGGTTCTTCCACCGAGTCATGCAGCGGATGGGTCTTCGTAGCTTACTTGCTGCTTGATAGTTGTCTTGTCCGAATATTTGCTAAACATGATGGCCGGTGTTGTGATGTAATTTACAAGAGTAGCTGCAGCACAACTCCAATTACTCTGCTTACCTCGATTGTCGGGATATAGCGTGTGGTTTGTGTGTATGTATGAAATCTGTAATTTGCCTTATTTTTTTTGTTTATACAGGGTGTTCGGCACATAAACCGAGAAATTTTTTTTGTAGGTAAGTGGGGTCATTTGCCACGTTTTGACCCATGACACCTTTTGTCAGATGTCACGTGGTATCGAGATACGATTTTTTTTCTTTATTTTTGAAAATTACCAAAATCCCAGCTATAAACCCTTGTAACTTTTTTGTTTATGATTGTATCAGAACGAAATAAACTTTATTGAATTTTACTATGTATGTATCCTTGTTCTAGAAAAAAATATAATTTCAGAAGTTAATACCTTGAAAAGGTTTTATGATCTCCCAAAGTCCCGAGAACGAGTAAAAATCTGTCAGAATCTTAATTTCTTAATTCATTAAAAAAATAACTAACAGCAGTTGAGTGCTTCATTTTCTTTTAAAAAGTTCGCTAGTTTACGCCCTTTCCAATGGTAACCACATGTCATACAAATCATTTACTATGTGGCCAAAATTAGTCGCAGAGACGGAACAGAAGGACAAAATTAGGGATAATTTGCAAGAGAGCCCGCGCGACCGGTACATGTTCTAAATTTGAAAATGCTCTTGAAAACGCTGTAACGCTGTAACGCCACGGTGTAACGCTTCGGTCAAGTGATGATAATATCTTAGCCATTTCCACTCACAAAACTGGATATTACACAAACTCCTTTTCTGCGCACGCAGCTCGGCTGTGGAATCTACTACCTCACTGTATACGGCACTGCAAGTCGCTTCCGTTATTCAAAAAACACTTAAAGTTGTACTCTCTCCGTCAGTGTGAAGTCAAAAGCTAAAAAATCCTTTAATTCTGAATGGACAAGTATGTATGTATATATTTAGGTATTATGTATTATATAAATTGTAATTCATATGTATTTAATTTAATCTACAAATAGTAATTTATACGTTTAATTAACTAGTATGTACTTTTAAATTCTTGGGCAAAAGGATCACCAGCAGAGGAAAGGAGCATCCTACTGATGATATTGTCCAACTTTTCGAAGAGAGCCTCCGCCAAACTGACAATCTTCCCCTCCTGGGTACACAAAAGGCATGGATTTACGATAACTACCTGACATCAAAACTTTCATGGCCATTTCTCGTCTACGACTTCACAAAGCAAAACCTGACTAAATTAGACTCGTATGTGACCAGATTCCTGAAATCATGGTTTGGACTGGCTCACCCGGCTGACTCGTCAACGCTATACAGATCTCACAATAACTTTGGACTGAACATTAAGAAACCGTCGATATTTTATCAAAAGGCGAGAATAGCCAAACGATGTATACTCAAAGACTCCAATGATAGCGCTATTCAAGCCTTACCCAACACATCACTATCAGATGAACTGGAATCGAGACTCGACTTCTACAAATCATTCGAAGTTGGTACACGCACCAATAGATCTGGATTGGACATAGAAACAGCAAAGTCTGATAAAGAAATACTGAAAGGTTTTGCTCAGGAGGACATGGAACAAGGCTTCAAACTTCACGCCTTAAACCTAGAAATGCAGAATGATTGGCTAACAGTGGGGGACTTCTGCATCCCTCCTGCATTGAAGTGGAAATCCATAATATACAACTGGTCCCCTGAGCTGCTTAAGTTCTACTTAAATGCATTCCAGCTTACTCTCCCCGACCCGAGTAACCTAGTTAGATGGGGGAAATCTACAAATAGACTATGCCCGTCATGTAAGGAGTTCGTAGGCACGGCCAAACATTTGTTATGCGGATGCAAAATACTACTTGAGCGAGGCCAGTATTCCTACCGTCATGATAAAGTCCTCCAAATCATCAGAGAGGCCATCAACCTGTCAATTGCACGGACCAGGAAAGGGCAAACCAGTAGCGGCTTCCAGAAGGTCAACTTTGTGAAACCTGGAGCCAATAAGCTGCCCAAAGATAGGACTAAACCTTCTTCAATTTTGGGAGCAGCAAAGGATTGGGAATTGTTGATGGACACACATGAGAAGCATTACCAAATGCCTTCGGAAATCTGTACCACAGCATTAAGACCGGATATACTCATATTCTCAAAAGCGACAAAGCATGTAGTACTTGTTGAACTTACAGTTCCATGGGAAAGTAACATACCGAAGGACCACAATATCAAGCTTAACAAGTACTGCAACTTAGTAGACCGGATTGTGAGAAACGGATTCAAGACTGATCTCTTCGCTGTGGAAGTCGGAGCAAGAGGACTACCAGCGAAGTCGCTCTACAGTCTCTTCAAGAATCTAGGGCTCCCAAGATCGACGCTAAGCTCATATATGGAGAGAGCTTCGAAAACGTCACTGGAAGCATCCTACAGAATATGGATAGGTAGAGAGAGGGAGGTCGAGAGCGGGACTGGTGGTTTCCCCGCGTCCTAGTCAACGCAGACTAGCTGACGAGGGCTTGAAGCGAGCCGAAACGTGAAGCATGCGCGGGAAATTTAGAGTGGCCACTCGCTAGTCCCGGCCTCGATTAATACCCTCCTCTACTGCCGATGGGCCCGGATATGTTCGGTGAAGCCATCGCAAGCTTAGATCCACACCTTCTTCCTATATAGTGTATATTATAGTATATTATAGTTATTATCCTTATATTATATTTTACATTCCCACACTCAAGTCTTTTGCTACTACCTACTTATATCTCGCAACATACGACTCTCAAACATCCAAAGGTTGACTGGGAGAAATCCCTGTAAGGGATAAGTCCGCCTTTGCCCCTCATGTAAATTTCTTATTGTTTGTTTATGTTAAATGTTTTTTGGAGCAATAAAGTATTTCTATCTATCTATCTATAACGCTCTCAATACTGGAAGCGACCACCTAATCGGTGGTCGCTTCCAGTGCACGTGTTGTCGTTCTGTTCTGTCCCTGTGCCTAATTTTGACCACATAGTGAATTATTTGTATGACATGTGGTATACCGTTAGAAAGGGCGTAAACTAGCGAACTTTTTAATAGAAAATGAAGCACTCAATTGCTGTTAGTTTTTTTTTTAATGAATTAAAAAATTTAGATTCTGTCACATTTTTACTCGTTCTCGGGACTTTGGGATGTCATAAAACCTTTTCATGGTATTAACTTTATCAAATAATATTTTTTCTAGAACAAGGATATATTGTAAAATTAAATAAATTTGATTTGGTGCTGATACAATCATAAACAAAAAAGTTACAAGGGTTTATAGCTGGGATTTTGGTAATTTTCAAAAATAAAGAAAAAAAATCGTATCTCGATACCACGTGACATCTGACAAAAGGTGTCATGGGTCAAAACGTGGCAAATGACCCCACTTACCAACAAAAAAAAAATTTGTTGGTTCATGTGCCGAACACCCTGTATAATGTTAGTTAAGTATTTATGTAATGTTGTTGATTTCTTTAAAGTAAAAAAAATAAGCTACAGTACATAGATTTCAACAGCTGCCATCCATCCCACACAAAACTCTCTATACCCTATTCGCTCTCAATTCGTGGACGCAAAATTTGTAATCATCCACACACATTAACACAATATCAAGACAAAATTTACAATGCACTAAAAGAAAGAAATTATCCTCAGAAACTGCTTGTAAAACAAATATACAACAAAAAACCATATCCAAGAATAAACAACAACAAAGACAAAGACATTTTAAGATTCATTACTACATACTTTCATGGTGCCCATAAGTTAAGAAAATTGATCAAAGAACATCTTCCGATTCTCAATAACAACACAGATACAAAAGGCCTAATCCCAACCACACCACCCATAACATTCAAACAAAATAGAAATTTGCGTTCTATCCTCTCTAAAACCAAACCGCAGTCTCCACCAGCCACAAACTCCTCACCATCCGGCACCTCACCTTGCAATCATCCTCGCTGCAAAACATGTCCACTCACCAATACAGCATCCATAATCCAACTGTTAGCTAGTAATCTTAGAATGTAAGTGGTGGAATGTTAGACAGAGACAAAACGAGAAAGAAAGGAGCGAAAAAAAGAGGGAAAACAGAAAAAACAAAAGGAACGCGCGACAGGTCGTCGACGACGGGTATTATTCCTCCAAGACGGGCGGACGATAGCGTTGTGTGTGAAATATCAATAAAATATTATACTGTATCGACGAAGCGTTTTAATAGCTTCAGAAGTGAGACAACATCCACGCGCTGCGACTTTGGGTCGGTCGGATGCCACTGGATTGGGTTAAGCATCGGATTTGGTAAGAAAGAACATAATTATATCGGATTCAAGGTGAGTCGTTGTTCCGTATTATTTAACTAACTACATACATTGTATTATCATGCCGGGGATGTGTGGGTGAATAGTCACTGACTGATTTAATAGGGTTTCCTTGTTAAAGTAAAGCCAACTAAAATTATATCAAGTCGAAGGTACTAGACTGAGGATACCTACCTTATACACACGCGCACGATTTATACCAATAATCGGGGTGAGCAGAGTGATCGGTGTTGCGCTGCAGGCGCTACCTACCTTGTGTATTGCAATTTAACATACTCATAGAGGTTTGCCCATTATTCTTTGTATTTTGAGATTTAAATCTGAGAGGAATGTTAATTTTTTTTTATTTTTTTTTTTTTTTTTATTGTGAATTCGATTTTACGTCTTTTAATTATGCATTTTGATTTAATTCTGGCCTCAGATACTTTATAAAAATCTTATTGGAAGTTTAATTATTTTTATTAATTAATTCATTTCAAATGACTTGTAATATGAAATATTATTGTTTCTTTTTTTTGCCATATCCCGTGTATTGAGTGTGTACTGTGTAATTGTTCGTATCATCTGTGGTATTCAATTCAATTCAATTTATTTATTATATAAAAAATGGTTTACAACTATTTATATGTCACTTCCCACACTAAACGAAGTTTGTCCTGTGGGAAGTAACCTAAGTAACGTATAGGTTTGACAACTTACAACTTACTTGATACCTAGCCCCTTCTAAACTCTTACAATAATATTACATGACATGATTATCTAGTTAGCCAGATACCTAGTCAGTGTATAAGTGTGTCATTTGAATGTGAGGTAACCAATGTAGTAAGTATGTGAAAGGTGGTCGTGTATGTGTGTGTGTGTGTGTGTGTGTGTGTGTGTGTGTGTGAGGGTGTGTGTGTGTGTGTGTGAGGGTGTGTTTGTGCGTGCGTGCGCAGAGTGTTTGTGCGTTGCGAGTGTGTATGGTACTGTGTGAGTGTATTCGTGTGTACCTACCCTGTGTTTTATTCCTTACAGTTTCAGCCAGTCAGTCGTGATTCATGTGTACTGTCTGTGAGACAATGCGTCAGTGTTAGTGCATTCCATAGATCGATGGATGGACCGTACAGACAAACGCCCACAACGAGCAGCTGCCGCCGCCGCCGCCGCCGGTATCCCTTTCAACGTTTACTGCGACAAGCATAATAAATAAGTTTACTTTTTTACATTAATATTGTTAATAGATCTTCTGTTTGGTCATAATTTAGAGTATGTAGCCATTTTTTCAATACTCTCCTTACAACTGTTCTTTTTTCATTAGCTATTTGGCATTTATACTTAATTTTGTTAAACAAATATGGTGCTAAAAAGTGCTGAAAGCGTTGTGCAAATTTAGTTTTAGTTTTGGGTACCTTCGCATTGTTTCTGTATCTACTAGCGCGTCTATTTTCATCAGAAACTGGCTGTTCATAAGACAAGTCAAATAAACAGACAAGTCTTAAGATGAATAGTTTTCGCACTGCTAGGATTGCAGCGCCTTTAAAGAGCTCTTGAGTACTGTACCGGAATGGTTTCCTAAAGATTACCCTGAGGATTGCGCGCTGCGCTCTCTCCAGCTCTATTAGGTGTGTTTTAGCGGCGCCTCCCCAGGCTGATATACAGTAAGTCAAAAGAGATTGACACAGTGCATAGTAGACAGTCCTCAGTGTTATCACGTCAACCACATTCCGAATGCATTTGAAAAAGTATATAAGTCGTCTTATTCTCCCTGAAAGAGCAGAAATATGACTTTCCCAATTTAAACGTTCATCTACAATTATACCTAGGTATTTTATCGTTTTCACCCTCTCCAAGGCCTCGCAATTACACCGTGTGTTCGAGGTGTGGTTTTGGCAGGAATGTATTATGAGTGAGTATCTATCGAGTTCTTCAGCTGCTCTGTTTGTAATTCTATAGCAAATATATTTTGTTTTAGACGTGTTTAACGTGAGTAAGTTGTGATTAAGCCAATACTTAACATGTGTCAAACCCTCCTGTGCCAGTCGGTACACCTCATCCCAATTGCTTTGGTATGCTTGTTTGGTATGCTTGAAGTTAAATAAAACTGTGAATAACCACAATACCCTCGTCAGTAAGTAGGTACTTTGTACCTACCTAATGTTAAAATTCGCTGTAGAATAATAAAATATGTGGACGATGACTTCAGATTAATCATGGATGAACCGGAGGGAGAGAGATTGAGCCGAAGTCGCCGGCGGCGCGGTTGCTCTCCTGCCGGGCCTCAAGGGAGTGGTACTCCTCCGCTTCAGCGGCGAAGGCACGGAAGTGATCGGCGAATCAGAAGCGGCTCGCGGCGGTCGGTGCGACGGCAGCGGCGTGCAGACAGCGAGGACGGCAGCGGGGTGACTCCAAGGCGCCGAGACCGGGAGCGGGCTTCGCGATCGCGCTCGCGGGGCAGGCGCGGTCGTGCTTACCGTCGTCGCGGCAGGCGCTCTCGCACCCCGATGCGGAGGAGGTCCAACAGCAGTGACGAAACGACAGAACGTTTATCGCGTAGTAAGTCGCGACGTCGTAGTAGTTCGACACGTCACCGCCGAACCGTCGGGCGTACAGCGGATCGCCGACGATCCTTGACCCCTTCGCTTAGTGTTAACGAAGATCAGTCGCACAGAAAGGAAACAAATGCTAGTATTAAGAATTCCGATAAAACAGACATGATCTCGGTCGACTCCATCAAGAAGTTGGTAGATTTACTGAAAGGGCCTTTTGAGAGGTCGCACGTAGAAAAATTCTCTTTGGTTCACAATACTATTCCGGAGTTTGATCCGGCCAAGCGCACACAAACAATGAGCATATGGCTGACGAAAATAAACGAAATTTCAAAAATTTACGGGTGGACAGATAGGGAAGTTACTCACAACGCGCTGCCAAAACTAACCGGTATGGCACAAAAGTGGTATCAAGAGTTGCCCACGGTGATGTTCACGTGGAGCGAGTGGCAAGAGAAGTTATTAGAAGCATTTCCAGGTGAGGAGAATTATGGGGTCATGCTCACGGAGATGCTGGATAGGAAGGCTAAATTCGGAGAACCTCTAGAGGAGTACTATTACGAAAAACAGACACTTTTAAATAGATGCGGCATTGTAGGAAAACACGCGGTTGACTGCCTCCTGCTGGGAATAGAAGATAGGTCCATTAGGATGGGAGCGGAGGCCGCGCGGTATGATGATCCCAATAAACTATTAAGTTACTTACGTAGCATCAAACTCGCGCCAAAACGTACCTTGACGGACAAACAAAGACAAATCGCGCCCGGGATGCATAACAAATGTTACGGATGTGGAGAAGTAGGACACATAAGGTCGAAGTGTCCTCGTAATAATAATGCGAACCCTGTCAGACAGTCAAACATTAAATGCTTTAACTGTGGTGAGTTAGGACACCCTAAATTCAAGTGCACTAATCAACCGAAGAAGTGCACCGTTTGTGACAAAGTAGGGCATCTAGCTGCGGACTGTTATTTTAAAACCAACGCGAACCCCTCTGAGGCTAAAGTCATGCGTGTTGTCTGTGACACTCATAGTGCAAATAAGTTTCGCAAGATCATAATGATGAATAATAGACCTTTTGACTCATTTATTGATTTGGGGAGTGAGGTCACCTTGATAAGAGAAACCGAAGGACGCGGCATCGATGTAGCGTGGTCGACTGATAATCTGCCGATCGTAACCGGCTTCGCGGCTTCTGAAGGCGTAGTCCCTTTAGGGAAAGCAAACTTGCAAGTCAGAGTCGATGAAGTCGAGAGGGAAGTTCTGACACTCATGGTTTCAGATTCGTTTCTCGATCATCCGACGCTGATTGGTCAGAGTTTTACGGAGCAAAAGGATGTAGTCGTGCACAAGACGTACGATAAGTTAGCCATATATGACGAAAGGGCCGACGATTTCGCGGGGAAAGTCGATCTATACGCCCTTGAGGATACAGACGTACAAAGTTTTACTACTCTTCCATGTTATTCGGTCCCGAACTTTACCGGAAACGTAGTGATCTCGACTAATAACCGTAACGAACCAGGCAAAGAACATACTATTATGAACGGTTTTTATGCCATAGAAAACGGAAGGGTTAATGTGTTGATTCGAAATGACAGTGATAAATCATTAAAATTTAAAACAAGTCAGCTGATAACCCGTGGTCACACAACATGGACGAATAATGAAAGCGGAGGCGTTGTATCCTGTAATCGAATAACAGAAACAGGAAATAACGGGTCTTCTCGAATCAGAGATGAGGATATAAACATAGATAGTAACGTTGACGAAAATACGAAAGCTAAATTAGTGGAGTTGTTGAATGACTACAGAGACTGTTTCGCGTTTAATTTGGAAGAACTTGGAAAATGTAAATCAGGCGAAATGAAGATAACTTTAAATGACACGACCCCTGTGACCTATAGACCGTACCGATTGTCGTTCAAAGAAAGAGAGGAAGTGAGGGACATGGTTCAAGAAATGTTGGATTGCGGAATTGTGAAGGAGTCCACTTCGGAATATTCCAGCCCTATAATTCTAGTAAAAAAGAAAACTGGAGAGAAAAGATTATGTGTGGACTATAGGGCTCTTAACAATAAGACAGTGAAGGAGCAATATCCCTTGCCAAGGATAGACGATCAACTGGATCGACTCGAGGGATACGCTCACTTTACAACGTTAGACTTGGCGTCTGGGTACTACCAAATAGCGCTCGAGGAAAAATCCAAACCTCTCACCTCGTTCGTAACTCCGGATGGTCAGTTCGAATACAACAGAATGCCGTTTGGCCTCGCGAACGCTCCGTCAACTTTCCAACGAATCATCAACCAAGTTCTTGGCAAACTGCGCCACACTATAGCTGTGGTATACATGGACGATATTTTAGTGCCATCCGGAGACTACGAACAGGGACTAGAACGGCTAAAAATAATACTAAATCATCTTCGCAATGCGGGCCTAACGCTGAAACTGTCCAAGTGCGTCTTCTTTAAAGAAGAAGTCGACTTTCTAGGGTTTGAAGTATCGCGACGCGGTATTCGCCCGGGAGCGAGAAAAATAGATGCCGTATCGAAATTTCCAACTCCTTCGTCCCAACACAACATCCGTCAGTTCGTTGGACTGGCGAGCTACTTTAGACGTTTTGTTAGAAATTTCTCCGTAATAGCGCGACCCTTAACGACATTATTAAAGAAGGACGCCAAATGGAAATGGGGAGATGAACAAGTGAAAGCGTTTGAGGCGCTGAAGTTAGAGTTGGTGAATCGACCGATTTTGGCCTTATACGATCCAAATGCTGAAACGGAGTTACACACTGATGCGTGCAAAATAGGCATTGGTGGTATATTAATGCAGAGGGACGGGAATAGTCAAATGCGTGCCGTTGCGTACTTTAGCCGGCAGACTTCGCCCGAAGAACAGCACATGACTTCTTACGAACTCGAGACCTTAGCCGTGGTCGCATCGTTACAGAGGTTTAGAGTCTATTTGATCGGGATACATTTTAAAATACTTACCGATTGCAACTCATTACGTGCAACCTTTACAAAGAGGGATATGATTCCACGCGTAGCTCGTTGGTGGGGTGCAATGCAAGAATTTGACCATTATATCGAATATAGACCGGGGAAAAACATGGCGCACGTTGATGCCTTAAGTAGAAATCCTGTATGCAGCTCTTCTGAAAACGACGATCGGGAAGTACTCGCGGTAATGAGCGTTTCTAGTGCTACGTGGATAGCCACGGTGCAAAGTGCCGACCAGGAGATTCGTCGCATGGTAGATATTCTTAAGCCGACTGATGATGAACAGGCGGAGCAAGTGCGCGACAACTTCCTCATAAAAGGAGATCTGATCTATCGAAGGACTGATCTAGGCGATAAGCTTGTCGTGCCAAAAGGCGTTCGATGGCATATCTTAAAGCAGTGCCATGATGACATTGGACACTTTTCATTCGACAAAACGCTTAGTAAAATTCGCGAAACCTATTGGTTTGCTAAAATGAGGCGATTTGTTAAGAAATACGTCGAATCCTGTCTCGAATGTTCATTTACTAAAACACCAGGCGGAAAGAAACCAGGGTTTCTGCACCCCATCCCAAAATATGATCGTCCATTTCACACGGTACATATCGATCATCTGGGGCCGTTTGTAAGGAGTAAAAAGGGGCATTCTTACCTCTTGTGCATCATCGACGCCTTCACGAAATTTATTGTTATTAAACCAGTTAGGAATACTAGGTCCAACGCGTCAGTTGCAGTGCTTAAAGACTACTTCAATACCTTCGGGGTGCCAACTAGACTCGTATCTGATCGTGGTACGTCTTTTACAAGTCGGTTGTTCGGGGAATTCATACAAGCTCTTAACGTTAAGCATATAAGAAACGCGGTCGCGACGCCGCGAGCTAACGGACAAATCGAGCGCTACAACAGGTCCATACTAAGCGCTATCGCCGCGTCCAGTCATGGTAAAGATGAGAAGTCGTGGGACGAGTGCGTGAGCACTGTACAGTGGGGACTCAACAATACGTTGAATAAAGGAATAGGTAAGACGCCAGCCGAGGTGTTATTCGGTTACAAACCAGTCGGCATGTCCGAAGCGCGAGTAAAAAATTCACTAGACGGGGTTACTGGGACAGAACCGAACATAATTCAGTTACGAACTGAAGTAATCTCTCATGTACATAAAAATCAGGATCGTCAGAGAAAGACCTTCAACAGGAAACGGAAAACACCCCCTACTTTTCGTATAAATGATTTAGTTAGGCTCCAGAAAGCGGGTCCGTCTAATAATAATCGTGCTGACAAGAGTCGCAAACTTATCCCTAAATACAGCGGTCCGTACCGCGTGACGGCAGTATTAGACAATGACAGGTATGAAGTGCAGGATACACCTCTGACAAAAAAAGGGAAATTCTATAAAAACATCGTGGCTGTAGACAGGATATTACCGTGGCTTAACTATAAGAGAGGCGAAGACAGTGAGGATAGCGATGAGGATGCGTCTATGGCAAGCGTTGAGGGAAATGAGAGTCCTAATTCTGATGGAAGCGACCGAGTAAATGAAATTGATGTATAATGAATCCTTGAGAGTGTCTAAGAAGTAAACCGAATGAAATGATATTGTTTTGGATCTTTTGTATCATAAAGTAATATATGATTTGACTGAAAATAAGGTATGTGTAGTTAAATATATCTTTCATCGAGAACACAATCTAAATTTGTTATTGTAAAACATATCCATTATATATAGGCATAACCTCTTCTCATAATATATAGGCATAGTTATTATGAGAAGAGGTTATGCTGGGAGAGATAATGGATTTTGTAAAGTATGGCAGTGCGGAGAAATGCACTGGTTTAGTAATAAGTGGCAGTGCGGAGAAAGGCGCTGGTTTAGTAATAAGTGGCAGTGCGGAGAAATGCACTGGTTTAGTCATAAGTGGCAGTGCGGAGAAATGCACTGGTTTAGTCATAAGTGGCAGTGCGGAGAAAGGCGCTGGTTTAGTAATAAGTGGCAGTGCGGAGAAAGGCACTGGTTTAGTAATAAGTGGCAGTGCGGAGAAATGCACTGGTTTAGTAATAAGTGGCAGTGTTGGAAAAAGCACTGGTTTGGGAATAAGTGGCAGTGCGGAGAAAGGCACTGGTTTAGTATTAAGTGGCAGTGCGCAGAACGGCACTGGTTTTTGATTAAGTGGCAGTGCGGAGAAAGGCACTGGTTTATTTTTATTACTAAGTGGCAGCGCAGAGAACGGCACTGGGTTTAATAAAGCTGGAGAGATGTGAAGAATAGCTGGCACTGTGATTGTAAATGGAGTTATGAGAGGCTAATTAAATTATAATCAGTTTAAAATAAAATTGGGTTAGTGAAAGATCAGTTAAATTTAACCAAATTTATGGAGCGATTACTATTATATTTATCCAGAGAAAGTAATGTATTATTCCTAATTCAATGATCCATTTTCTGTGTTAATCTTACAATATTAGTAGGTAGTAGTATTACGTACAATTAAAAAAAAAATCTTTTTCTATCTTGATTACTTTTGTTACACGGGGACGTGTTAAGTTATCGGATGGCCGAATCTGTTAGCTAGTAATCTTAGAATGTAAGTGGTGGAATGTTAGACAGAGACAAAACGAGAAAGAAAGGAGCGAAAAAAAGAGGGAAAACAGAAAAAACAAAAGGAACGCGCGACAGGTCGTCGACGACGGGTATTATTCCTCCAAGACGGGCGGACGATAGCGTTGTGTGTGAAATATCAATAAAATATTATACTGTATCGACGAAGCGTTTTAATACAACTCACAAACGCACATCATCGACTGTACGCCCAACCATACTCCACTTGCAAAACATCAAACTGCGTCTACTTGTTAGAATGCAAACATTGCCCATCATACTACATCGGTGAAACAATCAACCCCCTTCATATCAGGCTTAATCATCACCGCTTTACAGTCAACTCGCTCGCTTATTCCTCGTTACCTGTACCAGCACACGTCAGATCACACCAACTGACATTTAACAACTGCTTCCACGTCCGTATCATAAAATCATTCTCACCTCCCCTCCCTGAAATAGAGTTGCGTACCCATGAAACTTCATACATATGGATCCTTGGCTCATACCATTCACCAGGCCTCAACGTCATTCACTAAATTAAACATACATCACCAGTATACCTTTCACATCTCATAACTCATTAATTTACATTCATCCACTCACCATGTATCCATAAAACCATCATTTGCTTTCTATTTCTATATAAAAAATAATAAAAAAAGAAGAAAATATTAAAAAACATATCTATCAAACCATTATTTCTCACTTGACTGAAGACGCCACCGACATCGGGGCCAAATATTTCATTAATAAATGTGCTTTTTTATTATTATTAATAAAATATGTGTTTTACATAAAAGTAAAACAAATAAAACAGATAAATAAATACTTAATGACATAGTAATGGTTTTGATGCAGAGAGACTGAGACCCCTGCCCATTGTTTACTATCTGTTTATTAGAAAAAAAAATTCAGGGTGACGAGTAGTGCCCTAAATCCTAATTATTATCGCACAGCAATCTGGTGTCGTTGGAGACGCTAGTAATATTTACTCTTTAATTGAGTCTATATCAAGTTAAACCCTACGATGTACTGGAAAAAAGCTATCAGCGTCCTAAATTGAAAGTACTCTGCTAAAAGATCTTTCCCTGGGTTTCTTAGCACGCAGCTCATAGTGGGTTGTCAGGACAAGCAAGTAGATCGGACTCACCTGTTCTTCCTTTGTTTTCAGCCAACGCACACATGAACTCGCGCCTAGCAGCTCTTTATTCAGTAAATAACAAGGAACAGAAACACCGAGTGCCGGCTCGGTGGGGGCGGAACTCCCAACTCCAACTGCTTCGCATGTGGCGTTTAATTTACTTTAATCGGCATACAATACAATATGATGAGATGAGATGACAATTGACAACAATACGAACTTTCTTAGTGCTCAAAAGTTCGCTAGTTTACGCCCTTTCCAACGGTATACGACAAGTCATCCAAATAATTCAATGTGGCCAAAATTAGTCGCAGAGACGGAACAGAAGGACAAAATTAGGGATAATTTGCAAGAGTGCGCCGCGACCGGTACATGTTCTAAATTTGAAAATGCTCCCGAAAACGCTCTCAATACTGGAAGCGACCACCGATTAGTGCGTGTTGTCGTTCTGTTCTGTCTCTGTGCCTAATTTTGACCACATAGTGAATTATTTGTATGACATGTGGTTACCGTTGGAAAGGGCGTAAACTAGCGAACTTTTTAAAAGAAAATGAAGCACTCAATTGCTGTTAGTTTTTTTTTAAAATGAATTAAGAAATTAATATTCTGTCACATTTTTACTCGTTCTCGGGACTTTGGGAGACCATAAAACCTTTTCATGGTATTGTGCCGGACACGACACATCGGTCCGATGCGACGCGGTTACCGCACCCCGCGCCCCTCTGGCGCGGCGTGCGTCCGCGCTCGCCTCGGCCCGCCGCCCTGGCAGTCGATCACACCACGGAGTCAAGTATAGTCGCTTTGAGTCAATAATAATTCTCAGTCGTTTTATTACACGTTTATACACAGCTATCATAGTGTTTCATTTGGACCTTAAACACTAACACCCTACATAGGACACTCGCATATAGTAGCTAAAGTGCCACAACTGGTGACCTACCGACGTGATTCGCGCGCGAGTTAATTGTGGGCATCTAGTGTTTAGTGACATTCAGTGTTTTAAGTGACATTTAGTTTGAGTAGAGACTGGGAATCATGAGTAGCGACGGAGAACGTGCGGATTTAGTGGCGCAAGATGCGATGCAGGCGTTCATTGTCGCTCTCACCACACAGATGGCACGCATGTGTGCCGAAATCGTGTCGCTACGCGACGAACAGGCTCAACAGCGACGCCCGCACCGTCCCCGCTCGCGGACACCGGCACACAGGTACAGATCCAGCTCGCGTACAGGTGCATCGGAACAGAAGGCCGGCTGGCTATGCTGGTACCACCATACATTCCGCGAGAAGGCCAACAAATGTGAGCAGCCATGCGCGTGGAAGGACCAGACGAAAATGCAATCGGAAAACTAGCCGCAGTGCAGCCTAAGGCGGAGGTCTGCACATTGGAAAATTCCAAACGCCTTTATATAACCGACCGCAACTCGGGCATAAATTTTCTCATAGACTCCGGAGCAGACATCTCGGTACTGAGTAGGAACAAAGGCTCACCCTCGGATTATGTTTTATACGCGGCAAACGGGTCGGCGATAACCACATACGGTGAGAAGTCACTAACTCTCGATCTCGGACTAAGAAGGCCATACAAATGGAGTTTCGTGGAGGCGAACGTGCGGATGCCTATAATAGGCGCAGATTTCTTGGAGTATCATAACCTGCTCGTGGATCTGAGGAATCGACGTCTAATCGATGGTACAACGGAACTCCACGTGAAAACTACAGCAATATCGTCCGATCAACCGACAATAAAAACCGTCTGCGCCGGCGACCCATTTGGTGAGATAATAGCCTCCTTCCCCAACGTAACAAAGCCGTCCGTTTTCGGAAAGGAAGCCATAAAACACAGCGTCGAGCACTATATTGAGACAAAAGGCCCCCCCGTTCACTGCCGACCTAGACCCCTTGCTCCGGACAAGTACAAAAAAGTTAAACAGGAAATCGAGACAATGCTCGAACTCGGTATTATACAACCCAGTAAGAGTCCGTGGGCTTCGC
Source organism: Nematopogon swammerdamellus (assembly GCA_946902875.1). Taxonomy (NCBI): domain Eukaryota; kingdom Metazoa; phylum Arthropoda; class Insecta; order Lepidoptera; family Adelidae; genus Nematopogon; species Nematopogon swammerdamellus. Next base: position 16,745,026 of record OX336357.1, read on the forward strand.
CGATACATGTGGTCGACAAGAAAAACGGCGACATCAGAATCGTAGGTGATTACCGATTACTCAATGGAAACACGATTTTGGACGCATATCCCACTCCACGATTACATGACTTCACCTACATTTTACACAACAAAAGGGTATTCTCCAAGATTGATCTTAACAAAGCTTACCATCAAATACCGGTTCGTAAAGAAGACATTCCTAAGACAGCGGTAACCACACCTGTCGGCCTGTTTGAATATCGACGCATGTGCTTCGGCCTAAAAAACGCTGGGATGTCTTTCTGCAGGTTTATACACACCGTTCTACAAGGACTAGATTATGTCTTCGCCTACGTTGACGATATAATAATAGCATCCGAGGACGAGGAAGCACACAAAAAACATCTGCGAGAAGTCTTACGACGCCTCGACGCGCACGGCATTACTTTAAACATGCAGAAGTCAGAATTCAATCGGTCACAGCTGACATTCCTTGGATACTCCGTTTCCCCGGAAGGGATCACTCCGCTACCCGAAAGAGTCTCAGCGTTGAGCAATTACAAAAAACCCACCACGGTTCTCGAGTTACGACGATTCATTGGTGCCATAAATTTCTATCGAGAATGCTTGCCAAACGCTGCAGTTTATTTAGCACCACTCAATAGATATTTGGTGAACTCAAAGAAACGAGACAAAACAATAATTCAATGGACACCGGAGGCAGACGTCGCTTTCGAAAATTGTAAAGAGGCAATTAAGAATGCGTGTATGTTGGCGCACCCCGCAGCGGGAGCTCAACTAAGCATAATGACAGATGCCAGCAACACTAGTGTCGGAGCTGTATTGCACCAACATTCATCAAAGGGGAGAGAGCCATTGGGTTTCTTTAGTAAGACGTTGAGTGAGACACAGCGCAAATACAGCACATACGACCGAGAGCTGTTAGGTATCTACATGGCGGTCAAGCACTTCCGTCGGCTCATCGAGGGATCGTTTGTTAAAGTTTATTGCGACCACAAACCTCTAACTTTCGCCTTCAAGAAAAACGAAACAACTAATGATACGCCGAGACGATTACGCCAGCTTGACTACATATCACAATTCGTGTCAAGCATCGAACACATCGCCGGCGAAGACAATCCTGTGGCAGATTTTCTGTCACGCCTCGCCGAAATCAATTGTCCCAGCGCAATAGACTATGAGAAACTGGCACAAGAACAACAAGCAGACGAAGAGCTGAAGGAATTTATTTCACGAGAAAAGTCAACTCTTCGATTAGTTCAGATTCCGGCCATCAAATTGAATGTTTATTGTGACACGACCGGCGGAAAGACAAGGCCGTACCTCATGAAGAACTTTCGCCATCAAGCCTTCACGACCATACATGGTATTTCACATCCAGGCGTAAGAGGAACGCGCAGGCTGATGAAGGAGAAATTCTTTTGGCCCGGCATGCTGAACGACGTCAAGGAGTGGACAAAGTCGTGCCTACCATGCCAGAAGTCGAAGGTATCACGGCATACAAAGTCGCCATTTGGGAAGTATGAACCAAGTGATCGGTTTCAGCACCTGAATGTGGACATGGTTGGTCCACTCATGCCTTCAAATGGATACCGCTACGCAGTGACGATCGAGGACCGAGCAACAAATTGGCCAGAGGCAATCCCCGTCAGCGACATGTCGGCAGAAACTGTCGCGAGGGTTGTCTACGAGCACTGGATTGTCCGTTTCGGCTGCCCCCTACGAATTTCCACAGATCAAGGACGTAACTTCGAGGCAGAGCTGTTTCAGAACCTCGCGAAGTGCATGGGTATTAAAAAAATCAGGACAACCAGCTATCACCCGCAATCGAACGGCCTTATCGAAAATTTTCACCGAAGTATGAAAGCAGCATTAATGGCCCGATCAAACAGCGAGAACTGGGCAGAAGAATTACCATCAGTTTTATATGGTCTGAGAGCTGCTCTTCGAGACGACACATCAATCAGCGCAGCTGAAATGGTTTATGGAACCACTATTAGACTGCCGGGAGAGTTTTTCGAACCTTCACCAACATCGTACACCGTCGACGAGAGCTATGTGGACAAACTTCGCGAACACATAAGCAAAATAGCTTCTGTACCTAAGCGCGAAGCTAGGCAGACGTCAGTTTTTGTGCATCCGGAACTAAGTAGGTGCACACACGTGTTCGTCAGGTGTGATCGCGTGACACGACCTCTCACACCACCTTACGAAGGACCGTTCCCGGTAATAAAAAGGAAAGACAAATGTTTTATAGTAAAACTTCCTAACAGGGAAGTCGCAATAACATTGGACAGGCTGAAACCGGCTTTCTTACCCAACGATGAAAGAAACGGTTCACGCGACGCACCTGCCGACTCCGCCCAAGTACCTACAACGAAGCCTAGTCCCACATCTCCTACCCATAATTCAAGTGAGACAGACACTACAATACCATATCACGTGTCTAAGTTCGGTAGAATATGTAAAAAAACTGTTCGTTTTGCAGACCAATAACTTTCGTTTCATTCTCACCCATATCGACGACCAGCTGAGTGCCGGTCAGCGTCCCGGTTTGTCTGTGAACCATAAAAATAGTGAAAGTGCAGTGAAATAAACAAATAACAGGTGTATCTGAGGCGCTAAGCCCCATCCAAACAAAGTGCAATGGTGTGGACAAAAAATTACCATAAAACTATTACAAACAATAATGATACTCGAACTGTTTATTGCTTGCACCAGAAACATTATGAAAGGACTAATATTACGCTATTTACTTTATACTTCTTACTTTTATGTCGTGATTATAGTTATGTTAATAATATGTTGCTTAAAATGAGTTCAATGTAAACTTTCTTTGTGTCACATAATCTATTTGAAAGTGATAAATGTGCATGTATTAGTTTTAACAAAGCCGCAATCAATCTTAGAAATCGCAATAACGTTTTGTGAGTTGTATATACAAATGTTGGAAAACCTGTCGTTTAACATCCGTCAAGGAAATCTACGACAGATCCGTCAACTTGTTAGAGTATCATTTCATTCGCATCACTTATATTTTATAACAATAGCGCTAATACCTGCTGTTCCAAGATACACTGAATAGTTTGTAATTTAATTTGAACATTTAATAGTTTTAATTTATTGTATAATGTTTAATTTGTAAGATTAGACACAAATATCGCAAGATCGTACGTAGTTATAACTATAACTTATAATAACGCACGTTTCATCAAATGCATTCTTGTTCAAACAATAAACCTCGTTCGTACACACGGGCGTAAATCACTTATGCTGAGAGATGTAAAGAATTTTACGACAACGGAAGGTTACGCACAAAACTCCATGCCCAACGCTTGTAGTTTTGCCTGATCGCAATGTCGATTTTTCATAATACACTTACTCATTACTTTTACTTAATTAATAATCGTAGTATGCATGCATCTTAACGTAAGCAGTAAATTATAGAAGAAATGTATTATATTTTACACAATTATTTTCATACAGCGGTATGGTTTATTGATTTTGTGTAAATTTACACCTCATTCTGTGTTAGTTAGTACTTCGAATTAGTTAAAAAGTTAGTGTAGAAATTTTAATGGTACGTGTTCTCAAATCTATGCCTATGCCTATCTACGATTGTGTTATGTAATAGGTATTAAGCTTAGTCATACTTGTGTGTGAAATTATTGGCGGTCTCTCTCTTTGCAAAACAAAAGGACTCTCGCCTCAGCGGTTTTTACGACCGCATTGGTGAGCACAATCATCTAGGGTCATTGTTAGGATAGTTTTATTGCACCTCTTCAAATTTTTCAAGTGTCTCTTTTGTACGCCATCATTTCTGTGGTTCCTGGCACCCTGTATGTTATTGAAATGTTTTTATCTTTCTCATCGTGTTTATATCTCGTCTTTAAAATGTTTTCTATATTTGTAGTAAGTGGAGGCAGTCGTATAAAAGCAGATAACTGTCACAAGTAATGAACGATTCGTAATTAAAGGTAATTTTGGTAATGTTGTAATGACAAAATTTTTTTCATAAAGGGGGAAATTGATGTGCCGGACACGACACATCGGTCCGATGCGACGCGGTTACCGCACCCCGCGCCCCTCTGGCGCGGCGTGCGTCCGCGCTCGCCTCGGCCCGCCGCCCTGGCAGTCGATCACACCACGGAGTCAAGTATAGTCGCTTTGAGTCAATAATAATTCTCAGTCGTTTTATTACACGTTTATACACAGCTATCATAGTGTTTCATTTGGACCTTAAACACTAACACCCTACATAGGACACTCGCATATAGTAGCTAAAGTGCTACAGTATTAACTTCATCAAATAATTTTTTTTCTAGAACAAGGATACATCGTGAAATTAATAAATTTTATTTCGTGCTGATACAATAATAAACAAAACAGTTACAAGGGTTTATAGTAGTATATTTTGGTAATTTTCAAAAATAAAGAAAAAAAATCGTATCTCGGTACCACGTGACATCTGACAAAACGTTGGGTCAAAACGTTGCAAATGAACCCACTTACCTACAAAAAAAATTTGTCGGTGATGTGCTGAACACCCTGTATAAGAAAAGGCACTCCGTGGTCCGAGTCCGCCCAGTACAGCGAGTCGCTACCTGCCGCACCCACAACAACAACCCCACCCAGAGCGCTCACCTGACAGCCAGTCGATGGGCAGCGTGTCGAGCGCCTCGAGCTGCTCCACGACGGTCTGGCGGCGCGTGCCGTCGCACCGGATGCGCGACCCCGCCCCGTGGTCCGAGTCCGCCCAGTACAGCGAGTCGCTACCTGCCGCACCCACAACAACAACCCCACCCAGAGCGCTCACCTGACAGCCAGTCGATGGGCAGCGTGTCGAGCGCCTCGAGCTGCTCCACGACGGTCTGGCGGCGCGTGCCGTCGCGCCGGATGCGCGACCCCGCCCCGTGGTCCGAGTCCGCCCAGTACAGCGAGTCGCTACCTGCCGCACCCACAACAACAACCCCACCCAGAGCGCTCACCTGACAGCCAGTCGATGGGCAGCGTGTCGAGCGCCTCGAGCTGCTCCACGACGGTCTGGCGGCGCGTGCCGTCGCGCCGGATGCGCGACCCCGCCCCGTGGTCCGAGTCCGCCCAGTACAGCGAGTCGCTACCTGCCGCACCCACAACAACAACCCCACCCAGAGCGCTCACCTGACAGCCAGTCGATGGGCAGCGTGTCGAGCGCCTCGAGCTGCTCCACGACGGTCTGGCGGCGCGTGCCGTCGCGCCGGATGCGCGACACCGCCCCGTGGTCCGAGTCCGCCCAGTACAGCGAGTCGCTACCTGCCGCACCCACAAACACCCAACTGCTTACATAAATATGTCTACATACCAATACCATCCCTCATCACCATCACTGAAGAAAATGGTGCCTAACAGACATATTAAATTATTGATGAACGAACAAGAAAAATGCATGAAGTGTAAGATTCTGTGAGTGGTGCGTAGTGGTTACTGACGGGCGTGGAAGTCGATGCTGGTCGCCATGGACACTTGGGAGATGGGGCCCAGCACGGTGGTGGCGTTGTCTCCGTCCAGCGCCACGCCTCGGATCTCCCAGTTGATGGAGTACACAAGCAGCTCGTCCACACCTGCCCGCAGCACACAACATCAACATTGCAAGCCACACATACAATAAGCAGCAGTTCACAACAACATCTTCAGTGCATCACTTAGGATCTTTCAAGAGAAGCGTAAAAAGGCATCTGTCACGCCGGCTCGCAGCCCCCGTTTTAAACCGAATGCTTTTGGGCGTCGTCGGCTCAACAATCCACGCTGACGGCGCCAACCTACTTCACTATCCCTTCGATTGCCCGGCTCAAAATCATGCCAAAATCGTGATTGCCCCGCCATTTTGGCAGAGTCGAGCGCGCTCCACCCTACTGCGTTCTAGACCTTATTTCTAGACTTTTTTCTATGAAGCATATATGAAAAGCCTATATTTTCTAAATCTTCATTAAATTTACTAGGCATTGCCTTGGTATCACGTCTAATTGTGTTTATTATTATCACCATTAAACTGGGCCAAAGTCCACAAACGAATTAATTTACATATTCGGGTAAAAAAATATTCATATTTTCTAATAAAAACTGCAGATACTGAATTTATTGTGTTTTATTTATAGTTTATTACATAATCTACCATTTCCTATCAAGATATCTTTCGTTACAGTAGAAATGTAGATCTCAACAGAGTTCCAAAGTGTAACAAAAATATGACGCTCTTCACTCGAGGTCGTAAATGTCAAGTATGTTTACAAATTAATTTCGGCTGAATGATCCACTCCAGCGGTATGATGTAAGTGTTTACACAAGCCTGGGCTCTTCAAGTACTCAGAATAAAATAATTACATGTGTCGGATGTTTTGTTTCTAAACAATACGAGGCCAAATGGAACAATGGTCAAAATGACCTACATAGCAAAAACTGCTCTAGAAGCAAATACTACTGACTGAATTAAAATAAAAGGACACTAAAAAATTGTTTATTAAATTTGCTTTTAGATTCATAAAAAAAAAAACTATACTACCGTACAAAAATATTGAAAAAAAATTCAGTGAAATTTACAGAAATAAAAATAAAAAAACCAAAATTTAGTAAGTAGTAAGGATAACTTAATATGGAGGAGGCTTTCGGGAAATGATAGCAAATTTTTTGCAACATATCTTAAGGTATCTAATACCGTATTTGAAATGGTTACAGATAAATGCTCCAGAAGGCGGACTTAATGCTGAAATCTTTTTGAAGTTATACTTCTTTAAAAACGTTATGCAAATACATATGAAATAAATTAAACGCAAAAATCCATGCACAAAATTAAAAGTACGCCATTTTTCATTAAATTTAATGAAAATATCACTCAAAACAAGCACACTAAAAAAATAAAATTTTATTAAAATGTATTGAAGCCGCTATCCATATAGGTGGAGCGGTCGCTCAGCGACACGGTCACGTGACCTCACGCCGATAGTGCCCCGAACCGTTGAACGGTTTCCGAAGCGACCGTGCCTTTATTTTTCGAAAAATTTAATTACTAGGCCACTTTAGGGCAGATATAATATTCTTAAAACATTTACAATGAAATAAATAAACTATTTCAATAAGCTTTCACTTGTTTTGGCGAAAATCTATAGAATTTCGATCGATCAAAGTAACCTACCATTCAAAATTTTCGTAACGGTTTTTCGTAGTGGGTCGGAAACATCATAATTATTGACGAATAAATCATTCCTCAAGCCCGAAAAACTATTGTAACATGTAGATTACATACCCTTCCATTGTTTTTCAACAAAAAACAGCAAAAATACGGCAAAAAATCACTCCAAAACACAATTTCAATGGCACGCTATTCTGCGTCCGCGAACAGAACAGAACTGAATTTCCGATCGCTTCCCATTAATATTTTGAAGTGGCAAGCATATGGAAGTGTGCATTTTTAGCTAGCCTATTCTTTCATGAATGACTGTACGTAAGTTAGAAGAGATTAGTAGGATGTATGACATTTAAATAAATTATTTAAAGTGACTAGTCTAGAGAGACCGCTCAACGGTTCGGGGCAACCATGGCAGTCCAAGGTCGGAACCGCTGAACGGTCTCGGGCAATTGAAGGGCTATATAAAACATTATATTTTACTGGAGAGAATACACATGCAAGACAGCTTGGGTGTGTGTACAGACCGAGGCAGCGCTCGGCGTGTGTGTCGGGGTGGCGGAGGCGCCGGTAGCCGGTGGCGCAGGCGCACTCGCTGTCGCGCTCCGAGACGGGCAGGCAGAGGTGGGGGCAGGGCGTGCGGCGCAGCGCGCACGCGCCGCCGCCGCCCGCGCGCTGCAGCGCCGCGTCGTACACGCGCAGCGCCAGCACGTGCCCTGCACACGGCGCGGTGTCAGCGAGGGTGACGGTGAGGGGGGGAGGGGAGGGAGGTGAGCGCGAGCGAGGGGAGGCGCACCGGTGTTGTTGCGGAGGAGCGTGTTGTTGGCGCAGGCGTTCTTGTCGCACGTGTTGATGGTGTACTCGTCCGCGTCGCCGTAGTACACGCGCAGCCCGTACGCCACCACCGCCGTCGGCTTGGCGCCCATCCGCAGGTGCAGCTGCGGACGCGACACACACACACACCGGTCACTCTCACCACCACCACCACCGCCGCGCCGACCGGCTCATTCATGCGCACGTAGCTTTACTCTGTGAGATCCAATATGGAATCCAACAAATTGGCAGAACGTAGGAGCTTGCATCACACTATAGATAGACAATGCAACCTCGAAAGCTTTAGAGAGAACTAGGTGGGTGACGCCGACTACACGTGTCCCTTTATTTATATTCCTTACATCGAGGGGGTGTCCAAATATACATCAAAATCAAAATTAAAAAAGTGTTAAGTGTCTTTCTGTTGTCGGCTGTCCAGCTTCTGTGATACTGTAGCACATATAATTGGTTTTTGAAATGTTTAAGGTTAACAGATTGCTGTCGAGCCATTGTTTGATTGTGCTTAAGCCAAACTCCGAGCGGTCGTATGCTTGCTGCCAAGTACAAGGTGGGCCAAAAGAAGTCATCCGATGTTGTTTGGCTCTCTATTTTTTTCTAAATGAAAAACTTCGATTCTGTTTTTTGATTATGTTTATTTGAACCTTTAGAATTTTGTTGGTCAAGTCGAGAAGATGATATCGGCCAAATGGGCGCCGTCACAATTGATTGCCATACGGGCTCGTTTTAAGGCATTTTTCATCACTTCGCGAGAACTTCGGGCGACAGATTCTCGCACTCGTGTCGAATGTTGTCCTTGAGAGCTTCCAGAGTCTCGGGCTTGTTCACGTAAACACGGGACTTCAAAAAACCCCACAAAAAAAGTCTGAAACGGTTAAATCGGGCGATCTTGCGGGCCAGTGCAAATCGCCAAAACGAGAGATGAGGCGACCCGGGAACGCCGCCTTCAGAATATCGGTTGTGGCTCGCGCAGTGTGTACCGTTGCTCCGTCCTGTTGGAACCACATGTCCCTCAGTCCTAATTCGTTCAATTGTGGCAGAAAAAACTCGGTCAACATGGCCCTATAGCGCGCACCATCCGCGGCCAAACGACAACAGTGTCGTTGGCCAGCGGCGTTCTCGAAAAAAAATGGCCCGATGACTCCTCCAGCGAGAACAGCGCGAACGGGCGCTCCGGGGCCGGGCACTCTTGGCAACGTCTCGTGTGGTCCCATACTCTTCAAGGTTGGTGGCCAAACGGTTTGCGCAGTCGGTGTCGGACGGCCGTCGGAATCGGCGACGGAATTCGCGCTGCGCGCCAACACCACAGACGAATTGTTTCGCAAAAAAATACACACGATTATTCCGCGTTCTTGGGGAGTGTATCGCTCCATGGCTTGTTCACTTGTATTCTGCATCTGTCAAGTCAACAAATGTCAAAACAGATTTGACATTGGCGGCCATTTGCAAAAATGAGAGCATCTTCCAATAGGGTGATTTCTTTTGGCCCACCTTGTAGTTCCCGAGAAGACCAACGCCGTGTCGTCAGCATTGGCAATAATTTTGCAGCCCTCAAGTTCGAGTTTGCACAGTTCGTTTAAGTAAATGATAAACAATACTGGGCCCAGGACACTGCCCTGGGGGACTCCATACTCTACTATTGATGGATCGCTAGTATACTGACCTATTCTGACGCTTTGGGTGCGACTAGTCAGGTAACTTTCAAACCACTTTAGCTGAAGGCCTCTGATACCCATTAGCTCTAGCTTTCGCAAAAGAATTAGTATTGAAACAGTATCAAAAGCCTTCGCCAAGTCAAAAATATACCAAGAGAGTGTCTAGATCTATAGAGTTGGCCGGATACTGTGTCAGTTGGCCTATTGGCACACTGCATCCTCTGTTGACTTTCCTGCCCTAAAGCCAAATTGATTTTCTTCAATGAGTGTATTATTCTCAAGGTAACTAATTAGACGGGTTTTCATCAGCCTCTCTAGTATTTTTGACATTGATGTCAACAACGAGATGGGCCTGTAGTTGGCCACTTCTTTTTTGGCACCTTTTTTTAAAATTGGCACAACAATGCTTTTCTTGAAGGTCGATGGAAAAACGCCTGTTTCCAGGCTAAGGTTGGCTACAGTGGCGGATTCAGCCTTCGACTTTGGGAATGGCCCAAACTCAAAAAATATACAGGAGCGAGCAAAAAGCGTAAAAAATGTTTAGGATCGTGGACCCCCTGTATCCGCCACTGGTTGGCTATATGTGTAAGTGGTTCAGCTTGTTGATGTTTGCATTTTTTTAGAACTTTTACTGTTACACCCTCCCAGCCCGGAGCACTGTCATCCCTCAGACTGTTAATTACTTTCCAAATTTCCTGCGCATCGGTGGGCATTGAAAAAAAAATTTTTTTGTTTTGTTTGGTTACTGTGATTTCTTTTATCAGGTCATTTTCATTTCTATTCAGTACCTTTAGTATATCGCTGGCTAGTCGCTTGCCCACATTAGTAAAGTAATTGTTTACCGCATCTATGGCATTTGTTTCATTCTCTCATTCATACATCGGGTATGTTCTCCGATTTTTTGACGTGATAACGTCTTATAAATTGATGAACACCGGCTGCACGCACGTTAAAGTGTCACGTTCCATCTGAGCCTGTGTCTGCAAGCGAGAGCGCGTAACAAGCGATAGAGAGGCACAATCGGCCCAAGCGGCAGTGTTGCCAAACATACGGTAATTGCCGTATCGTACGGTAATCGAGGCTAGAAATCGACAAATGTACGGCATACGGCAGCGATAGGGGTGCCGTACGAAAAAATACGGTAATTCTTATAGCTGTGTTTCTTTATGACGTTATCACGTAGAACTATCGTCCGTAAACCGACTTTACAGACAACCAATTTTTTTTAGTTTTCAAGTTATTAATTTTTTTATTTTTTTTTTAGAGAATTTTTGGCCGGATTGGCTTAATTTTTGTAAAACTATTTTTTGGTTGTATTTTTTTAGATATTTTTTTTGTACCATAATCCTTGTCAGGCAAACCATTGCTTCTTGTAGTTGCACATTTTTAGCTATATCATTAAGACCATTGAACTTAAAATTGTTAAAAAATATTTTTAGAATCCTTAGAGAAATCTCTTTCAAATGATACACGACACCATAATTATGTTAATTTAAACTTTCGTTTATTGGTACCAAACTGAGATTCGAGAAAAACCTCTGACAGTCGGACGGACAGGGGAGTGATACGGAACCCTGAAAACAAATAAATGAATGGACACATTTAGGCTCAAATTAATGAGCTGCCATCGTGTATTAAATATTTGAATAAACAATGAAGTTAGTAAATACCAATTGGTCCTAAGTGAACAATCTACGCTGCGAACAATCAACTTTTTACTGATATAAATAAATTGTATATCTTGTGAAATGTGAGTACTGGTTGTTACAGAGATGGAGAGTGAGCGAGACAGTTAGGTACTCACGTTGCGCACTTTGTCGATGCTGAAGTCGTAGTACTGCATGGTGCCCGACTCGACGTTCACCCAGTACAGCCGGTTCGCCTCGACGTCCATCGAGAGACCTGCGCGCAGTATATACACACCCGTCACTCCCGCGCACTACGGGCCACTCTCCTCGTCCGGGACCTGAGTGCAGAACCGTCCAGCCGGCCTACACGCAGCGTTAGCTTAGGTTAAGTTAGGTTAAGTTAAGTTAGGTTAGGTAGCGGTAGAGTTGTATGTACTGACTGGCGACCCCGATGAGTGTGAAGTCGTTCTCCTGCGAGGTGAGTACGCGGCGCGCGTTGCCGTCCATGTTGGCCGCCTCGATGACCGCGCGGCCGCGCGCCGAGTGGCTGAAGTAGAGCTTGCCGCGCACCGGGTCGAGCGCGAGGCTGCTGATGTTGGCGAGCTCGCGCGAGCTGTACACGCGCGCCGTGTACTCGCCGGCCAGGTTGCACACGGAGAGCGAGGCCGCGCCGCCCGCCGACGAGAAGAACATGAGGCCCGCGAGCCAGTCCACCGCGAAGCCGAGCGGGCTCTCCACCCCCGTGTCCACGATCGTCTGCACGGGGCCCTTCGTCAAGCCCGTCCTCCTGATCTCGTTGATCTGTACCCCAGTCCGCCCGCACACACACAGCTTTAACATTCATTCAACTGCTCTACTTCTACCAACAACTACACATACTCGTACTATTTAACATATTCTTTACTGCTTTTAATTAACTACATTTCCAAAAGGCGGACTTTTTGCCTAAGGCAATCTATGTCAGACATGATTCACAAAGTTAGCAACAAGAGAACAAGGAACAGAAATACATTATCTCCGACAGTGTGAAGTGAGAAGCTAAAATAAAAACATTTTATTCATATCTTGATGGAAAAGTATGTATATTTATTTGTATAATATATTTTCATATAAGTATAGCTTTAATTTAACCGCTATGTACATAAATGTATTCATAATTAGTATTCATATTATTATTCATTTTCAATTATAACATTCAAGTCTTTTGCTACTATGTACTTACTTACATTTCACTATATTAATCAACTCCCAATCATCCAAAGGTTGACTGGAAGAAACCTCTGTAAAGGATAAGTCCTTCCTTGCACGTCATGTAAATGTTATATTGTGTTTTTACCTATATAATCTTTTTGGAGGAATAAAATATTTCTATCTCTTTATTTATCTATTATATACACAGAATTAATATTTTCAATAGTAGCAGAAAGAAGCGAGAAAGGCCTGAGTGTCGGCCCAGTAGAGGGTGCCGTTGTGTAGAGAGAAGCGAGAGAGGCAGTAGAGACCTGAGTGTCGGCCCAGTAGAGGGTGCCGTTGTGTAGAGAGAAGCGAGAGAGGCAGTAGAGACCTGAGTGTCGGCCCAGTAGAGGGTGCTAGTGGCGGCGACGAAGTGAACGGTGTGCACGGTGGAGACCTGCGGCGTGCGCAGAGTGGGGATGGTGAGGTGGTACGGCTGCTCCAGGTCCACGCCGCGCAGCTCGCCCGCGCGCGAGATCAGCAGCACCTTCTCGTGCACTGTATACATACACACACTTTTTTTTATCCGAAATTTCCAAATTGTAGGTGGCCAGTGCAGCATCTCTCGTCTTAATCATTGGACTGTTGACTGTTAAAAATTTGACTGGAATTATTTTCCAGTCAACTTTTCGTTTATTTTCTGGAAGTGGTCAAAATCGCATGGGGCTAGTTCAGGGGAATAGTGCGGATGTGGCAAGATAATGATGTTATGTGGGGAGAAATAGCCGATGGTTCTGGCAGAAGTGTGTGGCCAGGTGTTATCGTGGTGTCAGGTTGCGTATACCCGTCTTTCATCATTTATCACACCAAGCGGACATTACTTGGGGACACAAACTGTGACATACCACTCAGAAAAAAAAAAGTTCGTTAATCTTCTTTTGCACAGTTGCAATAAGACCAGTCTTACAGAAAAATGAGGCGATAATTTGTTTCACACGACGAAATTTTATTCGGGTTGGCTCATGTTGGAAGCACCACACGGTACACTGCCGTTTTGTTTCGGTGTTATAATAATTATATAGCCACGTTTCGTCCCCTGTCATGATATCTACACGTTTTTTTTTTCTCACCTGCAATAAACTTTTCTATCCTATACCTGCACCAATCCACCCGAGCCTCCTTTTGTCCATCGGTCAGTTTGTGTAGGACCCACCTCGAACATCGCTTACGGAGAGAGGTGATTGTGGATGATTGTTTGCACTCCTGCTGATCCAATGCCCAACTCACGCTCCGTCCCTATGTCCTATGTATGTCACTCGCCGATCTTCACAAACTAGATTTGCAAGCAAGCACTGTTTCAACATTTTCTTGGTTCACCGCGGTGCGGGGACGGCCAGTCTGCGGCTCATCTTCGAAGGTTCCTCTTCCTCTTTTAATATACTCTATATTAGGTGCTTCGTTATTCATGTCAAATATTTCGGGAGAGTTACATACACACTGAAATAAACACTTTACGTAAAAAAAACATATGTTTGTAGGAGCATTTTTTCTCCTAACAAAAAAATTTAATCGATAGCTCCCTTGCAAAACACGAAACGTATGTAGGTACCTAGCGTGACGTCTCTAGTTTTATGGCGGCGCGGCGGTGGTGGCGCGCTGACAAAAGGCCTAGTGACCTTGTGGCTAAGTTTGTCGGTACTACGCCGACAGTCATTCATTTCCCTGTGTGCGTATTACATTGCATGCGCGCGCGCCGCCCCGCACTCACCCCGCGCGCAGCGGCGGCGGCGCTTTCTTTGTTTTTCATCAGTGTATTGCAATCGTTTCGCGAGAGAGCACAAGTCATATTTCGCAAATTCAAAATGCCGCCGTGTCGATACACCAACGCGGACTACTTTATGGTGATGTGTTACCGAGACTCAAACTGGAACTTAGTTGCTGCTGTGTGTGGCGATATATGGCCGTACATACTATGCTGTACGTCATAGTATGTACGGCCACTAGATTTTCGTGTGCGGGGACTCTGGGGACGGGCCAAGGACCTAGTTTATGGCCAGGATGGTCACACCACCACCATGGAGAATGAAGAAGAGTTGCGTGTCTGGATCGTAAAGCATTCGGTATAATAAGAGGTGACATTGACACTCTAGTGGCCACTCTTTGCATCCGAGTGCAAGGTGGCTATTTCCAGCAATTTTTGTAAATGTAGGTAAGTACCTAGTATGTAAGTAGTATGTAAACTAACTACTAGTGTAAGTCAAGTGTAGTGTAAGTCTACTAGTATTGTCAGCCTCGATAGCACAGTGGTGCAGACAGTCAACTGTCGCTATTGAATGTTAAGCAACGCTGGGTGCGGTCAGTACTTGGATGGGTGACCGCTGACCGTTGGAGGCTGACCGAGGTTCGGATTCCTCGTAAAACTGTAGGTCCCTTCCCTCCTAATCTTACTTGGTGGTAGGGTTTAACCCGCCCGGGTTGGTACCACCGCACTGAATGAAACGTCGGTCAAAACGGCTATGTAAATAGTTTGTGTTTTCCGACCAGTTCAGTGTAGCCGGCACGATCAAAGGGGGAAGCACTGACATGGCACCTAGTTCACCCGGTGTTATGGGCTGACATCACGGACGTTGTAGGTGATGTAGCCAACCGTGTCAGTTTCCATAAAAAAAAAAAGTAAGTGAAGAGTACCCACACATACTCACACACGCACACACATCCTCTCACACATTAAAAAGCACAACAAACAGCTGTTCTGCGATTTAACATAGTACGGTCATTGACCCCGTACAGTGCAAATTACCTACTGGTACACACAGGTTGATCTGTTTAATGTTTAGGTAGCAAACATGTTTTGTTAAATTTCTCGAAAAGTAATGCTAAAACATATATTTTTTTTGTGTAACGTGTTTATTTGAGTGTGTATGTAACCCTCCCGAAATATTTGACATGAATAACGAAGCACCTTATATATTTACTATTACCCTACCTCTTTTTCCCAGGCTATATCTTCCCAGTCATCTTTACCAGCATACTTTTTAAAAATTATATTTGGTGTAAACATTTTTGAGGAACTGTGCGTATGTTTCCGCTTCCTCTTTGTAATGTTTTGCCCGTCTGGTTTACGTAGTGAGGGTAATGCTTTTTGAAGTTGATTAAAATTCTTAGTTACTTTCCATGAGTGTTGGTCTCGAGAATATGGTGATAGATTTTCAAAATGTTTTTGGACCATTTCGTTATTTAGTTTATTTAGGAATGCTTTCAGATAAGCGGCATTTTTGTTTAGAGCTCGTTTATCACTTGGCGGTCTACTGGCGCCAGATACAGATACGTTTTCTTTTTTCTAATACCTTTAGTGTAAAACACCTCTAGTGTAAAATAGTGTGTGGGAAGTGAATTGCATTTGATATTAGATATCCAAGCGCATTGCTGGATTACATTAGTGAAGTAGATAGCAGTGAGACTCGGAAGAGTGACAGGGTACCTTCGCAGGTGGTGTTGTCGGCGGCGAGGCGCATGACGTGCGGGCAGGCGCACTGGCGCGCGTCGGCGCCGTCCAGCAGGCACAGGTGCGAGCAGCCGCCGTTGTTCGCTCCGCACGCGCTCTCCGCACCTGCCCGACCAGCACACACACACACACTCACCACTACACTCTCCTTCACTCCCGCAACACCTCTCATCATCATCTACATTCTATGTATTACACTCCAGAAGCTCCTACCTAATGCTATTGCAACAACTGCGGTCTTGTTTCGTCACCGCCGCCGCCGGCGCTGTGCCGGCAGTAGTGATTACTTACTGAGTGATACTTATTATTGTTGCTGTAGTGTGTGTGTGTGTGTGTGTGTGTGTGTGTATACAATAGTCTAGCAGCTTTAAGCTGATGCGTGTACTTTGTATGTGAGTGCACTAGATTCTCACTTAAATTTTTTTATTATAATTTGTTATCGTTTCGTTTGTCACACTTTCCTTGTCCACCACATAAGCCCTAAAATTTCATTATCAAGTCCAAATGAAATTTTATCATAGGTCCATAAATAGGTTAGTTGGTCATATTTTTTCAAATATTATAATTATAAAAAAATAACAAAAATTAAATTGCTCACCCTTTTTTCCAGTTTTTGTTTATTTCATACCATATTGGGAAGTCCCAATAAAATCTTAAGCTCTTCTTGCAAGTCCTATAATATTTTGATCATCTAAATAAAGTGTTGATTGTTCGGGACCCGTCGTCGGTGGATCCCAGATGTCTCGAAATAGTAGTGCGGGTGGCACAGGGAAGGTGTAATATTTTTTTCTCACCTAGTTGCCTTAAATGTTTGAATAGTTTTGTAGTGAGAGAGGAGCGAGCAGAGTAATCACTGACATTGTGTGACGCGCACAATATCACAATAAGACAAAGTTTGTATCTCATGTGAATTTTACTGTCTTACATTTGTACATACTCATACATCAGCGTCACTTAGCGGCGCAAACGTCACGAGACAGCAACACCGCACCGCACCGCAACGCAACTTATTGTAGAGTTGTGTGAGTGTATAATGAATAGAGAGAGGTAGTACCGGGTCGGGGCTGGCGGCTGGGGTGAACGATCTTGATGTCGAACGGCTGGGTGAGCGTGCGCAGCACGACAGTCACGTCGGAGCCGTTCCACTTTGTGGCGCGCACGACGCTGTTGCTGCGCCAGTCCGTCCAGTACACGTGCGACTCGAACAGCGTGATGGCGAACGGATGCGACAGCGTCTCGTGTCCGCGCAGCACCTCTCGATACTCCGTGCCGTCGTACAGCGTCGTGTGCACCGAGTCAGACCTGCACCCAACATCCCAATACTCCACTCTAGCGGCACTCTAGTGCATTACACCAACACGCTGTTGCTGCGCCAGTCTGTCCAGTACACGTGCGACTCGAACAGCGTGATGGCGAACGGATGCGACAGCGTCTCGTGTCCGCGCAGCACCTCTCGATACTCCGTGCCGTCGTACAGCGTCGTGTGCACCGAGTCAGACCTGCACCCAACATCCCAATACTCCACTCTAGCGGCACTCTAGCGCATTACACCAACACGCTGTTGCTGCGCCAGTCCGTCCAGTACACGTGCGACTCGAACAGCGTGATGGCGAACGGATGCGACAGCGTCTCGTGTCCGCGCAGCACCTCTCGATACTCCGTGCCGTCGTACAGCGTCGTGTGCACCGAGTCAGACCTGCACCCAACATCCCAATACTCCACTCTAGCGGCACTCTAGTGCATTACACCAACACGCTGTTGCTGCGCCAGTCTGTCCAGTACACGTGCGACTCGAACAGCGTGATGGCGAACGAGCCAGTGTCCGCACAGCACCTAAGTCAGGGAGAGTGCATGAGTGGGTACCGACCGAGCGTCGATCCAGTAGATGCGACGGACAGCGTAGTCGAGCGTGAGTCCGTTGGGCCAGGCGCCGTCCGTGAGCTGGTCCACCTTGACGACGACGCGGCGCGCGTTGCCCGCCAGCGTGCAGCGCTCGATGCGCGGCGCCGCCTGCTCCCAGTCGCTCCAGAACAGCACACTGCAGTACACACAAGCACAATGCTATCTCTCGCGGACACCCTTCCATACAATCTATCATTGTTATGCCAGCTTTACATTATTCAACTCCAGTAATCCAGTAAATCAATTCAGCGCTGGACTGGACCGGATGATATTGTCTGCATTATTCCAGTCATTTAAAAGCTGTTGAATTTTAAAGGCTATAGTGACGATGCTTTCAAGAAACTTGACTAGTTCAAAGTAGTATGTAGAACACCATACTTCTTATTTAATTTTTCACATTCTCTACCTACAGTGCAACCTGCAAGCAGATTGGCGCATGGCCTTGTGTTTATAAATATCTGATGTTACATATGAGCGAACCGAGGCGCGCGGCGCCTGCGCATCGCGCTGTCGTTTGACTCCTGGTACTTACTCCTTCCTTCACTGTCTTGCGGACGGACGACGATGGACGTCACGCCACGCACGATCGTTCCGATGAATGTAGTGTTTCCTATTATTGAGTAGACATAAGGCTAGTTTTAAGAATACCTGTGTTATTTTATGTCATGTTGTGTGTCCTACTTGTAGTAAACCAAATAAATAAATAAAATAAATAAATAAATAAATATGTTATATGTCCATGGGCATCGTTAGACACCTACTTGTAGGTGAAACGATGCCGAATGTCGCGGTATCCATAAAAAAAAAATCACCATTGTTACATACAATTAAAAAATTCAAGTTGAAAAAAATATCTGCAAAATACTGCATGTGTTTAGCACTGAAATTGCACTGGATTTGTAGTTTACACTATTCCAGTGGCGCTGGAATGTTGTTGTTAACAACTAAATGTACAGTGCGAGACTAGTTAGAGACTGACCCGTCGCGCGGGTCGAGTGCGACGGCGCGCGGGCTCTCCATGTCGCCGCCGACGAGACTGCGGCGCAAGTGTGTAGTGTGAGACTAGATAGAGACTAACCCGTCGCGCGGGTCGAGTGCGACGGCGCGCGGGCTCTCCATGTCGCCGCCGACGAGAGTGCGGCGCAAGTGTGTAGTGTGAGACTAGATAGAGACTGACCCGTCGCGCGGGTCGAGTGCGACGGCGCGCGGGCTCTCCATGTCGCCGCCGACGAGAGTGCGGCGCAAGTGTGTAGTGTGAGACTAGATAGAGACTGACCCGTCGCGCGGGTCGAGTGCGACGGCGCGCGGGCTCTCCATGTCGCCGCCGACGAGAGTGCGGCGGAAGTGTGTAGTGTGAGACTAGATAGAGACTGACCCGTCGCGCGGGTCGAGTGCGACGGCGCGCGGGCTCTCCATGTCGCCGCCGACGAGAGTGCGGCGGAAGTGTGTAGTGGGAGACTAGTTAGAGACTGACCCGTCGCGCGGGTCGAGTGCGACGGCGCGCGGGCTCTCCATGTCGCCGCCGACGAGAGTGCGGCGGAAGTGTGTAGTGGGAGACTAGTTAGAGACTGACCCGTCGCGCGGGTCGAGTGCGACGGCGCGCGGGCTCTCCATGTCGCCGCCGACGAGAGTGCGGCGGAAGTGTGTAGTGGGAGACTAGTTAGAGACTGACCCGTCGCGCGGGTCGAGTGCGACGGCGCGCGGGCTCTCCATGTCGCCGCCGACGAGAGTGCGGCGGAAGTGTGTAGTGTGAGACTAGATTGAGACTGACCCGTCGCGCGGGTCGAGTGCGACGGCGCGCGGGCTCTCCATGTCGCCGCCGACGAGAGTGCGGCGGAAGTGTGTAGTGGGAGACTAGTTAGAGACTGACCCGTCGCGCGGGTCGAGTGCGACGGCGCGCGGACTCTCCATGTCGCCGCCGACGAGAGTGCGGCGGAAGTGTGTAGTGGGAGACTAGTTAGAGACTGACCCGTCGCGCGGGTCGAGTGCGACGGCGCGCGGACTCTCCATGTCGCCGCCGACGAGAGTGCGGCGGAAGTGTGTAGTGTGAGACTAGATTGAGACTGACCCGTCGCGCGGGTCGAGTGCGACGGCGCGCGGGCTCTCCATGTCGCCGCCGACGAGAGTGCGGCGGAAGTGTGTAGTGGGAGACTAGTTAGAGACTGACCCGTCGCGCGGGTCGAGTGCGACGGCGCGCGGGCTCTCCATGTCGCCGCCGACGAGAGTGCGGCGGAAGTGTGTAGTGGGAGACTAGTTAGAGACTGACCCGTCGCGCGGGTCGAGTGCGACGGCGCGCGGGCTCTCCATGTCGCCGCCGACGAGAGTGCGGCGGAAGTGTGTAGTGTGAGACTAGATTGAGACTGACCCGTCGCGCGGGTCGAGTGCGACGGCGCGCGGGCTCTCCATGTCGCCGCCGACGAGAGTGCGGCGGAAGTGTGTAGTGGGAGACTAGTCAGAGACTGACCCGTCGCGCGGGTCGAGTGCGACGGCGCGCGGACTCTCCATGTCGCCGCCGACGAGAGTGCGGCGGAAGTGTGTAGTGGGAGACTAGTTAGAGACTGACCCGTCGCGCGGGTCGAGTGCGACGGCGCGCGGACTCTCCATGTCGCCGCCGACGAGAGTGCGGCGGAAGTGTGTAGTGTGAGACTAGATTGAGACTGACCCGTCGCGCGGGTCGAGTGCGACGGCGCGCGGGCTCTCCATGTCGCCGCCGACGAGAGTGCGGCGGAAGTGTGTAGTGGGAGACTAGTTAGAGACTGACCCGTCGCGCGGGTCGAGTGCGACGGCGTGCGGGCTCTCCATGTCGCCGCCGACGAGAGTGCGGCGGAAGTGTCTAGTGGGAGACTAGTTAGAGACTGACCCGTCGCGCGGGTCGAGTGCGACGGCGCGCGGACTCTCCATGTCGCCGCCGACGAGAGTGCGGCGGAAGTGTGTAGTGTGAGACTAGATTGAGACTGACCCGTCGCGCGGGTCGAGTGCGACGGCGCGCGGACTCTCCATGTCGCCGCCGACGAGAGTGCGGCGGAAGTGTGTAGTGTGAGACTAGATTGAGACTGACCCGTCGCGCGGGTCGAGTGCGACGGCGCGCGGACTCTCCATGTCGCCGCCGACGAGAGTGCGGCGGAAGTGTGTAGTGTGAGACTAGATTGAGACTGACCCGTCGCGCGGGTCGAGTGCGACGGCGCGCGGGCTCTCCATGTCGCCGCCGACGAGAGTGCGGCGGAAGTGTGTAGTGGGAGACTAGATTGAGACTGACCCGTCGCGCGGGTCGAGTGCGACGGCGCGCGGGCTCTCCATGTCGCCGCCGACGAGAGTGCGGCGGAAGCTGCCGTTGAGCTTCGCCACCTCGATCTGGTCTAGGTTGCTCTCCACCCAGTAGAGGTTCTCTCCCACCCAGTCCACCGCCAGCCCCTCGGCCGTCGAGAGTCCCGTCTGCACCACCACCTCGATCTTGCTCAGCGCTGTCCGCACACACAGCACACCTCATTACGTGCACGGGACAAAACAGACAACGGGGCAGAGTGAACGATAGCGAGCGGGTACAAACAGCCGGCGAGCACGGTGCCCTTGTAGATCTTGTCGTCGATCACGTCGGTCCAGTAGAGCTGCGTGGCGGCGCGCGTGTAGTGGAAGTCGAGCGCGATCGTGTTCTTGAGTGAGGAGATGAGCGCCTTGCTCTGCAGGCTCGGCAGCTCCACGCTGCGCAGCTCGTTGCGGTTGCTGAATATTATCAGCGGCACCGCGCGGTCTGCACACACGCACACGCGCGCGCGCGTCACAACACTTGCACTTCCCCGCTCCCATCGCCCCCGGCGACACACACGAAGGCAGGTGTAACTGACCAGTGCTCTTGCAGGTGAAGCCGTCGTCGGCGAGTCGGTAGCCGTCGAAGCAGGCGCACTTGTGCTTGTACTTCCACGGGTTGCAGGTCTGCAAGCAGACACGCGAGTATCGGTACGGCTCCGCAGACGGTCTCACGCATCGAGAGTCCAAGTTAGCCCCACTAATGTTAACACAAACATTTTTACAAGCTAATTTCTTAGAAAGTACAAGAATGAGGATTGTATTTAGAGCGTTGTGTTATGTGGTATCGTGTGTGTGTGTGTGTGTGTGTGTGTGGAGAGAGTGAGTGAGGCGGTACCTGGGAGCACACGCCCCAGGCGGTGCAGGGGTGGCGCTCGGCGCAGGTGAGCAGGTCCGCCTGCAGGTAGAGCGGCGAGGGACACTCGCACACTGCGCCCTCCGGCGTGCGCTCGCACAGGTGGCTGCAGCCCGCCGTGTCGCACACCGGCTCCACTGCGCCCACGCAAACGCACACACCTACAACCCGCTATCCTTTCCCCTCCTCCCATATACATACTACTACATCATTTGCAATAGAGTTGAAGGCATTTGTTGCAAAGGGACACAGAGAAAAATGTTCTCCTACTTGTCTATGGCTGATACTACATGAACTGTAGAATGAGCCGCTTCTGGTGAATGTATACAGCGTGAGGGGGGAGTGGGGGTGGAACTTACGGCAGCGGCCGCCCTCGTCGGTGCGGTCGCGGCAGTCGTAGTGTCCGTCGCAGAGCTGCGGCCGGTATATGCAGCGCGTGCCGTTGTCGCAGCTCAGCAGGGGGCGGTCGCAGGCGAGCGCGGGCGCGGGGGCGGGCGCGGCGGCCGGCGGCGCCGGCGTCGTCGTCCGGTGGATCACGCTCGAGTTGCAGTTGTCTTCGTCCGAGCCGTCCAGGCAATCCACGCGCGCGTCACATCGGAATTCCTGCCATCCGTCACATTCTCAAGTAACAATTATTCACCCCGCAACGATCAAGATAGTAGGAATAGTTGGAAGTAGGAAAGGTTGGCGGTACCTTGCGGATGCACTCCTTGTTACTGCACTGGAACTCGTGCTCTTCGCAGCCGGCGCCGGCGCCGGCGCCCTCGTGCACGCCGTGGTGTCTGCAAACCACCCGCAAACTTGATATTGTCTACGCTACGACGATCAAACGAGGTGTGAAGGAGAGGAGAGTGTGTGTGTATGTGTGTGTCGGACGCACCGGTTGCCGCCGCTGAAGGAGCGCGTGGCGTTGGCGGCGCAGCCGGCCTCGTCGCTGCCGTCGGGGCAGTCGTGGGTGCCGTCGCAGCGGTAGGCGGCCAGCAGACACACGCCCTCCGGCGCGCAGTACACCTGCGAGTTGTCGCTGCAGGACTCCTTGCAGCCCTTCTCGTCGCTCGCGTCGCGGCAGTCGTCGTGTCCGTCGCAGTAGTACTCCCACGGCACGCAGTTGCCGTTGTCGCACGTGAACGCGATGCTCTGACACTCCGAGTACTCTGAACGTACACAATTCCTCGCTATATGCATACTCGTATTCGATATATAAGGTCTTCTTTTAACTGACGAGCTTTAAAGGGCAGGTTCTGTATCGGAAATATAACATATTACAATTATAAAAAAGGGGTAACCTTTTTATATTTTAGTAAATATTACAAAAAAAAATAGAAACTCACCTGAATATAGCAAACAACTTTTGCTAAGAAACTATGTTTCTATTTTTAATAAATACCGAGATAATAATTGTGAAAGTTTATTAAAGTTCATAACGGAATGACGGCACGGAAATCGGAATACGCCAACGGTGATTCACCTTGGCACAAATTCAGGTAGCCGGCGCGCGCAATCGGCTGAACGGACATAGTTATTACCCCCACCCCGCCCCCCGTCTTTGAATGGAAAGGAATGTACTGGCATAATGTAATGGAATGAAAGAAAACAAAAAAACTTCGCACGTGCGTGCGCCAAGATTAGCCAATAGTTGCGCGGGGTGGTGCGGGACGCAGACTTCGGGCTATGCTTCTGGATTAATCGGGGTAGGAAACAATAAGTGCATTCGCTACTCCCGGCTCGACACCGCACCGTGCAATTAGTCAAGGCTCAGACAGGCATGGGTGCAGTACAATCTGATGAGCCTACCACCTAGTAGGTGCAGGGGAAGGGACCTACAGTTTAACACTGGTTCTGAACGGTGAAGCAGCTGGTGTAGGGATGCACGTAATTTTTTTCGTCAGAAAACTCATTGCTACACGCCGACCGCATTCGAACCTCGGACCTCTCGCATGAGAAGCCGATGTCCAAACCACTCAGCCACCCGCTGCCTTAAAGCGTTTATTTAGCATTTAAATATTCCCGCCAATATGAATGCGATGCAGACCCAAACTGGCAGCAAGCCGTCTGCCGCATATATTTAATGTGGAAAATGTGCTCTCTATAAGCACACGAGTATCAGATCAGGAGGGCCAAAGGCTCGAGTATAGAATATGATGTAAGAACGAATGTATTAGGAGTTAGATTCGTACTGCAGTTCTGACGCTCGTCACTGTCGTCGTCGTGGCCGCAGTCGGGCTCGCCGTCGCACACCCACGCCATCGGCACGCAGCGGCCTGAGCGCGCGCACGCAAACTGCTGCGCATCGCACGTCTCCGACGCGCAGAACTCCGGCTCCTCGTCCCGGCCGTCCTTGCAGTCTGTACAAATCATTGCAGCATTATAGTCTTGCGGTAGGTGGGTAGGTCAAGCGATTATGAACTTTCGTCAGGCTGCTAGTGCTGTTGCCGGAGTTGAGTAGTCACAGTGGTGCCGTGACCACGATGAGTTGAAACAGTGGTGCCGTGACCACGTTGAGTTGTAACTGTGGTGCCGTGACCAGGATGAGTTGTAACAGTAGTGCCGTGACCACGTTGAGTTGTAACAGTGTTGCAGTCACCAGATTGAGTTGTCACAGTGGTACCGTGACCAACAGTGATGCCGTGACCAGGTTGAGTTGTAACAGTGTTACCGTCACCAGGTTGAGTTGTCAGTGGTGCCGTGAACACGTGGAGATGCAACAGTGGTGCCGTGACCAGATGAGTTGTCATAGTGACGCAGTGACCAGGTTTGTTTTTTAGTATTCTTATGGTAGCAAGACTGCACTCAAACTTGTCACAATTTGTTTTACCAGTTCGATTACACGATATACGATTGATACGTCACAACCGGGTAGCGTAGTTACAGTGGTGCAGGTTCGAGTGAGAAGAACAGTGACTAGAAACAATTTTTGTTTTATTTATTTCGGAAAAACAGATTTATAAATATCTTTATTATTAATGAGATAGTAAACATATAAACCAGTAAAGTTTGTACAATTAATTAGGTTAAACTATAACAAAGTAAGTTTACAATAGTAAAGAAACTATGAAGCTTACAGACCGGCTTAAGCCAGAAAATAAACATATAACTTAAAATTTACCTTTAAGTCCATCACACACCCAGGAGGTGGAAATACAACGGTTGACGTCGCAACGGAAGTGAGCCTCGGGACACGAAACGTTCGCTGAAATGAAACATGTTTGAATCAAAGAAGAATACATAATTCCTCTTTGATTTGAATAGGTAATTAAAATAAAATAACTACAAAAATGACAAAACTCCAGTTATATGTACCGCAGATGCCTCCCTCCGAGGAGTCCTCGTCCGAGCGGTTGGGACAGTCAGCGTCTCCGTCGCATACATACTTCTGGTCTATGCAGTGCCTGAAATTTAGATTCCTTTTAAAATAAATGCTCATTAGGTGAAGTAGATATATATAGTAGATAGATTAAGTACAGTCTCGGGTCCCTCAAGAGGGGCGTGGGTTTCTGTCAGGCCTGCATGGCATTCGCAACCCCCGCATACGTCCGAACGTCCATGGGCGTCGTTTGACACCTTATTGGTGGTACGGCGCCATGTCGAGCTTTCAATGAAAAAATAAAAAAAAGGTATGTAGGTAATTAAGTGTGGTACCCGCGGCCGCAGTGGTACTGTGTTGAGAGACAGCGCGCAGGCGGCTCGTAGTGGCCGAGTGCGCGACACGCGCCGTCGGCGGGCTCGCGGCCGTCGGCGCAGGCGCAGGTGCGCCCGCCCGGCGTCGCCAGGCACAGCTCCGCGCAGCGCACGCCGTCGCGCGGCGCGCTACACTCGTTGCTCCCTGCGCACCCGCATCGCACGTCACCGCACACCACACACACACACATACCTCCGCACGCACGCACGCACTCTCCACAGATCAATGTTATCGCCGATAGGCCTTAATATTAGATCCAGCTAGATCTTAATACGTCTGCGCATGTTATCGCAAATAGGCCCTAGCTAGGTTTTAATGGCTATGTATGTATCTAGCAAAAATTATCAAGTTTTTACCCACATAATATTCACGTATTATGGTAAGCTTCCTAGAAAAACATTCAGATTGTTCATTGGGCTCATTAAAAGAATAGAAACACTTTATTGTATATATATATATATATATACAGAAAAACAGTACATCAAAGAAAAAAAGAAATATAGCAGTGCGCAAAGGCGACTGACCACTACAAGTGATCTCTGTATGTGTGTGTAGTGCAAGTGAGTGAGCGCACCTCCCTGCAGCGTGGTGTCGTACAGCTTGAGCTCGAGCAGCGGCGCCGGCTCGGAGCGGAACAGCTGCACGCTCGAGCTGTTGTGCCAGCGCTTGATGTTGCCCGTCGAGTGCTCGCTCCAGAACACGCTGCCGTCCAGCACCGCCAGCCCGTACGGCTTCGACACCGCGAGCGCGGGCGAGTCCTGCGCGAGCAGCCGCCGCCCCGAGCCGTCCGCGCTCATGTACTCTATCCGGCCGAGGTACGCGTCGCACCAGTAGAGCCGCTGCGTGTCCATGTCGAGCGTGAGTCCGTTGGGCCAGTGCAGGTTGTCGCGCGCGAGCACGCGGCGCGCGCCGCCGTCCATGTGCGCGCTCTCGATCGAGCCTGTGTCGTGCGTGCTCGACGCCCAGTCCGACCAGAACATCAGCCTGCCGCGCACACACAAACACACATCTATATCTACACCGAACCGAACCACCGCGCAGTACCTACTGTGACCAGTATCCCGACAATCGGGCAAGCAGTGCAGTCGGTGTTGTGCCGCAAACACTCTTGTCAATTACAGCACAACACCAATGTACCACGTTTAGCAAAGTATTAGGACTATTTCAAGCAGCAAGTAAAGCACGAAGACCCACCTCCTACATGACTCGGTAGAAGGATCGTGCTAAGGGGAGAGGTGGCTAGCCTGTCTATATTTATTTTTAATTATTATTTTTAAATACCGACCCCAGACGGTAGGTACTCAACAAAGTATATAGCTTATTAAATGTACCTACACGTGCATTCAATCTGCTAAGCTCGCATTCACTCAAAATTACAAATTCTTTTTTGACGTAAGAGAGGCGAAGCGAACACTTTACAGGTACACGCTCGGGCAGACGCCGAGTCTTGTCCAACTAAACTGTTGAGACGTAATCAAACAACTTCCAAGATACATGCAACATGACGAGTGTGGCTACACGGCGCCAACTATAACTGTTTAGTTGGTACCGTGCAACTAACAAAGTAGTACAACGCCTACAGCGGCCAACTTTTATTCGGCCGCCGACTTTTTAGTGAAATGCCAACCTACACTACACTGTGCACTGTGCAGAGCGAACGACTGAACGATCGTCGGTCAACAACTAAACAGTTGGTTTGGAGAGAAATCGGGCGTGATGGGCAACTCAACTAAGGTGTTTAGTTGTTGGTTCATACAGAGGGTGGTGTGTGGAGACATTACCCCTTGGCGGGATGGAGTGCGATAGAGCGCGGGTTGAAGTTGTTGCCGTGCACGAGGACGCGGCGCACGCGCGCGTCGTCCAGCCGCGCCACCGAGATCTGCCCCACCGCGTCGTCCGTCCAGTACAGGTTGCGACCTGCGCACACACACTCACTCACTATACTATAAGTGAGCGCGGCTCGGAGTTGCGCGGCTCCGAGTTGCGCCGCCGGTGTAGGGTGTAGTGTAGGTAGAGTGAGCCTCACCGAGCCAGTCGACCGCGAGCCCCTCGCAGTTGTCGACGTCGGCGGACAGGAACACCTCACGCCCCGACCCGTCCAACTTCTGCCGCCCGATCTCGTACCTGCCGACCGCACATCCACTCACATTGACTGCTCACTAAGGCTCAATTCACACTGGGACGGCAGCGGCCAGCGCGGCAGGCTCGCGTCGCCGCGCGTGGCCGCCCGCGTGCCTATGCTAGTACATAGTCTCCTATGCCAGCGGCGCCGAGCGTCGTCGCGCGTCGCCGCGCGGGCGCCCGGCGCTCGGGCGCGGCCGCTGGCGGCTGCGCGAGGCGACGCGCGGCGCCGCGCGGCCCCTCTCGCGGCCGCTCGACCTTTTCGAACTTTTCAAGCGATATTGGTCTTTTTAAGTATGTAGATAAAGTTTAAAATTATTTCACACGGAAAGTGCGTGCTGCGCCGCTGCCGTCCCAGTGGGGATTGAGCCTTAGTCACTACTTTACATTTTATGTATGTTTATGTATATTTATTGATGCTCTTGTTATGCCGGAAAAGTTACCTTACGAAACGATTCGATTGAACCGAATGGCATAATGTAGTGAGTGCAGTATGTACCTCTGTACGTCGGAATAGTAGATGTAGCCGGTGGAGGTGTCGTAGTCTATGGCGGTGGGGCGCGACACGTCCGTGACGGGCACGGCCGCCTCCCAGTCGCGGCCGCTCACGCTCAGCGCGCGCACCCAAGCCGGCGCCGCCGCCGACACCAGCAGGAAGCTGTCCTCCTGCACGCCTGCGCACACCCGCTCTCTCTACACAAGCTCTCCGCACCGCACAACAACGCTAACACCTCGCCGAGATACTCACGCACGCAGTCGCGGTGGCCGAGCGGCCGATAGCCGTGGCGGCACACGCAGTTGGCGTACGCGGTGCCGTTGCGGTACGCCGGCACGCACAGGTGCGCGCACCCGCCGTTGCGCTGCCGGCAGGGATGAGGCACTGCGCACACACGCACACGGTTAGCGGGGGGCGGACGGGTGCGGTGGGTGGGCGCAGGGAGTGCGTACTGACCGAGCGGCTGGCGCAGGCGGTGGTAGACGAGCAGCGCGACGGGACGGTGCGCGGTGTCGAGGGTGATGCGGTCGACGTCGCCGCGAGGGCCGAGTCGCAGCACGGTGCTGTTGCCCCACTGCGGCGCCCACACCCACCCCTCCCACAGGCACAGCTGGTTCACGTTCTGCGCCTGCACACCGCACACTATTGACCACGACTGCATGTACACATGTGTGTAGGTATGTATTGTGCGGCGAGCGTACCAGGTAGCCGCGCTTGATGGTCACTCGGTCGGTGCCGTCGT
The DNA here is from genome assembly GCA_946902875.1 of Nematopogon swammerdamellus. Lineage (NCBI taxonomy): Eukaryota > Metazoa > Arthropoda > Insecta > Lepidoptera > Adelidae > Nematopogon > Nematopogon swammerdamellus. Next base: position 16,774,078 of record OX336357.1, read on the forward strand.
AGTTGACTCGCTGGATGTAGTCGAGGTACGTCTCCGACCTGCACAGCGACAAAGTTAGGAGGAGGCGGAGTTTGTGAGAGGGCGCGTAGCGAGCGAGCGAGCGAGTACACACCAGTAGAGACGCGAGTTGGGCAGGTCGAGCGTGAGCCCCTGCGGGTAGACGAGCTTGCCGCCGACGAGGTCGCGGCGCGCGGAGCCATCCAGCTCGGCGCGCACCACCGCCGGCGCCGTCGCGCCCCACACAGTGAAGAACATTAATCTGCCGAGCACCACGTCAGTTCACTACTCACTCGGAGCGAGCATATCAAACAGTACTACAGTTGCGCTGCGTGCGAGCAGGAGATATGAAGTAGGAGGAGCTCACCCTCGCGTGGGGTCGAGCGCGAGCGCCTTCAGCTTGGACAGGTCGTGCAGCAGGAGGACGCGGCAGGCGCGCAGCAGCGTAGCGTCGCACGCGTACACCACCTCGCGCGCCTCGTCCGCCAAGTACCAGTTGCCCGAGATCCAGTCGAGCGCCAGGTGACTTATCGCTGTGGAACAATTACAAACGGCTGGTGTATCGGCATCCTCACTCTCACCCTCCGGCCAGCAGACGCCGCTCGGCTCCACTCACTGTTGATCTGCGGGAAGAGCGCCGGCGCGGGCAGCACGCTCCGCTTCGTGAAGTCGTCCGCCTCCACGCACACGAGCGACGACTTGGTGAGGTTGTTGTGGATGTAGCAGATTCGTCTGAAACGTTCAAGCGCGTTAGGTAGGGCGGCGGGCGCGGCGGCGGCGCGAGTGTTGAGGTGTGGAGAGGTGAGCGCTCGCTTACCCCGCGCCGTAGTCCAGATCGATCGCCTGCACGTTGAGGGCGGCGAGGGAGGAGTTGCCGCGCCACCTGCGGCCGGCGAGCGTGAGCCGCCGCACCTCGCCGTGAGTCACCGCCACCAGCGACGCGGCCCGCCCGCCCGGCTCTGCGGTCGCGCGACACACGGCACGCGGTTAGTCAGTGTATATAGTGTGGCGATGTATAGTGTGGGGTAGGTAGGTAGGTACGCACCGTCGATGGCGGCGCACGAGTGTCGGTCGGCGGCGAGCCGGTAGCCGGCGGCGCACGAGCAGGCGAAGGAGCCGTTGGTGTTGTCGCAGCGCTGGTCGCACGTGCCCTCGCGCAGGCACTCGTTCGTATCTGCGAGCACGCACACACACACTCATCCTCCACATCTGTCACGACCTGCCTGTGTCGACTTGAAACCTCTTACAGAGAATTTCCGTCGATAGGAATAACAATAATACGCATTGTGTTAAGGAAGCTACCACAAAAGTAGTTGATATTGGACACCTGGTGACTTAAACTCAAGCGTCATTGAGCTGGGTACGTCAGCCGAAGAGACAGCGGTCCCTGCAGTAACCGTGTCCTACATACTGGTGGCCGCGGACAGCGAAACCGAGTGTGGGAAGACACCCGCCAGGTGGGACGACGACATCAAGTACGTCGGCGGCACTCGGCGGAAAGAATATACCTATATATACAGGTGCTTCGTTATTCATGTCAAATGTTTCGGGAGGGTTACATACACACTCAAATAAACACGTTACGCAAAAAAATAATTATATGCTTTTAGCATTACTTTTCGAGAAATTTAACAAAACATGTTTGCTACCTAAACATTAACCTGTGTGTAACAGTAGGTAACTTGCATTGTACGGGGTCAATGACCGTACTATGTTCAAACGCAGAACAGCTGATTGTTGTAAGTAAATCACAAAGTCACTATGATTGGTTTTTTTACAGCTACTTATTTGATTTTATTATTTTGTTAGGAGAAAAAATGCTCCTATAAACATATATTTTCTTCTTACGTAAAGTGATTGTTTGAGTGCGTATGTAACCCTCCCGAAGTTATTGACATGAATAACGAAGCACCTTATATATTATTTACCTCTTTATTTCAGCCAACTAGGGCCATATTGAAAATACATATTAAAACCTAACAACTAAAATTACTTTTTCTCCAGACCCGTATGCGTCATATTGGTCTGCTGACACGTTGGATCAGGTGAGGCGTGACGCGTGGAGTGTGCGCAGATCGGGTCGCATATATTTCGCACCATTGAAGGCCGGGAGGACTCGCGGAAAATTAGAGGTACGTCCAGCAGTGGACGCATGTGTTGTTCTAAGTTTAATTAAACTGTATGTTTCTTTAATAAATACAAATAAAAACACATATTTTTCATGATATTTCTACCTGTTGTCGTCGTCAGATAATTTTTTTTAAAGGAAAAAAAATTTCACGACGACAGTAGGTCAAAATATCACGAAATATATGTGTTTTTGTAATTTCTAATGTACATAATATATTTATTAAAAATAACTAAAACCAATATTGGTATAAAAAAGTATTAATTCTTTAATAAATAAAAACAAAAATAAAAATGCAGCCTGACCGACAAGAAATAAATGTAATGATGAAGCAGGTACAGGAGAAGAAAATGCTATATTACGATTTGAAATAGAATAGTATACGCACCGACGCACGCGTCGCCGCGCGGCTCCTGCCCGGGCGGGCAATAGCAGGCGGGTCCGTCGAGGGTCGGCCGACAGCCCACCGCGCACGTTGCGCCCGCGCACGCCGTCTTGTTGTCTGCGTCACCCACACACACGTCTCACTCAGTATGCAACCAGTTACCAACGTGAGTTATGCAATACGAGCGAGCCAGACGCTTGTAGCGGGAGTTGTGCTAAACACAGATGTACTGACTGAGCACGAGATACTCTAGGAGCGGACACTGCACACGATTAACTCGATTGTTTATAGTAGAACGGGAGCAAGGGTACGCACCGCAGTGATCCCACTCGTCGCTGTTGTCGGGGCAGTTGCCGCGGCCGTTACAGAACAGCTCGGTGGGCACGCACGCGTACGAGGAGGAGTCGTCGGGCGCGAGCGCCGCGCAGCGCGCCTCGTTGCTCGCGCACCGGAAGCCGAGCTCGCCTGCATCACCACACACGCACCGCTCTACATCACCTCCGGTGACATCCTCCTTGCCGGTGACGACAATCTTCTAACCCGCCAACTGATCGCCAGCACCCGATGTGTATCGAGATCGGCGTGGCGAGGTCGCAGTTGGCCCTTCATGTGTGGAGATCGTTTGTGAGCGGGTCGAGTTCCCGTAGCCGCGTAGGTTTGGACGAACATTGGAGTTGAAGGGGACGATAGTGTCATGCTAACATTAGTCTCACCCGTCGGACGGGGCTTGTCTCCACAGATCCCGGGATCAGATTGAATTGGAAACTGATCACGCCGATTTGTATCCACTGATACCGGGATTCGTTTCCATTGAAAAACTAATTAATGTTTTTACCCACTGATCGGTAAATACACGGTTGACAAAGTTTGTAGGGAAATAGAAGGATGGGTGGAGTGGATGGAGCGGGTGGGGTTCGCTTACAGGTGAAGGGGTCCTCGTCGCTCTTGTCGCGGGAGCCGCAGTCGAAGTCGCCGTCGCAGCGCCAGCCGGCCGGGATGCAGTGTCCGCTCACGTTGCACCGGAACTGCCCCTCCAGGCAGCTGCTCTGCGCGCCTGCACAGAGAGCGCTGCAGCTGTAGCTAGCTAGCTAGCTATGTAGGTAGGTAGGTAGGTAGACAGACACGGACCGCAGTCACCGCGCTCGTCGGAGCTGTCCTCGCAGTCGGCGCGACGGTCGCAGCGCCAGTGCGCGGGGATGCAGCGCGAGCCGTCTGCGCAGCGGAACTGGCTCGCGGTGCACGTCGCGCCCTCCGCGCCCTCGCGCGCCTCGCCCAGAGCGTCTGCAACCGACATCGGCCCTCCGTCACTACTCACTGCCGCAGTACCTAGACCTACTTTAACACTCACTCGGCCGGCAGTCCGCGTTGCCTTCATTCCGAATATATTTACATATATACAGGCTGTTCGGCACATCGACCGACAAAATTTTTTTGTAGGTAAGTGGGGTCATTTGCAACGTTTTGACCTATGACACATCCTTTCTGGTGTCACGTGGTAACGAGATACGATTTTTTTTTCTTTATTTTTGAAAATTACCAAAATCTCAGCTTTAAGCCCTTGTAACTTCTTTGTTTATGATTGAATCTGGACGAAATAAACTTTATTGAATTTTACGATGTACCCTTGTTCTAAAAAAAATATTATTTGATGAAGTTAATACCATGAAAAGGACTTATGATATGACCTCCCAAAGTCCCGAGAGCGAGTAAAAATATAACAGAATCTTAATTTCTTAATTCATTTTAAAAAAACTGACAGCAATTGATAGCTTCATAAAAAAAGTTCGCTATGTTTATGCCCTTTCCAACGGTATGCCACATGTCACACAAATAATTCACTATGTGGTCAAAATTAGACACAGAGACAGAACAAGGGTTTAAAGCTGGGATTTTGGTCATTTTCAAAAATAAAGAAAACAAATCGTATCTTTTCTTTATACCACGTGACATCTGACAAAAGGTATCATGGGTCAAAACGTTGCAAATGACCCCACTTACCTACAAAAAATGTGTGTCGGTCGATGTGCCGAACACCCTGTATAATATCTAAATACCAAATTTCCTTATTTCTAACTTCAAAAATGACGGAACTTTAATAAAAACTTTAATACCCTATTTAACCCCTTTAGGGGATGAATTTTCAAAAATTCGTTTTAATGCTCACCTGCGTTATATAACGAACTCTTATGCAAAATTTAAAGCTTCATGACATTCGTTCGGATTCCATGTTAAACTGTAGGGCCCACTCCTTCTTACCTTACTGGGTAGGTGGCAGGCTTTAAGCCGCCCGGTTTTTTTTAATTGGGTTATCAAATTACGTATCAAAATTTGACAAAGGCTCTGTAAACCTGATAAACTTAATTAATTACTATTTGTTAATTAGTTTTGTAGTCAGAATTCGCAGTGAAATTGTTATTATTAATAGGTTATAGGAATGTGTGACTCAAGTAGCTAATAGTAACTAAATGTGCACAACAATCATAAACAAGTGATGACATGTTGCCGCTGGCGCTCGGTCCGGGTCGCCTCTCACCCTCAAACGGTTGAGGGAGGCGATGATGGCTGGCCCTGGCGTGATGCTCGTGAACCGGTGCTGTTTGTGGAGACTCGCCCGCTCCAATTGGCACACAATACTTAATAGGCAATTGGCTCCAATGTGTTATATGAATGGTTTACGCTTATGGAAAATAAATGTTGTATTTGTGATACAATTTTAGAAATAGTGACGACTCGTACTATGTAGGCAGAGCAGAGACAAACAAAACAAGTCAATGTAGACTAAGTGGACGTAAAATAAAATATTCAGCGAAGTTATTGCCAGTTCTTCTTCCTGTGATAATCCAACTGGTAAAAACCGACTTCCTAAAAAAAGTAAAACTAAAAAACTATTTAAAATAAAAATATAAAAACCACCTTCAAAAATATGTGAAATAAAAACCTAAAAAAACGAACCCTAGAGTTGAAGGCGGTGCTAAAAAGGCTACACAAATCACAAAGGATATTATCATCCGCTCATGTTTTCTTTCATGCATCATTTTTGCTCCGCCTTCAACTCTAGGGTTCGTTTTTTTTTTTAGGTTTTTATTTCACATATTTTTGAAGGCGGTTTTTATATTTTTATTTTAAATAGTTTTTTAGTTTTACTTTTTTTAGGAAGTCGGTTTTATGTTTTTTAAAACTTTTTTTTTATTTCACAGTTTTTTTTAGTAATTTTTTGCTATTAATGTACTCGGCGGAATCGCTCGGCCTTCGGCCTCGCGATTCCGCCTCGCTTTCCAATCCGATCTTGACCCAATTAAAATAGGACCACGTCAGCTTCGATAGCTCAGTGGTGCAGACAGTCAACTGTCGCTATTGAATTTTAAGCAACGCTGGGTGCGGTCAGTACTTAGATGGGTGACCGCTGACCGTTGGAGGCTGACCAAGGTTCGGATTCCTCGTAAAACTGTAAGTCCCTTCCCTCGTAATCTTACTTGGTGGTAGGGTTTAACCTTCCCGGGTTGGTACCACCGCACTGAATTAAACGTCGGTCGAAACGGCTATGTAAATAGTTTGTGTTTTCCGACCAGTTCAGTGTAGTCAGCACGATCAAAGGGGGAAGCACTGACATGGCACTGGTGTTATGGGCTGACATCACGGACGTTGTAGGTGATGTTGCAGAACTTAGTAGAATGGACAGACATAAACGTGTTACGGAAGCCTACTTTTATTATAAAATAACCGTCGGAGGACCTTGGTTGAAAATTGTAAAATTTAGTAGAACGGATAGACATGCATATGTTACGGAACCCTACATTCATTTTGCAGAACTTAGTAGAATGGACAGACATAAACGTGTTACGGAACCCTACTTAACAGTTGTACTCCGGGAGTGCCGGCAGATCCCGTGCCACTCTAACTTAACCCTTAACGCAATGACTTAAGGTTTCATTTTAAAAATGACGCTGACGCGATGTCGCGAGTTATACATTTTTACCCACCTAAAAAAGTGCCAAGAGCCGCTAAAGAAGTTTTCACTTCAAAAACCTCAGGGTTATCCCCTTTCAAATAAAAAAAAAAAGAATTTTCAAAATCGGCCCACAATTGACGGAGTAATCGCGTAACAAACATCCAAAAAAAGAAAACATACCGACGAATTGAGAATCTTTTAGGTCTAAAGTAAATTTCTCGTGAAGACAAATGCAACGAGCCCAAACACGATGGGTTTATCATGTGTAGTTTAGGAGTTCCTATGGCCACCTTCTGTCTCCATCATCAAACCAGCTCGATGGTACTCGGTACAGTAGGTACTGGCCAGGTACCATAATAAATTAAGCGCCGGTCGGAAAAGATAAAAAATTTCAAATTTAGAATATTCATGAAACAAGGGTCCGAATATGTATCACTAGTATATCGATTCATGTATTTCAACAGGACAGAGAAAATTTCAAAATATTAGGTATTTAATACTTTTTAGTTTTTTTTTTTTTGTTTTTTGGAAATCGGTTTAATATTTTTTAAAACAGTTTTTATTTCATTCTTTTTAGTAATATTACATAAAAAAGAATAATCGAAATCGAATAATCGAAATCGATTGAAGTGGTACAGAATTATTCGCCATATGTGTCAGACTGCAAATTGCTGAATAAGTCCACATCACAAATGTTTTGCTGAAGGTAACCACACACCATAGTATTATGCTGATTTTTCGAAAACCACTGAACCAATTTCGATAAAATTGAAATGGGACCACCTCGGAAGTATGACCTAACTAACAAAAAAAGAATTTTCTAAATCGGCCCTCAATTGACGGAGAAATCGTGTTACAAACATACAAAAAAATAAAAAAAAAAATAAAAAAAAAATAAAAAAAAAAAAAACATACAGACGAATTGAGAACCTCCTCCTTTTTTGGAAGTCGGTTAAAAATGAAATGGTAGAAGCTTGATTTTTTTACACCTCCAAATGACTGTAGGGCTTAGTATTCGATATTAAATTATATTAATTTCAACTTGATACCTTTGTTTACCCGTTTCTGAGATAAAAGCAGGCCTTCGTCACTCGCTCAAGGTCGCGCGTATTTAACGCCTACCGCTTGGCGTACGGTTTACTGTACAAGCGAACAGTGGGCTGCGGCGGGCTGCCGCTATCCAGCCAGTCAGAGCGAGCGTGCGCCACCGCGCATCTACTACGTTTCGTTTCGAATTTAGAAATGTCTAAATCACGTCATTATTGTGCAGCATTTTGATTTATTTCTAGTAATTTATTTATTCATATTAGTAGGAGGTCATAGATTTAAAATAATATTATCATATTGCCAATAACATTAGTTAGATGACGCCGAACAGCATGGTATGTAGGTATGGCCTAATTCGTATAAGGATAGAAAGAAATAGTACATTCATTCGTTCTCTGTCTCAATGTGGGTTTTTATACAATAAAAACACCAATAAAACAATAGGTAAATACATTGTAGATGATCATTAAATTTATTGATCAAACAAAACTATCACTGGAAGGTTGCACGCTTCCATGTGAGAAACTAATTGTGACGCTAACGCATGCATGAATTTGTTCGCATGAATTTGCCGTAGCTAAATATCGTATCGTTGGTAGGTATCATCTTTATTTTATTCCTCACAAAAAGACAGACCAAAGAGACAGCCCTTTACACGCGCTGAACGACGCGCTTTCGAGATAGAGTTACGCGACAGAAAGAGAAGCGAAATGTAGGTGGTTATCGTGTTTAGGCATGCAGCTCTGTGCGAGTAAATTTGTACTTTATCGCGTCGCCGCAGTGTAGATATTTCTTTGTGAGTGTTTGTACAGAGAAGCTTCTGTACGGAGTACTCTTTTCTATTCTGTGATAAAAGGGTCTTACTTAACAGACGGACAGATGGGCAAACAAAGCGATCCTTGTGTATCCGTGTGATCCGACTGTCGTGTAATATATTTATATGTTATATTTATATGCTTTATGTTATTTATATGCATAAAATATTTTTTGTGCATATTTTAATGAACGAGCGTTCATTGTGTTTTATAACCACATATATATTAATAATTACACAAACAGTTCAAATACACAAATCATGTATTATTCTAATTTTATTAGAAATTTTCAATGTGCAAAAAAATATTAATAATCATTGCAATAAAGTGTAATTGTATAATACACCGTTTAATGTATGACAAACTATTTTTTTTTTATGGAAACTGACACGGTTGGCTACATCACCTACAACATCCGTGATTTCAGCCCATAACACCGGGTGAACTAGGTGCCGTGTCAGTGCTTACTTATTGATTGTACGATTATTTATTATTAAAGCAAATACAACATTTTCAAATACAATAGTTTATTTCAGTTTACGACTACATAAATTCAGTGTCTGAAGAAGTGGTCGTGATGGTTTTGACGGACCTTGGACTAGCGAGCACGACTCTTCTAATAACTGTAGCAACTTTCCTTTTCCCTTGTTTCGTTAAGCACGCTTGAGCGGCATGCGACCTTCTGGTATCTCTTTTTGCGGGGAATTCCCACCTGGATGATGGGGGAGCTTCTCCCCCATCCATACCTAGGTGTGAGAACTCCATGCCAAAAGTACAGTTCCGACAGAGAACTGTTCGGAAGGAGCTTCTTGCCCTAGACGTCAGGAAAGCGAGTGGGCCGGACAGAGTACCTGCATTGGTGTTGAAAAAGTGCGCTCCCGAGCTGGCTCCAGTACTGACGCGCCTATTTCGCCTCTCGTACTCTAATGGCCGCGTGCCGGCAGCTTGGAAATCAGCTTTCGTTCAGCCTGTCCCTAAAAAGGGCGATCGCTCCGACCCGTCAAACTACCGACCTATAGCAATTACCTCCCTTCTCTGTAAGGTGATGGAGCGCGTTATCAATACGCAGCTCATGACGTACCTGGAGACGAATAATCTCATCAGCGATCGGCAATACGGTTTCCGGCCAAACTGGTCAGCTGGTGATCTCCTAGCGTACGTTACTCACTCGCTTGAAGGGTAAGTTGAATCCTTGGCAATTAGACTCGATATTGCCAAGGCATTTGACCGGGTCTGGCATAAGGCGCTGTTGGGTAAGCTGCCGGCGTACGGAATCCCCTCTGGCCTTTGTCACTGGATAACCGACTTCCTACATGGGCGTAGCATCCAGGTCCTCGTGGACGGATGCTCGTCGGACGCCATGTCAGTGAATGCCGGTGTATAATGCGCGGGGCGGATCTCGGCGTGTCGCCGCCGCAGCGGCTCGTCAGTGTTCTCCCTCGCACCCGCACCGTACTTGTATAGTGTATGCGCGTGGCGGGTCGCCCGCTGCGGCGACGACACGCCGAGATCCGTCCCGCGCAGTATACCACAGGGATCTGTGTTGTCTCCCACGCTGTTTCTTCTGCATATCAATGATATGCTGCCACTCAGCAAAATACATTGTTATGCAGACGACAGTACGGCGCATGGATCCTACACTAGTCACCCTTCAGGCAGACGGAGTGATGTGGACGAGAAGAGGCGAACACTTTTGTCTGAACTCGAGCAAACCCTCGAGTCGATTGCCGAATGGGGCCGGAGCAATTTGGTCGTGTTCAATGCATCGAAGACACAAGTGTGCGCTTTTAGTGCGAAAACAACGGCGTTCCCACCAGCTCCTTCCTTTCAAAGTACTTCGCTTAAATTAAGCGACCACCTCGGGGTCCTCGGTGTCGAACTGTCGCACGACTTAAACTTCCGGCGTCACATTGAGGGCAAGGCCAAGCTGGCCTCAAAAAAGCTGGGTGTACTCAACAAGGTGCGGCGGTACTTCACAGCGGGACAAAAACTGACGTTATATAAAACGCAGGTTGGGTCTTGCTTGGAGTACTGCTCGCACCTGTGGGACGGCCCAGCTAAATACCAGCTTGCGCCGCTAGACTCAATCCAGCGTCGTGCCGTGCGACTTGTGGATGACCCTGTGGTGTCCCGCGACTTAGAACCGCTGCAACTCCGTAGGGACGTCGGCGCCCTAAGTGTGTTCTATCGTCTATTTCACGGGGAGGTTCGGAGGAGCTGTTTAACGCGATTCCGTCGTCCCCATTCCACCTCCGCACTATGCGTACTGGGCAGGGGATGCACCCCTATACAATCGAGCTACCGAGGATGCGCACCAAACGGTTCTGTAGGTCTTTTAATCACAGAACCGGGAAAATGTGGAACACACTCCCTGCTCATCTATTCCCTCCCAAGTACAGCTTGGGGTTTTTCAAAGATTCAGATTCAGATTCAGATATTTATTTCGCCATAAAGAACACACAACAATAACAATATTACATTGAGACATATGCATATTCAGTATGGTTCGTCGTCATTTTTTATGATGTCCCGTTCAGTAGTGCAATCTATAAGGAAGAACCGGGTAAGAAACCTTACAGAGCTTTTTTTAAATATAACTTACATACTAAGTTTTCTTTATGTTAAATATAACATACTATATCTAAGCAAAAAATTTAAAATACTTAGTCAAAAATATACCCATTAAAAAAAGACAATAAAATACAAAACAAAGAACATAGGGTTCAGTCAAGTAATTATTAAAATTTGTGTTTATGCATATAAACAATTTGAATTATCAAAGTCAGCAGAATTTTTATTTACAGTATGAAAAAAATTCACTTAACTTATAAAATGGATTGTCTAAGAGAAATATTTTCAGTTGACTCTGGAACACATTGTCACTATTTATTGATTTTATTGTATCAGGAACATTTTCGTACAATTTGGGTCCAATCACGTCAGGGTCTTTTTCAGCCATCGCCGATTTATGCGCAACAGATTTTAAACGCTCTGAGTTACGTGTGTTATAATTATGACTTGCGCCATTTGACTCAAAAGAATTCATGTTTCAAAAGGGGCGTGAAAAGGCTCAGGCAGGCGTCAGGCCGGCATGGCATTCGCAATCCCCGTGCATCACAGAATGTCCATGGGCATCGTAAGTCACCTACTCGTAAGTGAAACGATCCCACATTATTATTTTTTTTTTTTTATGTAATCCGGTATGGGTGGCTGAGTCGGAGGGGCCAAAGCACATGCTCTAACCAGCCAATATCACCTCCGAGAAGGTAGGTGCCATACCGGAGACTTCCCTGGATTGCTGGCTATACTGGACTATAGGAGAACACAACCGAGGTTGCTTGCGGCCATCTTACATCCAGTACGGTGGTACCAACCCAGTCGCGAACAACATGTCGCGGTTTCTATAAAAAAACATAAAAAATAATAATTTCCAGCTCCTCCGGCGAGTGAGTGCTCAACAACAATTTCGTACGCCTTTTGTTCTATGCAGACTTCGATGTGGAAAGCTATTTTATTCGGCGACGAAATACGCAGCGACGAGGAGCAGGTGTTGATGACATTGCAGGTGGGGCAGCTGCAGTTGCAGGTGTTGTAGTATCTGACCAGTAGTGCTGCTGTTCGTCAGTTGCTGTCATAATGACGTCTGCCGAGAGCCATTCAGCGTATCTCGATAGAAATTAATGTTTTCGTTGGGAAGCTTTCTTGTATCGCAAAAGGAAGTTGTTTGAAAACAAGGAAACCTTGCTCATTTCTTCTTCTTCTGATAAGTCAGGTATCGCCGAACAGATGAGCTGTACCATGCGTAGTCGAACGTCATTTGTATTGACGAGCACGAGCTACAAGTTTATTCTCCCATAGAAATTCTACCAACTGTAGGCGACTGAATTCCGCAAGGCAAACCTATCAACAAAATTCAAAATTGAACTAACTTTATATGAGTTTCGATGGTAAAGAATGGTATTGCTGGAAAGGTACTTACGTATATTATATATTTATATAAAAATTAGAATGAAACAAATCATATTTTTTTAGTTATTATGGCCCACTCAATCCGAAGAGTCCACAGAGTTTTTTAGTATTCAGATTAATTTATTCGTCACATGACGACAACCCTAACATGACACGTGTCGCGTCAGAAGAGATAGAGTTACGCGATAGAAAGAGAAGCGTGATGTAGGCTATTAATCGTGTTAGGCATGCAGCGCTGATTGCGTCGCAGCAAGAGTAGCTATTATTACTTTATGTGTCTTTGTAGAGTGACGCTTCTGGTACGATAGTACCTATTAAGTATTCTGTGCCGCAAGGAAGCACATAATATCAAGGAAGGTGTGGATCTAAGCTTACGATGGCTTCACCGAACATATCCGGGCCCATCGGCAGTAGAGGAGGGTATTAATCGAGGTCGGGACTAGCGAGTGGCCACTCTAAATTTCCCGCGCATGCTTCACGTTTCGGCTCGCTTCAAGCCCTCGTCAGCTAGTCTGCGTTGACTAGGACGCGGGGAAACCACCAGTCCCGCTCTCGACCTCCCTCTCTCTACCTATCCATATTCTGTAGGATGCTTCCAGTGACGTTTTCGAAGCTCTCTCCATATATGAGCTTAGCGTCGATCTTGGCAGCCCTAGATTCTTGAAGAGACTGTAGAGCGACTTCGCTGGTAGTCCTCTTGCTCCGACTTCCACAGCGAAGAGATCAGTCTTGAATCCGTTTCTCACAATCCGGTCTACTAAGTTGCAGTACTTGTTAAGTTTGATGTTGTGGTCCTTCGGTATGTTACTTTCCCATGGAACTGTAAGTTCAACAATGTAGGCCAAATAATAGTCCGTATCGATAGTTATTCTTATTTATTACACACTTTTAATTAAGATCTTCTTAGTACAAAACAAATAACTAGATTCGCTATGCACGTAGGTAGAGTATCGGTTGTGTGGTCGTGCGTGTCCCGCCCGGCCCACCGCGCCTCCTCTTCTGCCTGCCTGCCTGTGCTCTCAAGTGCCGTGTCGGTGTGATGTCGTACGTAGGTTGTGCGTGCGTGTGTGTACGGCCGTATGTTTGTGTAAAAATCAACTGGTACATTTCCACGCACACATCGTGTAGGTACCTACTCGGCGTAGCTGTACATGAATGTGGAGTGTCAAGGGTTATCGGTGCTGCAGTGCAACGACGCGACGCGACGCGGACGACGACGCGGGGCGGCGCCGCCGGCGGCGGCGGCGGAGATAGTACATAAATACTACGGGCTGGCGGCGGCGCGGCGCTGGCTGCGTCGCCGTGCCGTGTGCGTGCGTCCTACCGTACCATCAGGTGCTATCAGGCTCGCTCCGGTGCCGGTGGCTCGGCTCAAACAGAACAACACACTAATACACACGACAATTTCTTACAAGCAACAATGAGTGACTCACTCAGCGTATAGGCACCTAACTATAGGTGAGCATTCCCGAAATACACTTCACACAATTCATTCATCATTGATTTATTAGTGCGATGAGATACCTAGTAGTACAAGCGTTCTAAGCAAATCTTTACTGAAACCTCAAAATAAATAACCTAGTTTTGATTTTTGGCACAAGTGTTCCTTAGGGTCTTAGAAGTATCCCCTCAAAGGTCCCCACCCCTGGGGTGCCGGCTTCCCCCCCCCCCCCCCCCCCCCCCCCTCGAATGTGTCTCTGATGGTGTTTTTTTTTAATGTACACAAAAACTATTAGAGCTAGATAAGTACTCCAAGAGCAAGGAGTACTGTTTTCCAGTACTCCTTGCTCTTGGAGTATACGTACATCGTCGTGTTGCATGTATTACCATCAATTCGCCTCCAGACCATTTTATCACAACTGCAGTAGTTTTCGTATATTTTGAGTAGAAATTTAAAAAAATCACGACCAGGGACACATTCGAGGGGGGGAGGGGGGGAAGCCGGCACCCCAGGGGTGGGGACCTTTGAGGGGATACTTCTAAGACCCTAAGGAACACTTGTGCCAAAAATCAAAACTAGGTTATTTATCTTGAGGTTAATGTCTATTCTTCCTGTACTATAGTAGATATTATTCCAAGTCGAAGTCTGTGCAACCTAGCTAGGGGACTGGGGACTACTTGTTGAAATCTGTCCAACAGTCTTCAAGAACTAGGCTCGCTTAGGCAAGGATCATAAAAAACATTCAAATGACATGTCAGTATTGTCAGGCCTTCGTCACTCGCTCAAGGTCGCGAGTTAAATGCCTACCGCTTGGCGTACCGACTAATCTACAATTAACAGTGGGCTGCTGCTATCCAGCCAGACCGGGCGCGTGGCGCTTTCGAATTTAGAAAATGTCGAAATCACGTAATTATTGTGCAGTGGACGGGTGCAAAAGTGAAAAGACAAATGAAAACTTGTCTTTTTTTTCATTGCCGAGAGACGAAGAAAGGTAAGTGTTTTGTTTAGTAGCATTTTGATTTATTTCTAGTAATTTATTTATTCATATTAGTAGGAGGTCATAGATTTAAAAATAATATCATATTGCCAATAACATTAGTTAGATGACGCCGAACAGCGTGGTATGTATGGCCTAATTTGTATAAGGATAATAGGTACATTGTAGATGATCATTGATCATAAAATTTATTGATCAAACAAAACTATCACTGGAAGGTTGCACGCAATGCACGCTTCGATGTGAGAAACTAATTGTGACGCTAACGCATGCATGAATTTGTTCGCATGAATTTGCCGTACCTAAATAACGTATCGTTGGTAGCTAGAACGATAAAAGTTGGTAGGTATCATCTTCATTTTATTCCTCACAATAAGACAGCACAAAGACACAGCCCTTAGACGCGCTGAACGACGCGCTTTCGAGATAGAGTTACACGACAGAAAGAGAAGCGAAATGTAGGCAGTTATCGTGTTTAGGCATGCAGCTCTGTGCGAGTCAATTTGTACTTTATCGCGTCGTCGATGTGTGTTTGTACAGAGCAGCTTCTGTACGGAGTACTCTTTTCTATTCTGTGGTATTGTTAGCTATGCTATGCAATAAAACACTATTTAAAAACATATAAAAACCGACTTCAAAAATGTATGAAATAAAAAAAATCGAACCCTAGAGTTGAAGGCGGTGCTAAAAGAAGGCTACACAAATCACAAAGGATATCATCCACTCATGTTTTCTTTCATGCATCATTTTTGCTTGCTTTAGCACCGCCTTCAACTCTAAGAATTCGATTTTTGAAGTGAAAACTTATTTAGCAGCGCTTGAGTAAAAAAATTTAAACTCGCGTCATCGCGTCCTCGTCAGTCTCGAAAAGCGAAATGTAACCTTAAGTCATTGCATTAAGGGTTAAGTTACAGTGGCACGGGAACAATTCTGTTCGTAACACCGCGACAGCGACATTATTATTTAAAATGTAACCTTAAGTCATTGCAATAAGGGTTAAGTTACGATTGGCACGGGATCTGCCGGCACTCCCGGTTTCGGTTGTAGGGTTTCGTTTCGTAACACGTTTATGTCTGTCCATTCTACTAAGTTCTGCAAAATGAATTGTAGGGGTCCGTAACAAATGCATGTCTGTCCGTTCTACCGAATTTAACATTTATTTCAAAATGAATGAAGGGTTCCGTGACAAATGCATGTCTGTCCGTTCTACTAAATTTTACAATTTTCAACCAAGGTCCTCCGACGGTTATTTTATAATAAAAGTAGGGTTCCGTAACACGTTTATGTCTGTCCATTCTACTAAGTTCTGCAAAATGAATGTAGGGTTCCGTAACAAATGCATGTCTGTCCGTTCTACAAAATTTTACATTAATTTTTTTAAAAATTTTTTTTTCATATTTTTTATTTATATTTTTTGTTAATTTTTCTGAAAAAAAAATTTTTATATTTTTTTTTTATTATTTTATTTTTTTTTATTTTTTTTAAACCTTCTTTATAAATAAACTTAAAACTTAAACTTTTTTTTTTTAAGCAATGTTACGGTTTTTCACTTCTGCCGGCACTCCCGGAGTGCACCTGAGGCTTTTTTTTTTTTACTTTTTGAAGGCGGTTTTTACATTTTGTTAAATATACAGTCGAATTGAGAACCTCCTCCTTTTTTTAAAGTCATGATCCGAAAATGAAAAAGAAAATGATCCGAATATGAATAACAATATCGATTCATGTATTTCAATACAATGACAGAGAAAATTTCAAAATATTAAGTATTTTATACTTTTTATTTCTTTTTTTTTTTTTTTTAAGTCGGTTTTATATTTTTTTTTAAAGTTTTTATTTCATTCTTTTTAGTAATATTGCATAAAAAAGAATAATCGAAATCGGTTGAAGTGGTACAGAATTATTCGCCATGTGTCAATCTGCAAATTGCTGATAAAGTCCACATCACAAAAGTTTTGCTGAAGGTAACCAAACACCATAGTATTTTGTTGATTTTTCAAAAACCGCTGAATCAATCTCGATAAAATTTAAATGGGACCACCTCTGAAGTATGACCTAACAAACAAAAAAAGAATTTTCAAAATCGGCCCACTATTGACGGAGTAATCGAGTAACAAACATAAAAAAAAAACATACAGTCGAATTGAGAACCTACTCTTTTTGGGAAGTCGGTTAAAAAGGTACCTACAATAATTAACGAAATCTAGGTTTTTGTTTATTTAGAAATAAAAGTGAAGTGGCGTGGTGTACAATCTGCTACTTAATCGTAATAAGGTAAAATTCAGAATAAAGCTGAGGTGGTAATTGATAAATAACAATGAAAAAAAAAGTGTTTATTTAGTCAAAAACTTTAGTTAGAAATCTTCTTCTTGTGCCCTAACTCTCACACTTAAAATCATAAATGATAAGGAGCGACTGGGATTTGAGTGTAGCTAAACAGGCAGGCAGGCAGGCAGGAGTGTCTGCTCACTGCTCAGTGCTCACCCTCCCGGCTCTCGTTGGGGACGCGAGTGTGTTGAATGTTTATTGGCAATAAAGCTCCCTCCATTCCATTCCATTTGCATTACTCAATGATCAATTTGTAAGTAAGTGTGAGTACATATGTAGGTACTGCATCCTATCTAATCTATCTACTCTGTGCGCAGCTGTACAACACAGCACTATCTATGTACATAGGTAGGAGAGGATACGACAGGCAGGCACGCTCCCGTTAAACCTGTTATACACGTAGCATTCTGTTCGTCCAACCAAATATGTTGCATGTGTGTGTGTGCGTTGCCACCACCACCACCACCATGCCACCAACCTTGGCGACAGACAGTCCGACAGTACAGGGGGTGGAGATTAGTGATGTATGTAAGTCATCTCATGACATTGTTGTCATAGTTGTCAAACTATTGCTAAATAATCATAGTTGTAGCTGTAAATTACATTTTACATATAGTCAACTCAAGTTAAGCATTCTAATTTGCTATTTATATGTTTAATTAACTAGTACGTACATAGTTAATGTAGTGTATATTATAGTTTATCATAGTTATTTTCCTTATATTATATTTTACATTGCCACACTCAAGTATTTTGCTATTACCTACTTATATCTCCCAAGTGCCAACATACTGAGTCCGCCTTTTCCCCTCGTGTGAATTACTTATCGTTTGTTACTGTCAAATGTTTTGGAGCAATAAAGTATTTCTATATATTCTATCTATCTAATTTAACGACTGTTTAACTGTGTTATTTATTAATACTAGTAAATCTGTTTTAAGGAATTTAGCACTATTATTTATTACAATTTTGTACATTGCATACTATATAAAAGAAAGTCGTGTTAGTTATCAATACTAATAATAAATCTGTAAGAGATGGTCATGGAGTAAGTTACTTTGTTTTATGAGATATTGAGTTTGTTGACTCTATGTATGATACTAAAGCTAAATTGACGATTTTTAGAAATCTTTTCTGTATGTATGTATGTATGTTCCACCATAACTCTTAAACCGATTATCTGAAGTTGATGAAACTTCGTACAAGCCCATTTGCCTTTAAAATCAAATTAGCTTTGAAATTGCAAAAACGAAAGACGACTCGCCCATACAACACGCACTGACAAAAGGCGAGAGACTAAGAAAAAAATTTCCTAATGTGTCGTCTCGGGACATATCAAGTTAGTGGTACCGATGTGTAGCTAAATAATTCTACTTTAAACTTTATCTCTATCAAATAAACGCGGCTAAGTGAGATAGAAGGAAACAATTATTTTGTTCGGCCCATGCAGCGGTTTGGAGCTCGCTGACAACGCGGCGGTCGATATCGACCGCTCCATAGTTGACTGTACATAGTGCTCTAGCGGTCGATATCGACCGCTCCACAGTCAACGGGTTAATGTTTAGGTAGCAAACATTCGCACTGATTTGTACACTTCACGTAGTATAAATTTTTCGAAATCAAAATTGTACAATTAGGAAACCAAGCTTTTATTTCTGGTATTTTCCATGTTTAAAAATGTACTGTTTTTATTTGTGGCATCCCATTTTATTAATTTTGTACAATCAAGCATTGCTATGCTATGCAGTTTACAAAATAATTACAAAACTTAAAAAAATTGTTTTTTTTTATTAAGAAAAAATTGTAGCAAGGTTGACGTTTTCGAAAAAAACACAAAATTTTAAATAACTCGTAAACCAAGCATTTTCGGAATAGGAATTATATGGTTAAAAAAACACAAATTACCTCTACTATAACCCCCTGAAAGGAATGCATCGAATTACCAGTAACCCTGTATATCTATATAAAATTGCGGTAGACAGTGAGTAAGTATACATACGTATATTACCAACTATACTACGTCGCTTCCTCGCGTCGTTGTCGCCCGTCATTGGTGTATATAACGCATTGAAACCGAGGGGGCGCGCGGCACGGTGCGCGGGCGGGGCGACCACGTTTTATCGCGATTCATGTATGCGCTACACATTTTGCTCTATTTCTCTGTACACATAAGTTTAATAGTAGCAAAATATATATTTTCGGTATCGTAATTCAATTGGGTTAGTTAGAACAAAGTACAGGTTTACCCAAAATATAAGTGGTATCGATAGCAATGCTATGCTTTCATGCATCAAGGCGAATCAAACGAGTCAACAATGACTGAGCTCGCCGTCGACAGAGCGTTCGCTCGCTCGCGCATGCGCCGCCCCGTCCCGTCCCGTCCCGTCCGTATGCATTGGCGCGACGCGGGCCAGCGCGCAGAGTCAGTGTCCGACGAGCGACAGCGCTCGCGAAAGGACGTGCGTCCGTAATAATTTGCAATCCCGCGAATCCTGCAGTGCGCGGCACTGGAAACTCATGCGGGATCTCGGTATACCGGGATTGGAAGCCCTAGGCATAGTGTCCTTACGCTAGTCGTGAGATTTCATGACAGGAAATGAAAGGGACTAACTAGGGCTTTTTTTTTGTTAGCCGGAGGGGCTAACAGAAAAAAAAACAATGAATAACCTCAAAAGAATGGCTCATTGTGTTTACACAGATCGCCAAGTAACAGAAGACAGAAAAAAAATAATTAAGAAACATTTTATTCCGTTTCTGCAACTTTGTCACGCTCGCTTGCTGCGCACATACGCTCACCTAGTACTACTTCATGTGACAAGGTACCACCCGGGACTGTAATAGTTTGAAGTGTGCTCTCTACAGGTAATTGGTTTAGATAAGCTGTGTGTTCCCATATAGACCACATTTAAAAGGACAATGGGGTAATTAGCAGACTTAACGGAAAAACTAAATTCACCGTTCAGTCATTCCATAAAAAAAAACGCCCCGACATAACCACCTGTTAGTATGGCTAGAGTGTTTTTATGAGCCGGAGGCGCGGAGGGAGTGCCGCCCCCGTCCGCCGTGACAAGGCGCAGGCGCAGCGTGTGATCCGGAGCGGCTGAGGCTGCTGCACGTCCCGCAGCGCCGGAGAAGAGGCAATATTAACTCGCTACTGAAACGGATTTGTGTGTGACATTGAGAGAGAGACATAGTTTGTGTGATGTGTGTGCGTGTGTGTGTGTGTGTGCGCGTGTTGGGTGCAACCTTGTCGCGCTAAGTAGTAGCTATGCTGCAGTATGTGTGTTAGGGTGGGTCATAATTTTTTTTTTCTTCAATCATTTTGTAATAAGAGGGAAAAGTTGTCTATGTACTTAACCCCTATCTCTCATCGTTTCCACTAATTGCCAAGCGCTACCATGTCGCCCGGTGGCAATTAATTGCCAAGCCTAATAATGGCGGCCGGAGTTCGTTTTTTATTCATTACTATGCATACAATGATCTTAGGGCATTCTCCGTCCCTCTAATATTTAGTTGAATGATGGAAAGAATGCGACAAAAAATGGTCACCGGGTGTAAGCTGTGGATTGGTCTAGAAACAAATGTTTACACAGTAGTATTATATTCTTTGGTCCGGCCTCAACTGCGACTGCGCGAATGATACGGAACGACTGTTCCTCTCGTGAAAATTTTTTCAAGAAGATATTAACCAAATTTGATGTAGTTTTATTAGAAATGTATTATAGTTCTATTCTAAAATAAAAAATATATACGTTATCGATTAACTTTTTGAGTTATCTTTATTCTTTCCTCCATACACCCGTTAACAATTTGATTTCTAACTTTGCCAATTTTTCTATCCATTCGAATTGAATTCAATTAGTTCAAATCTATATCGTATGAAAGATAATTTCATCTAGATTACAACGAGGTGCACATTTATATGGGTCCCGAGAAACTATTCAGAGTTATGATTTTATAATTGATTTCGCGTGGAGAAAGTTTCGCACGGATAAATTCGAGGGAAACTAGAGGTTATGCGGAAATCGCATCCACTGCGGCCAAGTGGTTAAGTAAAGCTTCGGTGAAATAACACTCAAATATTCCAATTGCTTCAGCCCGCGCATTGCATGTGAAATCTACAAAATAGTAAAAACATGCAACCATTAAATACATTTAAATTATGGTTTAGAAAAATTCACAGATCTCGTGCATTACACGACCTTCGAAGTACATTGAAAATCAGCCTGTATCGGTCCACTGCTGGACATAGGCCTCTCCCAAGTAAATAAATAAAAAAAGTAATTAATATCAAATATAAAAATATAACATAGAAGACGCATCTTCTGACCTAACCTATATTCCTATGGCTTCCTTCCGGCTCTATCAGGACCCTGGAAATCATATATGACTAGAGTACTTGCGAAGACAAATCCAACGAGCCCAAACGTGGTGGATTTATCATGATTGGGGAGTATAGGAGTTCCTATGGCTTCGATTTGTACTTGCGATTTTTGCATTTACAAATTATTTTTTTTACTTTTTCGAAAATCACCACCTTGTAGCCCAAGAACAGTTCTTGTTGTAGCCCTAGCCGATACGTGTCTTTTGAGTCCTCAACTACTCTCGTAGCCTCAAAATTCGCGACACCAGGATGATTTCACACTCTCAGAGAAAATGGGGGGCTATACTGAAGCGATCGAAAAAACATCTTCAATGTTAAAATTGCTTAATTATGTAGATGAATTAAATATTTTATAGTAAATATCTAAATAAATTCCATATAACGATACTACAGTAGAGCCCCTATAATCCGGACCCCGAGTAGTCCGGTGATCCCTGTAATCCGGACAGCTGGCGGTCGGGGTCGACAAAGGGTGGGACGTGCGCGGGCGGGCCGCGTGATGCGTCCACGCCCCGCGCGCGCCTTCTTGTCAGTATTGCTGAGCATTGAACACTGCTTTAAAATTAACTGAAGATTATGACTTAGATAGTCATGATATCATGTTTCTTCGTCGACTTAGAGAGCTTTTGAGCAAGCTTTCGAAATGAAATTGGATAAGTGCAAGCAGAAAAATATTACAGACTTTTTTAAAACGAATTAACGGATGTTGTACCTTACTTCATGTGTAATAACGAGACTTACATTGAAAACAATATGGTCCCTCCCATGCTAAAACGACGAATGTGCAATTTTGGCGAAAATTACCTTTTTATGTAGTTTCATAATGCAAAGTCACGAATCTCTAAATTATCGGTACTCAGAGATATTTTGTTGTGAAAATAATAACGAATGTGACTTTTTTCTATTTTACTGTGCCAAACACACTAATGTTTATTATTCGTGAAATAATTGTACGATAATTTGGAATAATTTTGAAGTTCCTGAATTTTAGCCATGCCATAGTCACGAATTTGTAACATTGGTTATTTTAGAACAAAACTTTGACAACTATTATCTCAAAATGACCTTTTTGCACATTCGTCGTTTTAGCATAGGAGGGACGATATGTAATTATTGTTCGGAATAAATAAAACCAATTTATTGTATGGAAAATGAGTTGTTTTATTAATGAAAATATTTACATACTATAATGGGGACGCCTCGATAATCCGGCACAGCCTGTCCGGATTACAGAGGCTCTACCTACTCTATTGTTACCTGTCCGGATTACAGAGGCTCTACCTACTCTATTGTTACCTGTCCGGATTACAGAGGCTCTACCTACTCTATTGTTACCTGTCCGGATTACAGAGGCTCTACCTACTCTATTGTTACCTGTCCGGATTACAGAGGCTCTACCTACTCTATTGTTACCTGTCCGGATTACAGAGGCTCTACCTACTCTATTGTTACCTGTCCGGATTACAGAGGCTCTACCTACTCTATTGTTACCTGTCCGGATTACAGAGGCTCTACCTACTCTATTGTTACCTGTCCGGATTACAGAGGCTCTACCTACTCTATTGTTACCTGTCCGGATTACAGAGGCTCTACCTACTCTATTGTTACCTGTCCGGATTACAGAGGCTCTACCTACTCTATTCCATTTGAAATTATCCTAAAATTTTTTCCCAAAAAAATTTTTCTCAAAAATAATTATCAAAAATTTTAAAATTATTGCAATATACCATTCCATGTGCACAAACACATCTCATTTAAATAATTTGTCATCGCCCTAGCCAGATACATTCATCACAACCTCATTTAAATTTGGACACCGTAACCTTTTCTACTCAGCATCATGGAGCGAGTGATACATTTTTACACAAATTACGAAGTTACAAAGTGAACGTTCCAGTCATAAGGAGAATCCCCCGTGGAGCTAGATTTGCAGTTGCCTCCAAACTAAAGGAAGTTATCAAATCGTGCATAGATAACAACACTCAAAATACTTGGGAGGAACTTTTCTTATTCACTTACACAGTCTGGAACGTCGAACCACAAAGCAAACAGAATCCTAAATCTTTAACCAGCAAAATAAAGAGTCGGTTACATGATTACGGCCAAATTCAACAGACAACGAGGCTACGAAAATCCGGATGTAATCTTTTAAAATGTGTGGAGAATAAAGTTTCAGACGGTCACATTCGAGGCGCTGTTCGTCTACTGTCATCGGAGGAAGACCTCGCAACTGATTGCTCAGAAACGTACAATGCTCTGAAAGACAAACACCCTACGCCGTCTCGTCTACTCCAGCTACCAGATCCACCCACAGACGAACCTAATTACATGATAGTGACCGAACAAGCAGTGGCAGCAGCAATCGCATCATTTCCAAATGGTTCTGCTGGTGGAATCGACGGTCTAAGACCACAGCATTTGAAAGATCTAACATCAACCTCAAATGGTGTGGCGGGTACAGAACTTCTAATAGAATTATCTAAATTATGTAACCTTATGCTTTCCGGCAAAGTCATTGCTTCGTTTGTGCCTTTTCTGTATGGGGCCAGCCTTTTTGCCTTAAACAAAAAATGTGGTGGCGTTCGTCCAATAGCTGTCGGCTGTACTTTCAGAAGATTGGTTTCTAAACTGGCCTGCAACCGCATCTACAGAAAGCTTGGCTCCAAATTTCGCCCAATACAGCTAGGCTTTGCTACCAAGGGAGGATGTGAAGCAGCGGTACACTCAGTGCGAACATACAAAACAAGATAAAAAGAAGCTGAAGTTATAATAAAAGTCGATGTAAAAAATGCCTTTAACAGTTTAGAACGAGACTCAATGCTCAATTCCATACAAAACAATATCCCCGAAATTTACCCATACCTCTGGCAATGCTATGCTTCACCAACTCATCTATTCTACAATCAAAATGATCCAATTTCATCAAGCGTTGGTTGCCAGCAGGGAGATCCACTGGGCCCGGCTATATTCAGTCTGTCAATCCATAGTATTATTGAACAAATAACTTCAGAGCTGAATATATGGTACCTGGACGACGGAACTTTGGGCGGGAAAGTTGACACAGTATTGACAGACTTAAATACAATAATCACTGCTTTCAAAGAAATCGGGCTTCATTTAAATTTTTCTAAATGTGAAATTTATGTTTTCAAATCGGACGATGAAAAAGATGAAATTATTAAGAAGTTCAACGAAATAGCGCCAAACATACAAGTTCTAGAAAACGATAACTTTTATCTTCTTGGTGCTCCAGTTACTTCCGAAGGTATACGCCCACTGATTGAGAAGAAAACAGAGACGATATCGAAATTTTGTGAACGATTGGAAGACATTAATACACATATCGCTTTATTTTTGCTTCGCCACTGTATATACATGCCGAAACTCACTTATTTTCTGCGCTCAAGTCCGATTTGGAAGGAAAACGATTTGATTAATTCAATTGATAACTCTCTGCGTTGTAACCTGGAAAAATTGCTGAATTCGAAATTGACTGATTCGTCCTGGCAACAAGCAACTTTACCCGTAAAATACGGTGGAATCGGTCTGAGAAAGGTGGAGGATATTTGTCTACCGGCCTTCATTTCTTCAATTAATAGTACGTCAGCTCTCATTGGTTCGATATTAAGTCCCTCACTATGTGAGTTTGAGATTTCGTACTTCGAAGAAGCCGTTTCTGCTTGGAAGGTGCTTTGTCCCGACGAACAACCACCGTGTCCAAGCCAAGCTGTCGCCCAGTCCAAGTGGGATATTCCAATAGTCAAAATGAAACATAACATTCTCCTTGAAAATTGTAATGAAATTAATCGTGCACGTATTTTGGCGGTTTCAGAAAAAGAATCTGGAGCGTGGCTTGAAGCTTACCCATCGAGTCACCTAGGGACTTTATTAGATCAGAAAACCACCAAAATTTCGGTTGCACTTCGTTTAGGCCTCAAAATTTGTGAAAGTCATATTTGTGTGTGTGGGTCACCAGTCGACATATATGGCCACCACGGACTATCATGTATCAAAAGTGCAGGTAGAAACTCCAGGCATCAAAATTTAAATTTTATTATAAAGTCCACGCTTCTGACAGCAAACATACCGTGCATCCTAGAACCTTGCGGTTATTCCCGGCTGGATGGCAAGAGGCCCGATGGTATCACCCTGGTGCCATGGGCTAAGGGTAGGTCATTGATGTGGGACGCCACTTGTGTCGACACATTGGCTCCAAGTCACGTTCGGGCCTCTTCAAGAGCGGCTGGCGCGGCCGCGGCCGGAGCGGAGAGCCTCAAACGCAACAAATATTCAAATATTATTCAAGATTTCGAATTTGTTGCGTTTGCGGTTGAAACGCTCGGTCCGTGGAGCAGTGAAGCCAAAAGCTTCTTGAAGAGGCTTGGGCCTCTGCTGGTGGCGTCTGGCGCAACTGGCGTCCCGCAATCAAGGGCCTACTTCATTCAAAGGGTAAGCCTTGCCATCCAGCGGGGTAATGCAGCAAGTGTTCTAGGAACATTTGAAAATGCCCCTTTTGATAGTTATTTTAATGTTTGTTAGGTAGGTTTATTTCTTTAGTTATTAGTATTACTTTTTTGTTATTTATTAAATAAATTATTTCTCATTTAATAGTATTATAACTCCATCACAACTGCACATTCGCATTTGAGTGAACTCACAAAACTCTAAAACAGCGCTCACTAAAAAATTTATAACTTATTAATTTTTTAATTGGAGTGCTTTCCAGGACTGTCTTGAAATTGAGCTTGACCTTCGCATACCCCTCAAGGACAGCGACAATGTTGATGAAGCCGTGCTCTACTTTACGAGGACTTTACAAGAGATAGCGTGGGGAGTTACGCCCTCAGTACAAAAAAATGTGACCTTCTCGAAAAATTATACCATGGAAATCAAGGGGAAGTTCAAGAGAAACGTAAACTAAGGCGGAGATGGCAACCAAGCCGACATCCAGTTGACAAAGCCAATCTCAATAAGGCCAAAGGTGAACTGAAATCGCTGATCGCTGAACAGAATAATAAAACCCTACAGGACAAACTGAAAAAATGTGGCTGTGATAATAGGAGTGAATACAATCTGTGGAAAATGACAAAATCTTTCAATCCACCTCAAAAGCCTGTACCTCCACTGAAACGCTCTAATGGAACATGGGTAAAGACTGACTTAGAGAAATGTGAACTATTCGCAGATCATCTCGAAAATGTGTTCAAACCGAACGACTCCCAAAACGAAAACGAACACACAGAGCGACAGATAGACGAATTACTGCAAAGCGACCAGCAGATGTCACCGCCTCTAAAAACAGTAACGCCAAGAGAGGTATTCAGAGAAATTAGAGGCATGCAAAACCTTAAAGCACCGGGATACGATCTGATCACTGCAGAACTGCTAAAAAGGCTAGGGTAGGGTGGGGCTATTTCGCCGAAAATTCATGTTTTTTGGATGCCATTTCTTGCATTGTCAACTTTTACGTAGTTTAATTATTTTATCCTTCCAAATGGCTCTTTGGCTATTCAATTCCAGCAAAAAAAATTATTAGTGAACTCTTTATATTTTTAATAAATTAAAAACAAAAGTCTGTCAATGCCGGCGGAATAGCCCCACGGTGGGGCAATTCCGCCGGTCTCGTTTTTGAGCTGTATTTACCTTAGGAACTTTACTGGTCATATGCATAATTATGTCTAGCCTCAGTAATACTGATTCTGATGATAAAATCCCGAGTTGTCGATATCGGCGAAATAGACGAGGTAAGTGAGGGTAGGAAAAAAAGCCGGACAAGTGCGAGTCTGACTCGCGCACCGAGGGTTCCGTCGGCGCGGCGCCGCGCGCCGCCGTGCCGTCAGCGTTGATTGTTGTGCCGATTATTAGAATGAATGTAACGAAAAGCATCCCTTAAATTAATTTGAACTTTTTTAAGTTTTCTTTACATTCGCGCGCACAACAACCCACGAAAGTTTCATCATAATCGGATAGAAGACGAACGAACGAACATTCATTTTTATAGTTAACGCCGAGATGACAGTTCTTCGTTGTCAAATTGAAATTATTTTATTTTTTTGTGTTCCATGAATCCAATATTTGGTCACCGGCCAGTTGACGCAAAAACAACGACCAAGGAACCTGTACTTTGGACTGCGTGATTTTAAACGCGCAACAATTTTAATAATTTAAAATTTAATTAAATTTTTTTTTATTATTCTCCCTGCCGCCGCCGCGGCGCCGCCGGTGGTATTTCAGCTTGATACCTTGACCCGTTCCTGAGAAAAAGGGTCTTGACATACAAAACAAGCAAACTTTTTTTTTATGTGATGTAAGTACGAATTTACAATTTTCGGATTTTTTCCTTTATTTGTGCTGTGAGACCTTGCTTCGTACCGAATTTCGTGATTCTAGGTCAACGGGAAGTACCCTGTAGGTTTTGATTTGTTTTGAGTGAATTTACGAGTATCAAAATCTGACATCAATACCCGTATCTTTTGATTGTGTTAATTTAGAAGCATGAGTTTCCTACATCTCTAAGCGATCGTAGATGTTAATATTTTGTATTAATTTGAACTTGATACCTTGACTCGTTCCTGAGAAAAAGGGTCTTGACATACAAAAGAAGCAAACTTTTTTTTTATGTGACAAAACTGCAAATTTGCAATTTTCGGATGTTTTCCTTTACTTGTGCTATGAGACCTTGCTTCGTACCTAATTTCATGATTCTAGGTCAACGGGAAGTACTCCATAGGTATTGATTTCATTTGCCGGTAGCAAAATTTATGACATAAATGGCCGTATCTTGTGATTGCGTTGACTTAGAAACTTAATTTTCTTACACCTCCGAGGAAACGTAGACCTTAATATTTGGTATTAATTTCAAATTGATACGTCTACCCGTTCCTGAGAAAAAGGGTCTTGAGGGACAGACAGCCAGCCAGACGGACAACAAAGTGATCCTATAAGGGTTCCGTTTTTCCTCTTTTGAGGTACGGAACCCTAAAAATGACATGCAACCTTCGATATATTGTATTCTAAAGTACTTATAATAGTTTCACACCATTTACACAAAAAAAAATATGTTTTTAAATGTCAGAAAAAACCAGTTAAACATGCCTCTTTTTTATTTATGTTTTTGCGCGTTCAGTTTAATTTATTAAAAAAAAACCAACCTATGTCAAGTTATAATTACTTCTAATTTGGAATAAATAAGGCTTTGTATTCATTGAAAAAAAGTTTCATGTCATTATCTTAGAAAACAAAAAAGTTACAGCCATTCAAATGACAAAAAACGGATTGCCGGCGGAATTGCCCCACCGGCGAGATAGCCCCACCCTACCCTACCGAGAAAAGGAATAGTAATGATAACAATTATCTTTAATGCTATCTTAAGAATACACTACTTTCCTTCTATGTGGAAAATATCGCAGATCATATTAATACACAAAGCTGGTAAGCCGCCAACTGATGTCTCATCCTACAGGCCCATAAGTTTGCTGCCATAAGTTTCCAAACTCTTTGAAAAAATCTTCCTCGGTAGACTCAAACCCCTACTAAAAGAAGAGAGTATCATACCGGATCATCAGTTTGGATTTCGATCAAGCCACTCAACCATAGAGCAGGTACATCGCATAGTCAGAAAGATACGACAGTCTCTCGAGAAGAAGGAATACTGCTCAGCAATTTTCCTAGATATCCAACAGGCCTTTGATCGCGTATGGCACAAGGGACTTCTGTACAAAATAAAAAAGACATTACCAAACACTGTGTTTATGCTCTACTCGAAACCCACTACTCGAAAGTGTCGAGCCGGAGTTCCACAGGGCTCTGTTCTTGGCCCTGTACTGTACACCATCTTCACAGCTGATCTTCCCGAATCAGACCATATACTCGGAGCAACATAAGCAGACGACACAGCTTTTCTAACGAGCAGTTCAGATCCAGCAATGGCTTTGAAGCCATCCAGTCCATGTCCACCCAGTCACTGAAGAATCCAGCCAGTGGTCTACTTTCTCAATATGGTTTTGTAGTATTATTGATAATACTACAAAACCATATTGAGAAAGTAGACCACTGGCTAGATATCTGGCATATACAAGTTGGCGCTACCAAATCGGTACATATTACATTCACGTTAAGACAAGGCGACTGTCCACCGATCAGACTCAAAGGTAATATACTGCCGCATAAAACTAGTGTAAAGTACCTCGGATGTCACTTGGACCGACGACTGACCTGGAAGAACCACATCACAGCGAAGAAAGAGGAACTAAACCACAAATATAGAAATCTCCACTGGCTCCTGGATAGACAGTCCAAACTTTCACTCACTAATAAACTCCTTGTGTACAAAACAATCCTCAAGCCGGTGTGGACGTATGTCATCGAACTATGCGGATCTGCCAGCACATCAAACGTGGAAATTCTGCAACGATTACAGAACAAGGTTCTACGCGGAATCTGCGGTGCCACATGGTTCACCAAAAATAGTGAAGTCCACGAGTACCTGGAAATGGTAACAGTGAAGGAGGAAGTGAAAAATCGGCTGGAAAGTTACAAATTGCGTCTGCAGCACCATGTGAACCCGCTGGCACTACAGCTCCTAAATACAAGAGACAACATCGCCCAACTCAAAAGGAACAACCTACTCCTGTTTAAATAGGAAGATGGAAGGAACATGGAGGCTGTTGTCAATGGATGGCAGCTTCCCCACGTCACTTAAACAATACCATCAAACCTGATAAAGGCTTATAAAGGCTGATTGCAGGTAGAAGACGAGAAAGAAAAAAAAAAGGTTCGAAGCTGGGTCATATATTGACCTAATAGACTGCCAGCAGACTCTGTACGACCACCGATTCTGAAAAATGTTACCCATGAAGACATAACCAAGATCATCGAAACTAAAGACGCCGACGGTCTGAAATTTATGAAGTTACCTGTCATAGAGTGTCGTAGAGTGATCTGTGAAAATTGTGATGGAAGCAGCTGTGTCGTTGTGTGATAAAAAGTCGAGAGAAGCCTCAATACTAGCATAGATTTCCTCAAGAAAAATCATGAAAAAAATTCCAAAGTAAGAAGGATTTTAAACAGTGATTCAAATGACTTTTATTGAATATCTGTCTTCATTACTGTTTATTTTAAGTTACAGGATTTATGTTTCATGTTTATTTGTAAGTTTTATGTCACTTGTAATACATGGTTCTGTCAGCCCCGATAGCTCAGTGGTGCAGACAGTCAACTGTCGCTATTGAATGTTAAGCAACGCTGGGTGCGGTCAGTACTTGGATGGGTGACCGCTGACCGTTGGAGGCTGACCGAGGTTCGGATTCCTCCTAAAACTGTAGTTCCCTTCCCTCCTAATCTTACTTCGTGGTAGGGTTTAACCCGCCCGGGTTGGTACCACCGCACTGAATGAAACGTCGATCGAAACGACTATGTAAATAGTTTGTGTTTTCCGACCAGTTCAGTGTAGCCGGCTAGTTCACCCGGTGTTATGGGCTGACATCACGGACGTTGTAGGTGATGTAGCCAACCGTGTCAAGTTTCCATTAAAAAAAAAATGGTTCATTGAAATTAATAAATTGTAAAAATTAAATTAAACATTTATTTATTTATTTATTTATATTAGAAAACATACAGCCATTCACAATATTGATACACTTATTTTTTTTATGCTTAAAGTATGGCCAATAGGAAAGATGAGCATTAAAATTTTAATGGCGGAAAAAATAAACGGGAAAATTAGATGAAAAATGCCGAAAGAATTATCACGATAGGCATTAAATTGAATTTTTTAAAAATGTTTAAAGTTGAATATCTTGAGCGCTCTCTAAACAAATTGTGAATCAGCTGTGACGTCACGTCGCCGCGCCGGCCGGGTAGCCGACTCCCACCGCCTCCGCTGCTCAAGATATTCAACTTGAAACATTTAAAAAAAATTCAATTTAATGCCTATTGCGATAATTCTTTCGGCGTTTTTCATAAAAAATTTCGGTTTATTTTTTTCCCTACGCGGCTCGCTCGACCTAGGCCGCGCCGCGCGCCGCGTTGGGACTCTTTCAACTTCCAAATGGAACCGTATCTACATTTGGAAGTTTATTGGAAAGGTTTCCAATTTTTTGGAAACCTTTCCGAATACACTTCCATTTTTGGGTGCTTATTTAAATCACACATTTTGATATACGCCTCCATGTTTGGAAACTTAGTTATATCACAAATTTTGATGTAAATGAGCTTCTAATATGGAACAGTATTCGGAAAGGGTTCTAATCACAATATAAGAGGTAGGGAAGTCGGACTATCTTATGCTTGCACGGGAACCCACGTCGCCGAGCTATAACGGTTGGCTACATCACCTACAACATCCTTGATGTCAGCCCATAACACCGGATGAACTTGGTGCCACGTCAGTGCTTCCCTTCGGTTGTGCTGTCTACACTAAACTGGACGGAAAACACAAACAATTTACATAGCCGTTTCCACCGACATTTCATTCAGTGCGCTGGTACCAACCACCACTTGCGGGTAGCGGAGGCGACGACGCTATTGGCGAATGAGAGCTAAGTGAAAAAAGTGTAAGTCTTCCACCGACGCGACACTTTTGCTACAGCACAATGGAGAATGGAGACAACTGTGTATTGAAAAGTGATTTTGACGATTGTCGACTTGGTCGAATTTTGTAAATTTTGGTCGATTTTGTCAACTTTTGTAAATTTTTGTCAACTTTTATTTACTTTCGTCGACTTCTGTCAACTTATGTCCACTTTAGTTCATTTCTGTCTACTTTTGTCAACTTTTGTCACATAATTGGTAACTTTTGTCGACTTTTATTGACTTTTGCCAACTTTGGTAAACCTTTGTCAAGTTTTGTCAACTTTTGTCGACTTCTGTCGACTTCTGTCAACTTTTGTCGACTTTTGACGACTTTTGTCCATTTTTGTGAACTTTGGTCGACAGAAGTTGAATTTTTTTTACCAAAGTCGACAAAAGTTGAGTCAAAGTTGACAAAATAGACAAACGTTTACCAAAGTTGACAAATGTCGACAAAAGTTACCAAATGTGACAAAAGTCGACAGAAATCGACTTGACAAAATTCGCCAAAGTTGACAAGTTAACAAAAGTCGACAAAAGTTTAGAAAAATTTACAAGAGCCGTAATTTTTTGCTTACTTGATTACTCGATTACAAACTTACCTAAGAACCATCCCGGTTAAATTAGCTTTCTAATAAAAAAAAACTGCATCCAAATCGGTCCATCCGTTTGGGAGCTACGGTTCCACAGACTGACACACAGACATAGGCGTCAAACTTATAACTTTTACATCGGGGGTTAAAAATAAAGTATGTTTTGGTGAGTTTTGGTCTCTCACCAACTCTGTCGAGTCGAATTTCTGCCGCTCCTCACTTCCGTCTCTGCAATGTCCTGGGGGCTCACTATGCCGAGCTACCCATAAGGTGTCTAAAGACGCCCATGGACATAAATGGAAATATGTAGGCAGGGAGAGCGTTCCAGAGTTTACCAGTTCTGTGTAGGAAAAACCTGCAGAACCGATTGGTACGCGTCCGTGCACCAGCTCCTTCCTACACCAGTCACCCTTCAGCCAGACGGGATGTTGTGGATGAAAAGAGGCGAAGACTTGCATCTGAACTCGAACAAACGCTACTGTCTATTTCCGAATGGGGCCTCAGTAATTTGGTCGAGTTCAACGCTTCCAAGACACAAGTCTGCGCGTTCAGTGCTAAAAGAACGGCGTTTACACCAGCTCCTTCCTTCCAGGGCACGTCGCTAAAATTAAGCGACCACCTCGGTGTCCTCGGAGTCGAACTGTCGCACGACCTAAACTTTCGGCGCCATATCGAGGGCAAGGCCAAGCTAGCTTCTAAAAAGTTGGGCGTACTCAATAAGGTGTGACGGTACTTCACGCCAGGCCAAAGGCTGCTTTTGTATAAATCGCAGATTAGGTCCTGCTTGGAGTACTGCTCGCCCTTGTGGGATGGCTCAGCTAAATACCAGCTTGCGCCTTTAGATTCGATCCAGCGTCGAGCCGTGCGACTAGTGGGTGACCCCGATATGTGTCCCGCGATCTAGAACCACTGCAACTTCGCAGGGATGTCGGGTCTCTAAGTGTGATCTATCGCTTATTCCATGGGGAGTGCTCGGAGGAGCTGTTTAACGCGATCCCGCCGTCCCCTTTCCACCTCCGCACAACACGTACTGGGCAGGGATTGCATCCCTATACGCTTGACTTACCACGGACGCGTACCAATCGGTTCTGCAGGTTTTTACTCCACAGAACTGGTAAACTCTGGAACGCTCTCCCTGCCTACATATTTCCCCCCAAGTATAGTCTCGGGTTCTTCAAGAGAGGCCTGAATAGGCACCGTCAGGTCGGCATGGCATTCGCAACCCCCGCGTACGACCGAATGTCCATGGGCGTCTTTAGACACCTCATGGGTAGCTCGGCGCCACATGTCGCGCTTGTTATAAATAAAATGTAAAAAATAAGCAACCCCCGCGTACGACCGGGGGTGGTCGTTAGAAACCTTATGGGTGGCTCGCGCGAAATAGGTCGCGCTTTCTAAAAAAAAAAATGTAGGTACTTGTCAACAACAAAAATTCGTTTGCCGCGAGCTACGAACAAATCTAAAAATCATAGTGATCCCGCTCATTAAATCGAGGCTGATTAGTTCGACATCTAGCAACATATTTTTACTAGTTTATACATATAAAAATACTGAATTTTGTAATTAGAATGACTTACCGATAATAAGAGATTCCACTATTGTGCACATTAAACTTGGCGGTAGTGTTTTTACACGTAAACTGTACCACCCATCTCGCTCTCATGCGGGGCACCGCGCGTTTGGCTCGCGCGGTCGGCGACGTGACGTCACGTCCAACGGGCGGCGGCTAGTTTGATTATTCGGCAACTTCAATTTTTGAAAATTCATAAATAAATCAGTTTCAGCGATATCGGGATGATTCTTTCGCTGATTTTATTGTGATTTTGTAGAGATTTTTTTAAGCTAAGAAAAGTGTAAATTTATTAAATAGTCATCTTCCCTATTACATGTTTCCCTGATAGGTTTTTTGATTTATTATTGAAAATATCCCTTTTTTTTAAGACCATGCGCGGGCTTTAGATGCAGGAAAAGTAATTTTTTTTTTGCTTAATTTCATTTAACTAAACCAGTTACAACTTTTTAGAACTATTACCGTTCAATTAAAAAATATTTTTTTTTCTCTATACAAGAGTGACCCTAAACTAATTAATGTTTTCATACAAAATTAAAATACCCCTCCTCCTTTCCCCTCTGCCCTCCGGCAAGCGGGTGTGGGGGAGATCAACCCCCCTCCCCTCCCTCCTCCCGCCCCCAACTCCCCAATCCCCCCCTCGTCTGTTTTTCATTTTCGCTGAGGATTAGTAGCTTTCGCCCTGGATCGAATATTGCTGGTAGTTCTATCCTGTAGTTTAGGATAGGATATTAGAAGAATATTACTGAAAGAACTTCTTGCCGGAGACGAATACTTTTCGAAAAAACAATTTTTAAAAATTTCAAAGATTACGTAACATTTTAGAATTTGGCGACTTTCGTTGAAGAGTAGGGAGTTTTTTTGGGTTGCCATTATCATATTTAGGACATTTACAAAAAAATCGGGCAAATGAGCGTATTTTGCGGAAACGAAATCAACCGCCCCGACATAACCTGTTCTCATGGCTACTACCTAGTGTTTTTTGTAAGCTCCGCCAGCCAGTCAGGCGGCGCCCGGCGGGACACGCACCCGCAAATACAGGAAAATACAATATTGGAAAAAAAATTGGTTTTTTAGTTTTTTTATTATGGCAACTCGTCATGCGCGCGTACGCAGCGCTCCGGGTAGATTGCATGGACGCCATTTGTTTTTTTCATTGTGACTAGATGTCAAGTGCTGTGTGCGGTTTGTTTGCAATTGTTTTGTGTTTAGTTGAGTTTTGCATTCCTATTTCCTTTGTTTTACATTACGTGCGTCTTGTTGCGTTTGTGTTGCATCGAGTTCATTCGCAGATTTCTCCGCATGGAATGTTTGGGTGAAGTGCGTCGCAGACTGCGACCACCGCGACTCGCAGTTCGGTTTCACTGTAAGTACTTACCGTAAGAACTGGGGGCAATCATTACTAAAGAATGGTTACTGCCCCCGCCCCCTTTTATATTCTTTACAATCGTTTCCTCCGGCAGGTAAGGGGGGGGGGGGGGGGGGGGGGGGGGGGGGGGGGATAAATCAACTATGCATGACCCCGCTCCCCCCCCCCCCCCCCGCCTCCGGGGCGAAAGCTACTAATCCCCCCCTCCCCCGGGGCAAAAGCTGCTAATCAACCGCCCCCCCCCCCCCCCCCCCCCTTCATTTTCAATATTCCTTTTTGCATTGAGAAATCCTTGTTCGAACAGAAAGACGCACACACATTTTGCACATGTTGTACTGCCCTATACACTATACACTACCTTCACAGAGTGTAGGCCGAAAAAGGAAGAGTAATCGCCACCTTCCGTTCAAGAAGCGAACCAAAGAGGTGCCAGCCAATCCAATAGACGTGCGGTGGAGTTGGACGTCTCACTGGTCCGAATACTTGCGGGAAAACGCAATACCTACACGTCGCTTCATGCACCTCGACGTCGCGCGGCGCCGTGAGCCCCTCTCGAGCTTCTTCTTGCATCTTCACGTCGCATCGCGTCTCGGTCTGAATTGACCCTAAGGAGAGCTACGGAAATGTGAAGCGCAGTACCTGCGAGGTCACCGGGCGCATATTGCGGTCGCGAGGCACGCGCCGCCGCCGCCAGCGCTACGTACACCACCAGCATCCAGAGCAACATCCAGAATGCGCCGCCGCCGCCGCTAGCCATCGTGAGCACGCTCGGTCGGCGCTCACTGCTCCAACCGATGCATCACTTCGTTTTCGGAAACACGAGCACTTTCATTCACGATCACGCTAACACCACTTGTTTTCTTTCAAACTCCATGAAAGAATCGACAGCGGATCACAATGTAGGTACCTACTACCTACCTACCGACGCGACGCTAGCTGGAAGCGAGCGAACTGACCTGACATGAATGACAGTGACAGACAGAAGTGGTCGTGGGTATAACGGCGGTTTTTCAACAGTACTTAGAAAGATCTGCTGTTTTTATATAGCTGCGGTTTTAAAGTGATATATTGCTATATTGCTGTTTTTGGTGCTGTTGTTGGAATTTGAACTTATTGCTGTTGGAAATAAGAGATAAATATTAGTGTTATAATAATCACGGGAATACAGCAGGCAGGCAGATCAGTAATCTGTCCTGTGGTCATTTTTTTTTAATTATTGGCTTGAATGCCGGTTCCTTCTGCAATTTCTTTAAAATTTTTATTATATATTCGACGGTATTTATTATGTATTTGTAAATGCTTTTATAATATTTTTATTCGGTTAATAATTCAGTAATTTTAAGATTGCACAACTTGTCATTGTAATTTCAGAGTATTGTTATTTAACCTGTACGACGTCATCTGCTGCCAGCAATGCCGCCGCTGGACGGCGAACTTCTGGCAACTTCGGCATCGGCATGGTTTACTAGATTATTATTACACAGAAATTGTTTGTTTGGATGATGTGATATGGTTGGCTATTTCCTTGAAATTAAATTGAATTCGATGGGCTGTCATTGTGAATATTGGTTATTTTTTATTTTAGTAATTAACTTTCCTTTATAAGTGTTTGTAGAATGTTGATTTGAGATTATTATACTATTATTTTATTTGTATTGTTAAAAAAAACAT
The DNA here is from genome assembly GCA_946902875.1 of Nematopogon swammerdamellus. NCBI lineage: Eukaryota > Metazoa > Arthropoda > Insecta > Lepidoptera > Adelidae > Nematopogon > Nematopogon swammerdamellus. The sequence goes on from OX336357.1 coordinate 16,811,287, forward strand.
TGTTAATATTTTTTAAAGTTTTTATTATCATTTTTTACTATTACTATATAAGAACATTATTTGTTTCACCCTTGAAGTGTCTAATTGGGTGCGCCTGTTGTATAAGTCTGCTCATAGCACTCTGTGGCTCATAGCAAGCAACGAGCGCGCACTGTTATACTGATGTTTTATTGTTGCTCTTGCTGTTTCTAACAAACAGCAGGCTGTCTATTATAATATTTCTAATGTGCTAGTCTGCTGTTTTATTGTTGCTGTTGCTGTTTCTAACAAACAGCAGTCTAGTCTATTATAATATTTCTAATGTGCTAGTCTGGAGTTTTATTTAATTATTTAAAATGTAATCTTAAGTCTGTGATGTCTGTTTGAGCTGGGTGTGGTGTGGGTTAATGATACGGCCGGGTAGTATTATGACACAATTTTAATAAAGAGATATGTACACCAATAGCAACTGAGTCACTATTTCTACCTTATCCTAAACACACACAATATCACCAATTTCAATTTCGAACAAAACTTAGCCTAGACACCTTAAAACTAAACACGGAAAATACTCTCAAATGATCTTAACCTAAACTTATCCTAATAAGGCGCCAGACGCTCTTGGCAATTGGGCGAGCGTCAGCCCGTATATTCCAGACTAGCTCTTTGTGGAATAGTCCTTGGATCACTTTAGTACACTTTTTTAATTATAGTTTCCGGTCCGTGTAACCGGCCTCTGCTGATTGAGTGGGGTGAGCCTTTACTACCAGACGGCTCTGTAGCCGAGGCCGATATTCGCCGGAGAAATTAATTTTACCTGACTTCGTATCACTTTAGTACACCCGACTACAGTTGCTATTTCGGTCCGATGGACCTAGGGGCTCGCCGGGTGAATCAGCGGCAAGACAGTCATCATCATCATCACCATCATCAGCCTGTATCGATTCACTGCTGGACATAGGCCTCTCCCAAGGCACGTCACCACACGCGGTCTTCCGCTCTTCTCATCCATCCACTCCCGGCTACCTTTTTTAGGTCATCTGTCCACCTAGCTGGGGGGCGTCCCAAGCTACGTTTGCTTGTACGTGGCCTACATTCGAGCACCCGTCTACCCCATCGGTTGTCGGGTCTACGAAAGATGTGCCCAGCCCACTGCCACTTCAGCATGCTTGTTTTCTTAGCAATGTTGACTACCTTAGTTCTTTGACGTATCACGTCGTTACGGAATTTATCGGTCAAAGAAATGCCAGACAAGGTGAAAGATCGATCGGTGAAAGGCAAGACAGTATTACTAATATACACGAGGTATTTTTCTGATTCATTAGTCTCACATTAGTACACTTCAGGATTGCTTAATAATTCTGTAAAACGGGCCTGTGGGGCTCGGCGTCCGACCCGACAGCCTCTCTGATAACACGGTTGCACATTAACACACCATATACACAAAAGGTTCTTATATCTAGCAGAGTCACTTTAGTATAAATTATATTTCATATTTATTTCTGTCCGAAGGATCGGCCCTATGTCCATTACTCTCAGATTGCACTACAAGTTCCTATTTCGTGCCATTAACCCTATTGATAATAGTCTTTAGGGTCGCGCCGCTATACACGGGAAGGTTCGAGAACGAGACTCTGTCTAAACTGCTTCGCTCCGGCCGGCGAGGTCATTGACCGGCGAAGAACGTTCTCGAAACACGTGGCTGGCTTTTTTCCGCGCTCCGACGGCGGTCCGCTGGGCCGTGCCACCGCGGGTTCGGGCTGCCGGATCGTGGCCACGTGAGCCTCTGCGCCTGTTCGGCGGTGTCGCGACACCGGAGGTGGGTGCCTGTGCCGGGCTCGGACAAGATTGCGTACTACTGGAGAAAACTTAGTCAGCCTCGATAGCTCAGTGGTGCAGACAGTCAACTGTCGCTATTGAATGTTAAGCAACGCTGGGTGCGGTCAGTACTTGGATGGGTGACCGCTGACCGTTGGAGGCTGACCGAGGTTCGGATTACTCTTAAAACTGTAGGTCCCTTCCCTCCTAATCTTACGTGGTGGTACGGTTTAACCCGCCCGGGTTGGTACCACCGCACTGAATGAGACGTCGGTCTAAACGGCTATGTAAATAGTTTGTGTTTTTCGACCAGTTCAGTGTAGCCGGCACGATCAAAGGGGGAAGCACTGACATGGCACATGGCACCCGGTGTTATGGGCTGACATCACGGACGTTGTAGGTGATGTAGCCAACCGTGTCAGTTTCCATAAAAAAAAAACCTTCCCTGTACCTACGGTCTTGGCGATGGCTGCGACAAGGGTTAGGTCACCGCGGGAGCTCGGCTCGTAGTCCGCAACTCAAGAGGGCGTGTCGGAAGGCCTGCAACCACATTCGCTATGTGTTATTTCATATCCTCGCCCCTTCATTTGTACTTTCGGGTTTGGCTCCTAGCGAGTGTGGAGGATTCCAAATAACGTTAAATTTGCTACTCACCCTCTTGATCGCGTTAGATGTCGCTGTATGTCTCGCGTGGTGACTGATTCTGTGAATTTCTCGATCGGTGCTCCGATCTTAATTACACACGACGCTTCGATTTCTGCTATTCGCTTCCGAAGTTGCCAGAAGTTCGCCGTCCAGCGGTTATTGCTGGCAGCAGATGACGTCATACAGGTTAAATAACAATATTCTCTCAAGATTACAATGAGAAGTTGTGCAATCTTAAAATTACTGATTTATTAACTTAATACAAATATTATGAAGGCTTTTTTTTCAAAATTTTTATTGGGACTTTTGCCGATTTCGCCTATGTCAGCCCCATGGAAACAACTTGAAATTAAGCCTTTACAAATACATAATAAATACCGTCGAAAATATTATATAAATTTTAAAGAAATGGCAGAAGGACCCGGCATCCAAGCCAATAATTTAAAAAAAATTTACCACAGACTACAGACAGATTACTGATCTGTCTGCCTGCTGTATTACGTACGAGTGGCTCGGGATCAATTCTGTTGGCTCTCGCTGACAGCTGTGACGTCATAGAGCCGAAAGCGAATCAAGGGAATTCGATATTCGTTTGAGTGATTTCGTGGCTCAGGGGTGAGGGTCTAGGACTAGTAGTTTTATGACCTGGGTTCGAATCCCACAAAATCTTTTTGGTTTTTTTTCTTTTTTGAGCAATGTTACGGTGTTTAAATTGTTTTAGGGTGTTTAGTTTTTTTTATAACCACCTAAGAATTATTTTCGGATATACAAACTTGTAACAAAAACGACATGCACCGCCTCAACATTAGGTTAGGTTTATATTAACCCTTGTTATTTTTTTATAAACCACCAAAATAGTTTGTATACATACATACATACATAGCGTCACGCCTGTTTCCTGGTGGGGTAGGCAGAGACAACGGACAATTTATCTCCACGTGCCACGATCCTGACAGTTTGTATATTTCGGAATATTTCCGAAAATAAAAATTTCTTAGGAGGAGGACTGTCAGTGAGAGACATCAGAATTGATCCCGAGCCACTCGTGCTGTATTCCCGTGATATTTATCTCTTATTTCAATTATGCCAGTTATTCCAACAGCGTTAGGTTCAAATTCCAACAACAGCACCTAAAACAGCAATATAGCAATACAGCACTTTAAAACAGCAGCGATATAAAAACAGCAGATCATTATAACGTGCTGTTGAAAAACAGCCGTTATCCCCCTCTCTAATAAAATAAGTAGGGCATATATGTTACTCTATGGTACGGCGGCGTCTCTCTCTGCTCTGGCTGGACTGGACTTCGCCAAATAATCAGCTGCTGATTCTGTTTGTTGGTTGGTACTTGGTTGGTTCGGTTCGGTTGGTTCTTTTCTTTATTGATTGTTGCTGACGTTTTCGTTTATTCATTGTGTTCGGTCGGAGTGACCGAAGGTAAAGGTACGATTATTATGAAAGACCATTGCGCTTCGTCTTACCCTGTTGATTCGCAGTATAAGTGTATATTTAGTTATGTAACCTTTTAGGTTATGTGTGCATTGTTGTGGACAGTTGTGTGATGGTGATGGCACTGAACCCTCGGTGCACGATTCCGATTCCCACTAGGCTGTAATGTTTCTAAATGTATTTAGTATGTTATAATGTGCTACCTTATACCTACACCTGCAGCTTCACCGTTCGGAACCGGTGTAAAACTGTAGGCCCCTTACTAGGTGGTAGGCTCAAATTGTAGCCGAATGGGTCGCTACCACCGTACTGGATGTAAGATGGCCGCATAGCAGCCTCGGCTGTGTTCTCCTCTAGTCCAGTATAGCCAGAAATCCAGGGGAGTCTCCGGTATGGCACCTACCTTCTCGGAGGTGATATTGGCTGGTCGGAGTATGTGCTTTGTCCCCTCCGAGTCAGCCACCCATACCGGATAACATAAAATTTTTTTTTATCCTGAAGTGAAAAATACATTTTTCTTATTTCTTATTCTCCCTTGTCACCCTCACTTATCAATTGTCAAACTCCCCACAAACTCTCACAACTCACAAGGGGGTGGGCATGTAGCCAGGCGTTGATGTTCAGCTACACTCCTTGTTCATACAGGCCGACACTACGAATATTACATACATACATAGCGTCACGCCTGTTTCCCGGTGGGTTAGGCAGAGACAACGGATCTCCACGTGCCACGATCCTGACACACCTCTGCCGCCTCTTCCACTCCCATAATGTTCTTCACGAATATTACACACTAGGCGGAAATAAAACAATAATAATTTCACTTTGACGAGTAACGCACAATGAACACAATCCTATTAGTTTATGTGAGCTATTCTTGTATACCTATACACGGTGTTGCATTTGCCCCTTAACCTTTAAGTACCGACGTGTGGTCTGACAGACACTTCGGGCGTCCGGAAAGTCTAGTTACCTATGTTAGTGTAATAGTATTACCCCACACCTCTCTCTACCCCTCGAGCAGTCACCCGGCAGTGTTAATGGAGAGTGGCAATACCATCGCGTGCAATTTCGATGAGTTATGGGCTGTTATAAGATCGCGAGTGGTCTGTCAGACCACTTGTCGGTACTTATGTAACTTTTTTTGGATGTGATTGTTTTCATATTTATCCATGTATGTATGTATAATATATTCTTTATTGAACACCAATTTATACAAATTAGGTACAATAGCCGAACTTCATTCCGCGATTCATTCCTATGATGGTCTGACAGACATTACGTCGGTACTTATGTAACTGAAACGGCACGTCGGTACTTAAAGGTTAATATTTTTAACCGACATATACCTACATGTTTTAGTGTTCCATTTGTTACTTTGCGCACCAGTCTAATTTATATTAAGTCTGGGTATGTCAGCAACACAACGGCTGCGACGGATCATGAGAATATTTGTAGATCCATTTCCCATTGACTCGTTACCAGGGACGGGTCGCAGCGTGCCACGCGCCAGGGGATTGGAGCAATGTTTAACCACTTAACTATTTTTATATATTTCATACAGATGGAAAATTACGCACTGGTTTCTGTTTTCATCAGATTTTATTTTGCAACGGTTGAAATAATGCCACAGCCGCAGCCATACCATATTGTTTGATGTGCAGGCTGCGACAGCATGGGTAGCGGTGTGAGTATGTGGTATCTCTGCCTGTGCAGATGTGATAGCACGGGTGGGTAGCGGTGTGAGTATGTGGTATCTCTGCCTGTGCAGATGTGATAGCACGGGTGGGTAGCGGTGTGAGTATGTGGTATCTCTGCCTGTGCAGATGTGATAGCACGGGTGGGTAGCGGTGTGAGTATGTGGTATCTCTGCCTGTGCAGATGTGATAGCACGGGTGGGTAGCGGTGTGAGTATGTGGTATCTCTGCCTGTGCAGATGTGATAGCACGGGTGGGTAGCGGTGTGAGTATGTGGTATCTCTGCCTGTGCAGATGTGATAGCACGGATGGGTAGCAGTGTGAGTATGTGGTATCTCTGCCTGTGCAGATGTGATAGCACGGGTGGGTAGCGGTGTGAGTATGTGGTATCTCTGCCTGTGCAGATGTGATAGCACGGGTGGGTAGCGGTGTGAGTATGTGGTATCTCTGCCTGTGCAGATGTGATAGCACGGGTGGGTAGCGGTGTGAGTATGTGGTATCTCTGCCTGTGCAGATGTGATAGCACGGGTGGGTAGCGGTGTGAGTATGTGGTATCTCTGCCTGTGCAGATGTGATAGAACTGGTGGGTAGCGGTGTGAGTATGTGGTATCTCTGCCTGTGCAGATGTGATAGCACGGGTAGGTAGCGGTGTGAGTATGTGGTATCTCTGCCTGTGCAGATGTGATAGCACGGGTGGGTAGCGGTGTGAGTATGTGGTATCTCTGAGAGAGATCATATATCAGATCGAGATATCAGATATCAGAGAGAGAGATAGAAAGAGAGAGAGAGATATAGAGAGAGAGAAATAGAAAGAGAGACAGATTGATAGAAAGAGAGAGAGATAGAAAGAGAGAGAGAGAGAGATAGAAAGAGAGAGAGAGAGAGAGATAGAAAGAGTGAGATTGATAGAAAGAGAGAGAGATAGAAAGAAAGAGAGAGAGATAGAGAGAGAGACATAGAAAGAGAGAGAGAGAGATAGAAAGAGAGTGAGACATATAGGAAGAGAGAGAGAGAGAGAGATAGGAAGAGAGAGATAGAAATAGATAGAAAGAAAGAGAGAGAGGTAGAAAGAGAGAAATAGAAAAAGAGAGAGACAGAAAGATAGATAGATGGAAATAGAGATAGGAAGAGAGAGAGATAGAAAGAGAGAGATAGAAAGAGAGAGAGATAGAAAGAGAAGAGAGAGAGAAAGTGAGAGAGAGAAAGAGGTCAATCGTGTCAGTTTCCTTAAAAAAATTACATACATACATATCAGTGATACATACATACATCATACATATAGTGATCACACACGCTGAATCCCGACAATCGGGGTAATCAGAGTAATCGGTGTTGTGGTGCACGAACTCTGGTAAATTACAGCACAACACCGACCACCACGTTTCACAAAGCATTCGAACAAGATTCAATCGATCAAGCAGCAAGTAAGACACAAATACCCACCTCGGTGGAAGTACTATGCCAAGGTGAGAGGTGGCTAACCTGTCGCCCTTTAGCACGGCATCTTGTTCCTATCCCTTAGTCACCTCTTACGACATGCATGGGGAGAGATGCAGCGGGGCTATTCTTTTTAAGTACCGGCCCCGCGTGGTAAAAAATAACAAAACAAAAAAAAATCGAGTGCGGGGCGGCCATCACTGAAAACCAGCGAGGGAAGTGAGAATGTAAGTAGTGTTCGTGTACAGACAGCGTGCGCTGGCGCGCGCTTGTGGAAGTGCGAAATCGGCGGGTTTGTATGAAGACGGCTAACTTGTCTGTTTGAACTATGGTAGCCGTGTGAGTATGTGGTATCTCTGCCTGTGCAGATGTGATAGCACGGGTGGGTAGTGGTGTGAGCATGTGGTATCTCTGCCTGTGCAGATGTGATAGCACGGGTGGGTAGCGGTGTGAGTATGTGGTATCTCTGCCTGTGCAGATGTGATAGCACGGGTGGGTAGTGGTGTGAGCATGTGGTATCTCTGCCTGTGCAGATGTGATAGCACGGATGGGTAGCGGTGTGAGTATGTGGTATCTCTGCCTGTGCAGATGTGATAGCACGGGTGGGTAGCGGTGTGAGTATGTGGTATCTCTGCCTGTGCAGATGTGATAGCACGGGTGGGTAGTGGTGTGAGTATGTGGTATCTCTGCCTGTGCAGATGTGATAGCACGGGTGGGTAGTGGTGTGAGCATGTGGTATCTCTGCCTGTGCAGATGTGATAGCACGGGTGGGTAGCGGTGTGAGTATGTGGTATCTCTGCCTGTGCAGATGTGATAGCACGGGTGGGTAGTGGTGTGAGTATGTGGTATCTCTGCCTGTGCAGATGTGATAGCACGGGTGGGTAGCGGTGTGAGCATGTGGTATCTCTGCCTGTGCAGATGTGATAGCACGGGTGGGTAGCGGTGTGAGTATGTGGTATCTCTGCCTGTGCAGATGTGATAGCACGGGTGGGTAGTGGTGTGAGTATGTGGTATCTCTGCCTGTGCAGATGTGATAGCACGGGTGGGTAGCGGTGTGAGTATGTGGTATCTCTGCCTGTGCAGATGTGATAGCACGGGTGGGTAGCGGTGTGAGTATGTGGTATCTCTGCCTGTGCAGATGTGATAGCACGGGTGGGTAGCGGTGTGAGTATGTGGTATCTCTGCCTGTGCAGATGTGATAGCACGGGTGGGTAGCGGTGTGAGTATGTGGTATCTCTGCCTGTGCAGATGTGATAGCACGGGTGGGTAGCGGTGTGAGTATGTGGTATCTCTGCCTGTGCAGATGTGATAGCACGGGTGGGTAGCGGTGTGAGTATGTGGTATCTCTGCCTGTGCAGATGTGATAGCACGGGTGGGTAGCGGTGTGAGTATGTGGTATCTCTGCCTGTGCAGATGTGATAGCACGGGTGGGTAGCGGTGTGAGTATGTGGTATCTCTGCCTGTGCAGATGTGATTGCACGGGTGGGTAGCGGTGTGAGTATGTGGTATCTCTGCCTGTGCAGATGTGATAGCACGGGTGGGTAGCGGTGTGAGTATGTGGTATCTCTGCCTGTGCAGATGTGATAGCACGGGTGGGTAGCGGTGTGAGTATGTGGTATCTCTGCCTGTGCAGATGTGATAGCACGGGTGGGTAGCGGTGTGAGTATGTGGTATCTCTGCCTGTGCAGATGTGATAGCACGGGTGGGTAGCGGTGTGAGTATGTGGTATCTCTGCCTGTGCAGATGTGATAGCACGGGTGGGTAGCGGTGTGAGTATGTGGTATCTCTGCCTGTGCAGATGTGATAGCACGGGTGGGTAGCGGTGTGAGTATGTGGTATCTCTGCCTGTGCAGATGTGATAGCACGGGTGGGTAGTGGTGTGAGCATGTGGTATCTCTGCCTGTGCAGATGTGATAGCACGGGTGGGTAGCGGTGTGAGTATGTGGTATCTCTGCCTGTGCAGATGTGATAGCACGGGTGGGTAGTGGTGTGAGTATGTGGTATCTCTGCCTGTGCAGATGGGGCACGGCCACCACGAGGCGCCGTACAAGGTGCCCGACTACAAGACATTCCAGGTTTGCGGCTGTCCGCAGATGGAAGCGCTGGAGAAGGCCCTCGCCAAACACGACCTCAAGGATCCCTGGATCAGGTGACCGACACACACACACACACACACACCCTCACACACGACACTAACACAGGTAGTGTCTTCACTCTGCCTGTGTGTCTTCGCGGCCTTAACATTGCGTGGCCTTAAGCTAGTCAAAAATCCTCATTGTGCGGTCGGACTTGATTGTGGGGACGTCCGCATAATATTTTGACTAAGCTTCAAATATAGCTATCGAATTCTCGTGTTTGATTGTTCTACTGGTGAAGTATGAGCATATTTTCTGTCAATTTGAGTTAACACATGGCAGAAAATAGTTAGGTAGGCGTCGAGAGCATCACAGACTTTTAATATTTATCAGTGCAACTGAAGCTGTGACGACAATGTAAATTTCAATTTAAATGACCTCAGGAAGTGACCTTTTGTCAGCCTCGGTAGCTCAGTCAGTGGTGCGGTCGGTCGACTGTTATTAAGCACACATGGGCGCGGTCAGTACTTGGATGGGTGACCATTCGACCATTGGGAGGCTGACCGTGGTTCGGATTCCACTCAAAACTGTAGGTTCCTTCCCTTCTTACCTTACTAGGTGGTAGGGTTCAACCCGCCGCCCGGGTTGGTTCCACCGCACTGAATGGAATGTCGGTCGAAATGGGTATGTAAATAGTTGGTGTTTTCTGTCCAGTTCAGTGTGACCAACATGAAATGATGGGAGCACTGACATGGCACCTAGTTCACCCGGTGTTATGGGCTGACATTGCGGATGTTGTAAGCAGGGTTGCCAGATGTCCGGTTTGGACCGGACAGTCCAGCTTTTGAGGCTTGTGTCCGGTCTCCTATACATAACTAAAAACCGGACATCAAAACATCCGGTTTTTTCAATGGAAATATATTTTTTTACAATTTTTTAATTCAATTCCATTTATTATGTTTAGGTAACAAGGTTACACTTAGGTTCGTCAACATACTATAGTGATAGGTAGGTATAATAACAATATACAATAAGGGTGTGTGGGTACAATAGGGTGGATATGCCAAATATCAGCCCCCCTCAAGCATTTTTTAACTTTGGAACTCTGTTGCTGCCACAATTATGGTCTTAAAAATGTCGTTGATACGGTTTTGGGTAGCTTGATTAATCTTTTTTTCGAAAATAGTACTTAGTTTTACGTAGTTTTGTGGGAAAAAAATTGGCAAGCGTTTAAATGCACGAAGGGCGAAAACTCCTAATTCTGGCCGTCTTTGCCCTAATTTCAGCCGGATTTTTCCCTAATTCCGGCCGCGTATAGGATGTTACAAAATAAGATATCTTTGTTTGTACAAGATGTTTTTTTTATTTGGTTATTTATTATTTATTAAAAATTCACAGATTTCGTGCCTTACACGACTATCGAGCACATTGAAAATGAATCTACGGAATTCGAAAAAATATTGTCGCTGAGCGACACGAGAAAGTTGGGATGAGGAAAAGGTTAGTTGGGTTTAGGGCTTGCAATCCGGATATCCATTTTATCCGGATATCCGTTAATTTTCCTATCCGGATATTTTCCGCTCAAGTATCCGAATATCCGGATTATTCACAAATAAAAAATGGAGCTACTAAAACTTGTGAAAATTATAATATTCATCATCATCAAAGACGCGCACCATATTTTGTCGTACCTACATTGCCTTTGCATAGTATTAACGCAACTTCTAAAGCCTAGCTAGAGTCTAGCCTAGTATTGCCTTCCTTCTGGCCTATGTAACTGGGTCGCCGACTTCCTACACGGGCGTAACATTCAGGTCCTGTGCACGGTGGCTCGTCGGACGCCATGCCAATGAACGCCGGTGTACCACAGGGATCTGTGTTGTCACCCACACTGTTTCTTCTGCATATCAATGATATGTTGCCCGGGCAACATACATTGTTATGCGGACGACTGTACGACACACGGTTCCTACACCAGTCACCCTTCAGCCAGTCGGAATGTCGTGCATGAGAAGAGGCGAAGTCTTGTGTCTGAACTCGAGCACACACTCGGTCCTTTTTTCGAATGGGGCCGAAGTAATTTGGTCGAGTTCAACCCTTCCAAGACGTTTGCGCGTTCAGTGCAAAGAGAGCGGCGTTCACACCAGCACCTTCCTTCCATCCAAGGCACGTCGCTTAAATTAAGCGACCACCTCGGGGTCCTCGGAGTGGAACTTTCGCACGACCTGAACTTTCGTCGCCATATCGAGGACAAGGCCAAGCTGGCTTCTAAAAAGCTGGGCGTACTCAATAAGGTGCGACGGTATTTCACGCCGGACCAAAAACTGCCTTTGTATAAATCGCAGATCAGGTCCTGCTTGGAGTACTGCTCGCACCTGTGGGATGGCTCGGGCATATACCAGCTTGCGCCTCTGGACTCGATCCAGCGTCGAGTCGTGTGACTAGTGGGTGACCTCGAAGTGTCCCGCGAATCCGCGATCTAGAACCGCTGCAACTTCGCAGGGATGTCGGCTCCCTAAGTGTGTTCTATCGCTTATTCCATGGGGAGTGCTCGCAGCTCTTTAACGAGATCCCGCCGTCCCCTTTCCATCTCCGCACCACGCGCACCGGGCAGGGTATACATCCCTACACGCTGGACTTACCGCGGTCGCGTACTAACCGGTTCTGCAGATCTTTCCTCTACAGAACCGGTAAGCTCTGGAACGCTCTTCCTGCCCATATATTTCCCCCAAGTACAGTCTCGGGTTCTTCAGGCACCTGTCAGGCCGGTATGGCATTCGCAACCCCCGCATACGACCGAATGTCATAGGCGTCGTTAGACACCTTATGGGTGGCTGGGCTGGGCGCCACATGTCGCGCTTTCTATAATAAAGAACTTTTGCGGGATGAGAAACGAGTCGGGTTGCACTTGTCTATGTCTAAAGTCTATAAGTGTTAAGTTTCTATTCCTTAGACTGGTTTGACATATGAATGTTATGCTAGCTTAGCTATGCAGTTTGTGCTTGTGCCTCTTATAAGTAGAAGTAAAAAAAAAACTTCTATAATGTGACTTTTGTTCGATGAGTTGATAAGTTTTGAACACAAGGTAATAATTTGATTAAGTTTCCGTCGTTCCTTTGTTCAATGAAAATTTGGCTTGATTTAAAATTATCCAGATAATCCGGATATCCGGATATTTTTTTGGGTAATATTCGTAATATCCGGATAGTAAAAACGGCCGGATAATGCAAGCCCTAGTTGGGTTCTGATGATGGAGCCGGAAGGAAGCCATAGGAACTCCTAAACTACACACGATAAGCCCATCGTGTTTGGGCTCGTTTAGTACGAGAGCGCACCGTAAAAAACCAACGTCATCGAGTACCAAGATGGGACTAGTTTGTGGTGGTCTAGAATAGGATAGGCATCTTAAATATACAGGGTTGCCTGAGCAAATCCTGGCACGTTTTGTGTAGAAGGAAATTAAACATGTCATTTTTTTGGTGCAATTTACGTCATCGAGTACCAACTGGAGACCTGGCACATTCGATAAAGGTCATCAAGAAGAGCACAAAAATACTAGGTTGCCTCGTCCTACCTTGGCAGTTTTTGGAGTCGGGCAAATTTAAGAGTGGTGAAAAATTGTCAAATTTACGTCATCGAGTACCAAGATGAAAAACAGCCTTCGGTTCGGTGCGCCATGAGTTACTATTCAAGGCGCTAGAGTGGTATAATGTGCCACCTCTGATCTGTAATATAATAGCCTCCTACTACAAAAAACTTTCCTTTGTAATACAAGTAAAAGGCGAAACGGAGAAGACACCAGAAATTCGTTACGGCATAGGACTTTTCCAGGGTTGCTGCCTCTCTCCTGTCACATTTAACATTGTTATCAACATTCTAATTGATACGCTTGTCGTAAAAGAAAACAAATGGGGATACAGGTTCAAATATGGAGACACATATATGGCGGCCATCTTGGCATTTGCGGATGATATTACGCTGTTAACCCGCAATCCAAAACAAAATCAGGCGCTTCTTAAGGTGGTGGATGACTATTGTGAATGGACCAAAGGGATGAAGATAAAACCAGCGAAGTGCTACTGTTTGAGCTTAACCAGGAAAGGTTCAAAGTTTACCTCGAGCAATCCAGGTCTGACAGTAGCCGGAAAACCAATCGCAACCGTGGCTGATGAAGCTCCTTTTAAATTCTTGGGCAAAAGGATCACCAGCAGAGGAAAGGAGCATCCTACTGATGATATTGTCCAACTTTTCGAAGAGAGCCTCCGCCAAACTGACAATCTTCCCCTCCTGGGTACACAAAAGGCATGGATTTACGATAACTACCTGACATCAAAACTTTCATGGCCATTTCTCGTCTACGACTTCACAAAGCAAAACCTGACTAAATTAGACTCATATGTGACCAGATTCCTGAAATCATGGTTTGGACTGGCTCACCCGGTTGACTCGTCAACGCTATACAGATCTCACAATAACTTTGGACTGAACATTAAGAAACCGTCGATATTTTATCAAAAGGCGAGAATAGCCAAACGATGTATACTCAAAGACTCCAATGATAGCGCTATTCAAGCCTTACCCAACACATCACTATCAGATGAACTGGAATCGAGTCTCGACTTCTACAAATCATTCCAAGTTGGTACACGCACCAATAGATCTGGATTGGGCATAGAAACAGCAAAGTCTGATAAAGAAATACTGAAAGGTTTTGCTCAGGAGGACATGGAACAAGGCTTCAAACTTCACGCCTTAAACCTGGAAATGCAGAATGATTGGCTAACAGTGGGTGACTTCTGCATCCCTCCTGCATTGAAGTGGAAATCCATATAATATACAACTGGTCCCCTGAGCTGCTTAAGTTCTACTTAAATGCATTCCAGCTTACTCTCCCCGACCCGAGTAACCTAGTTAGATGGGGGAAATCTACAAATAGACTATGCCCGTCATGTAAGGAGTTCGTAGGCACGGCCAAACATTTGTTATGCGGATGCAAAATACTACTTGAGCGAGGCCAGTATTCCTACCGTCATGATAAAGTCCTCCAAATCATCAAAAAGGCCATCAACCTGTCAATTGCACGGACCAGGAAAGGGCAAACCAGTAGCGGCTTCCAGAAGGTCAACTTTGTGAAACCTGGAGCCAATAAGCTGCCCAAAGATAGGACTAAACCTTCTTCAATTTTGGGAGCAGCAAAGGATTGGGAATTGTTGATGGACACACATGAGAAGTGTGCCGGACACGACACATCGGTCCGATGCGACGCGGTTACCGCACCCCGCGCCCCTCTGGCGCGGCGTGCGTCCGCGCTCGCCTCGGCCCGCCGCCCTGGCAGTCGATCACACCACGGAGTCAAGTATAGTCGTTTTGAGTCAATAATAATTCTCAGTCGTTTTATTACACGTTTATACACAGCTATCATAGTGTTTCATTTGGACCTTAAACACTAACACCCTACATAGGAGACTCAATTGATGTGCCGGACACGACACATCGGTCCGATGCGACGCGGTTACCGCACCCCGCGCCCCTCTGGCGCGGCGTGCGTCCGCGCTCGCCTCGGCCCGCCGCCCTGGCAGTCGATCACACCACGGAGTCAAGTATAGTCGCTTTGAGTCAATAATAATTCTCAGTCGTTTTATTACACGTTTATACACAGCTATCATAGTGTTTCATTTGGACCTTAAACACTAACACCCTACATAGGACACTCGCATATAGTAGCTAAAGTGCCACAGAAGCATTACCAAATGCCTTCGGAAATCTGTACCACAGCATTAAGACCGGATATACTCATATTCTCAAAAGCGACAAAGCATGTAGTACTTGTTGAACTTACAGTTCCATGGGAAAGTAACATACCGAAGGACTACAACATCAAACTTAACAAGTACTGCAACTTAGTAGACCGGATTGTGAGAAACGGATTCAAGACTGATCTCTTCGCTGTGGAAGTCGGAGCAAGAGGACTACCAGCGAAGTCGCTCTACAGTCTCTTCAAGAATCTAGGGCTCCCAAGATCGAAGCTAAGCTCATATATGGAGAGAGCTTCGAAAACGTCACTGGAAGCATCCTACAGAATATGGATAGGTAGAGAGAGGGAGGTCGAGAGCGGGACTGGTGGTTTCCCCGCGTCCTAGTCAACGCAGACTAGCTGACGAGGGCTTGAAGCGAGCCGAAACGTGAAGCATGCGCGGGAAATTTAGAGTGGCCACTCGCTAGTCCCGACCTCGATTAATACCCTCCTCTACTGCCGATGGGCCCGGATATGTTCGGTGAAGCCATCGTAAGCTTAGATCCACACCTTCCTTAACACCATCCGATAGTTCTGATAACCTAATTCATAAAAAACCTTGGTTGCCTGCCCTCACCTTGGAGCATTTCCTAGTCGGCCAAGTTGTATATCGGATAGACGCCTTGTTACTAAGTTCTAAAATCGTTCATGTGTAATCATAGGACCGTTCAACAATATATTTATCTTAAAACTGTGAACACTTTATTAATCCAGCTATACCAGTGGTCGTCAAACCGCGGCCCGCATACGGTCCGCGGGCGGTATTTGAACGCATTGTCACTAACAGCGCAGATAATAATATATATTTTAGCTTTTACTCAGTATGGAAATATTGTCTGCGCTGTGAGTGTGTGTGCGCGCTTGACGACAAAAACTGATGCGTGAATAGCAGAGCAAGTGAGCGGGTGACGGGACTGGCAGGAGAAGAGTTTCGGTAAATTTTCCAAATGTTGCTGCTCTGCGATTCGACGTATCTATTGCCGATAGTATCTATCAAAATATGGTTATACTTGAAGAAATATTTAAAGAATAATATAAAAAAATTAAAGGGTCGCTGGAATTTGGAATCTGCGAAGGAAAACAAGGTATTAGTCGTAAGACTCTCACGCCGTAACCGGTCTTTTTTTCCCGGTAACCCCGTGAGGCCTGCCGTCACTTTGTCCGCCCTGTATAAAATAGCACAGTCGCCGTGGCCGGCTGGCTGGTGAGTAGGAGCGGTCACTTTATCCGCCATAAGTTAGGGCGGTCGCAGTGACTGACTACTGGCTTAGGGCGAGCGGCATCGAAGCCGCTGCAGCTGCGTGTGGTGAAGAGAACTGCCAATGAGACGCGAATCGATGCTAAAAAAAGGGCAGCACTGACATGGCACCGCGATCGACTGCCAATCGAACCGCCTGCTTGCTCGACATCGACCCCGGCGCCCTCCGGGGCGATGATGCTAGGAGTTCCGTCAGTTCGATTATCACAGCGAATTAGAACTGGCAAGAAACTTCGCTGGGTCGTGTCCTGGTCGTCGACGGTAGGGCAGCGAGGTGGTTCCAGACCTGCGAAGTTAAACGAATATGTTAGTATCGACAGAGAGCTCCGTGTCGATGGATCCCACAGTCGGTAGTCGCAAGCGCTAGCGATCAGCAGGCTGTCGTCGTGTCAGTACGCCCCTTGAAGAAGCCCGTGGACAGCGTCTGGAGATACTCCTCCAGCGGTGCTATCCCTAGATCTCTGTATAGGTTGGCGTTTCTGTGGTACCAGGGCGCACCTGTGGCGATGCGCAAGAATTTGTGTTGCCTGTTGTATGAGTCCTTTGGCCGAAGGGTCGCAGTGTTAAACCTTGGTAGTGTTCTCTGGAGCTGAATAGAGTTCACCAAATTACGAATCTAGCCATCTACTATGCCAGTGGTGGTTCACACTCAAGTAGAGCTCAGCAAGTCCGACATTCATTGCGACGATGTCTGTAGGCTTTGCCACCGTCCTAGACCTCGCACAGCTGAGAAATGTCAGGCGACAGGCAATCAGCCTGCGCCTAAACGGGATCTATTTTCACCTTCAATATGTTGTAGACAGGTTTTACCAACTAACCTTTTCCTTATCCCGACTTTCTCGTGTCGCTCAGCGACAATATTTTTTTGAATTCCGTAGATTCATTTCCAATGAGCTCGATAGTCGTGTGAGGCACGAAATCTGTGAATTAATTTTTTCAAAAAGGTTGAGCTACAGGGCAAACCCTTAACCCGATCGTCTTTGTTTTAGGCTCAAACAAATTGTAGCTGACTAAATTGTCCAGAGGAATTTTTCTCAAAGTTTTGATATCATTCTTCACTTCCAAAATATCGAACGCCAAAATCAATTCGGAAAAAAATTAATTTTTTTTTTCACTATTTCGGCCATAACGTTTTTCGTTTTTTACTTTCTCGAATAATTCGAAGTATTTTATAAGTATATAATAATAATTCGAATACTTTTGCACATTACAGCTCTCATGAATACGCGTCTTTTGAGCCTTTTTTGAATATCATATCTTCACAACTATCCAAGATATAAGGGGATCACACTTTTTCGTGAAATCGGGGCCTATACTGGAACGAACCAAAAGACATTTTCAATGTCAAAAAAACCAGTATGAACTAGATGAACAATATGAGCGGCGTACTTATCCGCTGTACGAGCGGGGACAAGCAAATTCGTTTTTTTATTTGTTTTAATTGAGATTGAACCATAAGTGAGCAGTTAGTACTTGTGGCAGTAGCAATGACCAAGTAGGTACATAAACCCAAACACCTTGGTTGTGTGGATGGTGTAATAGATGTGATATTGTAATGTGATGATATCAATAAATTGTTTTGTTTTCTATGTATTGTGTTTGGAGACATCAACGGTGAATACATTTTTTTATAGAAAGCGGGACATGTGGCGCCGAGCCATCCATAAAGTGTCTAACGACGCCCATAGACATTCTCTCGTACGCGGGGGTGGCGAATGCCATGCCGGCCTGACCTATTCATTCAAGCCTCTCTTGAAGCACCCGAGACTATATTTGAAGGGAAATATGTGGGCAGGGAGAGCGTTTACTAGTTTACGCTTACAGGTAGGACCGCACAACCATGAAATATGTAAAGGTCCGCTTAAACAAGGGTGTGTGTGCACCTAATTGATGAGTAGAATATAAAGTGTATGAGAAGGTATGTGTGAGCAGGAACGAGGTGTGGCGCTACCACCCGGGGTTCGGCTCGCCGATGCAGCGCGCGCGCCGGCTCTTCTTCCGCGGCTTCCGCGTCGGCCTCGCCCTCACCGTGCTCACGGTGCTCTACGACAAGACGCTCGGCGGCGGCGACCACCACCACGAACACGAGCACAAGCAGGAGGGCGAGCATCATCAGCACTAACCGCTAACCTGCGAGCAACTATTCAGCTAACTAGTACAATTATAACGATTTCACCTGCGAGAATTATTTTGTAGAAAATCTATTGAACACAAGAGTTATAAAACAAATGATTGTTTGTATTATTATAATATTGGTTTATAGAATCCAGAGGAGAAAAGATCTGGACAAGCCCTGTGACAAAGTGATGAGGAATGAGTTTTGGGGGGTTTTGTCCGAGTATGGAGTGGACAGTTACTTGGCGCAAGCGCTGAAATATCTCTATAAGGGTTCCAGAGCTTGCGTCAGGATATACAGGGCATTCACCGGCTGGTTTAACATATCTAGAGGGGTCAGACCGGGGTGTGTGGCGTCACCTTGGCTGTTATATCTACTCATGGACAGCTGCTTGGCTGATCTGAAAGAATATGATTGTGAATTTTGTGAAATGCCTCTTATAGGTCGACGATCAAGTAACATTTGCATCGTTGGAGGTCGAGGTTGCAGGACATGGTAACTGTTTGTTACGGTTGAAGCATTTAATAGGAGGGTAATGGTAGTGGAGAGAAATTAAATAGTGTTCGAATGCATTGGGCATGACAGCCTGGAGCAAGTGAACGAAATATCTGGGGAATTCAGGCGGGATGGAAAATGTGAAGGAGATGTGGAAAAGAGAGTGAAAGCTGGCAATCAAGTGAATGGGGCGTTGCACGCTATTATGAGGAGACAAAGTATGTCAACTGGGGCACGTTTGGCTGTCCAGGGTGGAGTGCTGGCCCCTACACCAGTGGCGGTTCCCCAGGTGAAGCAAGTGAAGCACCGCCTCACTTAATTATCTTGAAAGTAAAGAAAAAAAAAACATTTCAAAATATCAAGAAAGAAAACTTTAAAAAGTCAAGTATATCCGATCCGAACTGATCACAATAATATTAGCGCGGCGGCGGCGGCGCGGCGGCGCGGAGGAGGCGGAGGCGGCTGGTGCGACGCGCGCGACGAAATACGTTAAAGATGTGTTAGTGCATCAACACCACCAACACAGCACGCACACACACACAGACGTGACGTGTCACGTACGGCATGGCATATGGTGACTCACCCCGGTCCGGTGCGGCGACGAATCGCTTATTTTGATATCGCTTCACCAAGCGTAAAGACAACAGGTTGACCTTGGAGGCTTTGGATGTAGGGAGCAGCTGAGGCTCTGATAAATGGCGCCGAACGAGACATCTATATCCAATTAAAAGAATGCAGAGCGAGATGGGGCGATTCACGTTTTCTATAAGTCGGTTTGTTTTACCTCCGTGATTAACATAATGGCGAAATTGGCATTAGTTAGGGTAAGTTTCATAGCTCAATGGTATATGCTTCGCTTTTCAATCTAGTGACGTTGGTTCGAATCTCACTTTTGCGAATTCTTTTTTTTTTGTTTTTAGGGTTCCGTATCCGGTACGGGACCCTATTACTAAGCCTACGCCGTCTGTCTGTCTGTCTGTCCGTCCGTCCGTCCGTCTGTCTTTTTTTTTTATGTAATCCGGTATGGGTGGCTGAGCCGGAGGGGCCAAAGCGCATGCTCCGACCAGCCAATATCACCTCCGAGAAGGTAGGTGCCATACCGGAGACTTCCCTGGATTGCTGGCTATACTGGACTAGAGGATAACACAGCCGAGGCTGCTATGCGGCAGCAGCAGGTGTAGGTATGCATGCACGTAAATTTTTTCGTCAGAAAAAAACTCATTGTTACACGCCGACCGGATTCGAACCTCGCACCTCTCGCATTTGAAGCCAATGCCCAAACCACTCGGCCACCCGCCGCTTGTCTGTCCGTCCGTCCGTCTGTCCCGAGGCCTGTATCTCTTGAACCGTAATTGGTAGCCCGTTGAAATGTTCACAGAAAATGTGTTATCACGGCCGATATAACAAAAAATAATGAAAATAAGAAAAAAGTAAAAAACTCACGGGGGTTCCCATAGATGGCGCGCGCGCATACACTTTTTGGTTTCAAAAAGTGTATGCGCGCGCGCCATCTACCAAATAGATGATGATTCATTTTCTAATCGTGACTAACTAATATGAAGTATTTCATAACACGCCATCTAGATGGCGTGGCGTGTTATGAAATTCATCTAGTGGCGCTAGCCGTGACATGGCGATACGGTACCCTCGGTGCGCGATTCGATAGTAGTTTTTGGTTAAGTATTGTTAGGGCCAAAAAAAATTAGGTTTAGGTTTTTCAATTTATCATAAAGTAATAGCAATGTAGGTGGATTTTTAGTCGCCTCACTAAGATTTATAGGTATGTGCATATCCCCACAAATGGATCGGACGTCTAGGTCACCGGATTTAAAATCCGTTAGATTTTTATTATTGGGACTATTTAAAAGAAAAAGTTTACGGGAAACCGGTGGAAAACTTGATAGAGCTCAAAGAAAGAATTACGGCAGTAGCTCAGGTTTTTTTTTATGTAAACTGACATGGTTGGCTACATCTAGTTAGTCAGCTGGCTACATCTAGTCAGTCACATGGCTAGTCAGAGCATGTGCTTTGGTCCCTCTGACTCAGCCACCCATACCGAATTACATAAAAAAAACATCACCTACAACATCCGTGATGTCAGCCCATAACACCGGGTCAACTTGGTGCCACGTCAGTGCTTCCCGTCTCGGTCGTGCCGGCTACACTCAACTGGACGGAAAACACAAACTATTTACATAGCATAGGTGGACGTATCTGCACTTGCATCGAGTACTTGCTCGACGCATCAACCGGGCATTTGTGAGAAGATGTCGAGCTAGCATTTGTGCAGGTGGTAAACAATTTGACCATCTACTTTAACAGGTTAAAAAGACCAATTTACTTCAAGTGTTTATTTTATTCCAATTCGTACTTGGTAGAACAGTTATCAAATTCCGAGGTCCTTTTGCAGTTAAATAACAATATCTCATAAATTATTGGGCAAATCGGTAAGTGATGTACCATTTTAAAAACTACATTAGATGCGCGTATTTTTGTTGCATAATGCCACTTTAGTGTAGTAATTTTTTTTTTCACCGCGAAGGGCCAAAATCAAGGGATGAGGCTGAAAATTTTTTAACATGTGGCTCTTAAGTCGTTTTTCAGCTAAACAGGATTAAACACGAAAAAATAAATTATACCGTGTGAAAGCCTTACTTTTCACAAATATTTGACAAAAACTAGATTTAAGAAAATCTTACATTTGTACTTGTGACATTTAAAAAAATTAGCTGAGGGAGAAAATTTTGGATTTTTACAAAAATGACAATATCTCAAAAACTAAGCCATTTTTACTAAACCTAAAATTAGATATTCTGAGAGGTAATTAGCAGCCCTATCTCCTGTTAAAGGATTATCGTCGGTTTCTGGGACACCCTGTATATGGCCCCTTATTCACTATGGCAGAGCCAAAAAGGAAGGATAATGTGGTTAGCAGTGGTAGAGTGGGTGGAATTTGTACTAGGGTTTTCGCCTACCCGGTGTTTTTTCATACCCGGGTATCGGGTATTTTTTTAATATATACCCGGGTATTACATTATGTATAGTGTGTATACTGTGACTATATACGAGAAAAACTGTTGCAAGAAGAGGATCTAACGCTGGAAAAGGCTATGAAAATTGCAAAAAGTGTGGAGATATAAAAAAAACTATAAATCAGCCAGCAAGAATGGAGAACAACCAACAATTTATAGTTTAAAATCCCTTTCCTTCTTCGACTGTTAAAGACAACCAATTTTAAGCAAAATACAAAACACGGAAACGGAGATAAATCAGCTATATAACCAAAGACATCTGAATGTGAATGAAACTGCTGCAAAATGTTTTTAAAATTTTGTATGTATAGATTTAATTGTTTTTGTTTAATATCAATTATGAGGGGCATGTAGTAATTTATCTGCAGAAGGAAAAAACTAATACAAACAACATTACCTCACCCAATTCACCGGCCGTCTATGGCCACAGAGTAAATAATCACTAAGTTTATCTATGGCTGGCACAGGCAACCAGTGTTGCCAACTCGGCTACTACAAAATATGGTACTGTGGTGTTAAAAAATGCTGATAAAAAACGCTAACTTTATTTTCGAAGTGCCAAAAAATTATACCCGGGGTCCCAGGTATTCTGGGAAATTTTACCCGGGTACGAAATCGCCTGTAAACCCGGGTATACCCGGTCCCGGGTACCAGGGTAGAAAACCCTAGTTTGTACGTATGTTCCACCGTAACTGCTAAACTACTCATCCGATTTTGATGATTGTGGTGTCAGTCGATACGTTATTATGATCCGCTTGGCCTAGGGTACCTACCAAATTTTTTCATAAATTAAAAATGGCGGCCGTGGGGCGCCATATTGTCACACTTGCACACATATTATTGCCTTGCTAATGAACTAACTTTTCTTGGGGTAATATTCGATAAAAGTTTTACTTGGAAAGCCCACATAAACTCTAGCTGGTAAGTTGAGTTCCGCTTGTATGTTATGCTATAAAAAAAATTAAAGAACTATGCGGAACGCATGCTGCAAAGATGCATTATCATGTCTATTTTGAGAGCATCATGTCATATGGCCTTATGTTTTGGGGAAATGCAGCAGACTCAAATAGAATATTTTTATTACAGAAGAGGGGCCTTGCGGTACATCTTATATATGAAAACTAGAGATACTTGTACGACAGCGTTCGGGGAGATAGGAATCATGACTTTACCGAGTGCATATGTTTACCAGAACATATGCTATGCCAGAAAATACATTGATGATTCCTCTCTTAATTCCGACAATCATAAAACTTTATTTGTAATAGTGTTAGATTTTATAATAAACTGTCTTCTATCCGTTTAAAGTCTTTGCAATTCAACGGACGTCTTGTGGCCTCCTAGCCACTTGTATCCCCACAGATGGACCGGACGCCTAGATCACCGGATTTAAATCTGTTAGATTTTTATCATTCGACCTCGATTAATACGCTCCTCTACTGCCGATGGGCCCGGCCGGATATGTTCGGTGAAGCCATCGCAAGCTTAGATCCACACCTTCCTTCTTTAAAAGAAAAAGTTTACGGGTCCCGGTAGAAAACTTGATAGAGTTCAAAGAAAGAATTACGGCAGCAGCTCAGGTGGACGTATCTGCCTGCACTTGCATCGAGTACTTGCTCGACGCATCAACCGGGCATTTGTGAGAAGATGTCGAGCTAGCATTCGTTCAAGTAATTACTTCCAGTCTTTATTTTATTCCAATTCGTAGTTGATAGAACAGTTATCTATCAACTTATAAAATTCCGAGTACCTTTTGCAGTTAAATAACAATATCTCATAAATTATTGGGCAAATAGGTAAGTGATGTACCATTTAAAAAACTACATTAGATGGGCGTATTTTTGTTGCATAATGCCACTTTAGTGTAGTTATTTTTTTCACCGCGAAGGGCGAAATTCAAGGGACGAGGCTGAAAAAAAAATTAACATGTGGCTCTTATGTCGTTTTTCAGCTAAGCAGGATGAAACATGAAAAAATAAATTATACCGTGTGAAAGCTTTCCTTTTCAGGAATATTTGACAAAAACTAGATTTAAGAAAATCTTACATCTATACTTGTGGAATTTTAAAAAATGAGCTGAGGGAGAAAATTTTGGATTTTTACAAAATTGACAATATCTCAAAAACTAAGCCATTTTTACTAAATCTAAAATTAGATATTCTGAAAGGTAATTAGCCCTATCAGCTGTCCAAGGATTATCCTCGGTTTTTGGGACACCCTGTATGTAGTTTTTACCAGAATTATGAGAATTTAAATATTTCATATTTCACTAACACTATGTACTTACCTACTTTACTTGTAGGTACCCAAGATTCGTCATACTTCAATCAAGGTGGCCTTGGGCGACCGCTGCGCACGCAAATAAAACAATTCACATTTCTCGTGTGTCTTCATATTTTTTTGTATTTTCATAAATTTCTTTTAAAATTAAATCAACATTCTTTATATGATGGTATTGGGTACTTCAGGTAGGTAGACAGACACCCATCCTTTACTTTCATTATTTACATTATCTAATAGGCGGGGCAGAAGTAACTAATGTCATCATGTCAATTGAATACCATTTTGTTAGAAATGAAAAAATTTAGCTGTTTTCACGGAAAGTTTATTTGAAGATGTAAAATCGATGACATTAAGTTGAAAAAATGATATCAGTCAAATGACCACGTCCTGAGTTGATGCACATAGTTTGTGCTCGTTTTACGGCATTTAGAATAGGGTAACAACCCGCAAATATCTGCCTCCAAATTGTTAATTTCTTCTTCAATGTTGGCTTTCAAGACTTGCAAGGTTTGTGGTGGTTTGTTGTGGTAAATGCAAGATTTCAAAAAACCCCAGGTAGAAGTCTGGCGCCGTCAGATACAGCAATCTGGCCGCAAATTGCCAAAACGGAGATGACACGGCCCGGATATCGGTCCGCGTTCCTCAGGTTCTTCTGCGTTCTTCAGGTGTGATTGCTCGTTTTCAACTAATTCTCTATCTGTCTACAACATAAATGTCAAAGCGCAATGACATTCGACGCCATTTGCAAAACTTATGGCACATTCACATTATGACTTAGTTTTGCCCCACCCCCACCCCCACCTTGTACAAACAGGAAATGCTGCTTTACATTCATGTACTTACTCAAGTTAAATGCTATTGACAATGGCTGGCGGCTGCATCCCAGCCGAGCCAGCGAGCCACCGCACCTAGGGTTACCATGCCCAATTTTATAAACCCAGAAAACCAGGAGATTCGACAAAAAAAAATAATCGGGACCGTCACTATATATCACCTAATTAATACATACATCATAAATATAGTCAATTACTTACTTAAGGTGACTTAAGGTGCTCGTCGTATAGTTTACACAGTAGTACATATAATTATTTTGCTCGACGATTGCAGCCACACCTAGTGAAGCAACGAAGAGCATCACTAAGCGATCTGTGGCGATTATCTGAGCCAACAACTCGCACAAATATACCTACTGGCTGCTGAGCAGACAATCTCAACTCTCCATGGAAAACAAACTGTTGCTGTACAAATGTATCCTCAAACCTATTTGGTGCTACGGTATTCAACTATAATGAAATCCTACAGCGGTTCCAATCAAACACCCTTCGCATGATTGTTAACAACGCACCTCTCGGTATGTCAACAGTAACCGGCCGGCCGGCCGCATCCACAGTTGCAAGTCTTTACATTCCAACCTTCCGAGAAGGAAGCGAAAGCCATACTTGAGGCGTACAAACAAGCTGACCAACGAGTTGACGGCACCTCGGAAAGTTTTCACCACAGCTGGCTCCGCAAAGCTTCATTTTTCACAGTTGCCAGTTTGTTGAGATTACGCTTGCGGCTTGTATTCCCACAGAGAAAGAAATATCCTACTTAGGGCAACAACTCAAATAATAAGAAGAAAAAAAAACAAAAAATTACATCTGATTTATTTTGCACTGCGGCAATATTAGTGTCTAAAGTGACTGAAGTCAAATAAAAACTGTTATTGAAGAAAGTAAAAAAAAAAAAATTACAAAAAATATAAAATAAAATATCTTATAACTATGAGTATGTTTTTTTTATGGAAACTGACACGGTTGGCTACATCACCTACAACTTCCGTGATGTCAGCCCATAACACCGGGTGAACTTGGTGCCATGTAAGCCAAATAATATATTATTGATTTATATAGCAGTGATATTATGGTTTTGAAATAATATAATATTACATAATATGTAGATAAACATCTGAACGATTTCTACGCTACGGTGTATTTACGTATCCAGGGCAACATGTTGGAGCATCGACCAAGCTCAGTTCGACACGTTCCCTCTGCAGCAGCAGCAGCAAGCGCACACCAGTAGAGATATCGCACGCAACGTTCGCTCGTGCAGCGCAGTAGGACGGCACGTAGTAGCTACACTCGTACATATTGTTGTGGTTGTGTGTGACTGATGATATAGCAACAGTAGCAATGGTCTATCTATTGTTTAGAACATTATTTGTATTGCAATGATGGCCAACTAGATGGCGGCACTGTGTCGTGAGGTCCAGAGAACTCTCAAAGTCCGTACAAAATCACTCGCAGTTATCTACACTTCCTAATCATGTGTACGGACCGACCGGGTACCTACGGGTCGATGCTGCCTGCGTGTATGTCATCATTATACGAGTACCTGCCTGACCCATCCCGGTACGAGGTCCCTTGAGCAAAATAATTTATGAATTATAAAAAAATATTTTAAATTTATAGATATCTAGTTTTATGATTTTTTTTTTTCCTTTAAATTTTAATTTAATATTTTATAGGTTAAGTATTGTGAACAGTGGCGGCCGGTGACCTATGGGACTGGGTGTGCGCTAGGTACTTACTCGTAGTACTAAACCCAAACGTGAATCTAATGGATACGGAGACTTGATTTTTTATTTTATTTTCATGTCTGAGTTAATTGCCCAAATTATGTAAAAGTATTCTCACTCAACAGATACATAATTGAAAGACAAAATAAGGTAAGCATAAAAGTTAATGTAAAATTATATAAGGTCTTTCAAAATTAGTTCAGAGTACGCTAAGGGGAGGTTCTGTATCATATAGGGAGTAAAACCTATATACAATTTTTTTTTATGTATTTAAATAAAAAAAATAGGTGGTTGATTTTTATAGCCTAATCCATTCAGTTTCATAACAGTAACAAAAAAGTCTTCATTGCCATTATGATGTAACACGTGAAGTTAGTAAAAAAATCCATTTTTTTCTATTCCATACTAATAAAACTAATATTGTGGTTTTTCACAATTTCTGAAAGAAAGAGATCTATGTGTTGGAAGACTTTTTTGTTCCTGGCATTTAACATTTACTTAGGTTCTGTAATGAATGATCAAATAATCAATATAATCAATCATCAATAATAGTTCAAAACGCGGTTGCTATAAATATAAATTGATATAACTTTTCTCGACTTTTGTCAACTTTTCTCATCTTTTGCCAATTTCTGTCATCTTTTGTCAACTTTCTCCAACATTTGACAACTTTGTCAACTCTTGTCAAGTTTTGTAAACTTTTGAGAACTTTTATCAACTCTCGGTAACTCTTGTCCACTTTTGTCAACATTTGTCAACTTTTGTCAACTTTCGTCAACGTTTGTCTAGGTTTTATGGCATTTTGTCAACTTTCGTCGACTATTCTCGACTTTTGTTAACTTATATCCACTTTCGTCAAATTTTGCCAACTTGTCTCAACTTTTGTAAAAAAAAATCGGAAATTTTTGTCAACTTCTGTCACTTTTCTGAACTTTGGCCAGCTTGCGTCAACTTTTGTCAACTTTCGTAAATTTTTATCGACTTTCGACAACCTTTCGTTAACAAAAGTTGACTTGACAAAAATTTACGAAAGTTGACAAAAGTAGATAAACGTTGATAAACATGGACAAGATTTGACAAACTTGCCAAAAGATGTTGACAGTTGCCAAACATTTGCCAACTTTTGTCAACGTTGTTATTCTTTCATCCAGTACGGTGGTTGGTTGACAAACATTTACGAAAGTTGACAACAGTGGTTAAAATTTGATAAAAACTGACAAAAGCTGAGAGAAGTTGGCAAAAGTTGACAAAAGGTGAAGAAAGTGGTTATAGGTAAGTTCACAAAAGTCGAGAAATAATAAAAATTTACAAAAGTTGAGAAAAGTTATTATTGATGATTGATTATATTGATTATTTGATCATTACAGAACCTAAATAAATGTTTTAATAAATAATAATTTTACAATTTTCAAAAACAATTGAGTGACTTCCCTAACGCTTCAATGGAGCGTAGTTACTTATTTCAACAAATAGGCCTAGTTGCCATACTGCTTTAGCTAATATATTTACTGTGCCTATGTTTCCCGCCGCGCCATGTACTCCCGTCACACTCCACACCCACCCAATTGTTAGGCTATTTGATATATTCCACAAGGACAGAAGAGCCATACTGGAGTTATTCCAATAGAGATGTATACGCTACAAATAAATAAACATGGGAAGCCCCATTGCAGACTTCTATGAGCCCCGGGGCTGCTAACAGACGCGTGCACACCAACACACATCTCACTACATACATAATCATATAAGCTTTATTACCCTGCTAACAAAGCACAATATGCTTCACTTCAGTACCCAACTAGCTCTTTGGCAGGAATTGCTTTTCAAAGATGATTCTTAGGAACCACAATAGAATTTTCATCAAATGTTTAATCACGAAATCAATCTTATTCAAAGTTGTTATTTGTAATCTACGTATGTGATGTGTATACGAGCTTTGTCTGTGTGATAACAGCTGTGCTGACCGCGAGATCTGTGTCCTTCATGTGCTCACACGTATTGTCCCAGCTGATCATACTCTCAGCTGATCCGTGGAACGCGCGCCCGACTTCACTATTACACTTGACTATACACAACACAAGCCCCGTGAGTTCAACTGTGCACTCGCTAATCTAATAGCTAACCCTGCAACTGCTTTTACATTTGTTTCATTTCATTGGCCGACCAAAGTGTCATCGTTCGACATTCTCAATACTTTATTTCTAGAAGAAAAGAAAAACACATTATAACAAATTCATTAGTTTGTTAAATGGGGCGAATCAATTTGATTTGAAACCGTAGTTGAAATATGATATTTGCCCTTAACAAAACAGAGAATGTTTGATGTGGGCACAGCGGGCGGTCCTTCATCATGTTGCTCCCACCCCCACCTACCTACCTACCTACCTCCGCACACATTATCATCATTATATTTCACAATATGTACAACAACTTTATCAAAACATGTTCTCAGCACACAATTCTCACAGCACTTAACAAAATGTTAGCTTACACGTGGGCCTCGTATCCACATACCCATTGTCTCTAGATTATTTACATTACCTACTACTACTATATAAATAAACTTCAGCATTTTTCGAAAGAAATGCTTTCGTAAGGACATTTTTTTTTCGGCAGTATTTAAATAGTTTTTTTCGAAAAGTAATAAGTAGACGGATGCTCACGAGGTGCACCGAGATGCGGCCGAGTGTGCTACGCGGGCGCGGGGCGCGCGCGCCGCGAGCGTGGCTTGCGATATCATCGGGCCGGCGCCGCCGAGTACTGACGGCGCTTCTTGTGCTGGCGCGGCGCGCCGTTGTTGTCGGAGGCGGCGCCGCCGGCTCCGCGCACGTAGCCGAGTGCGCTACGCGGGCGCGGGGCGCGCGCGCCGCGAGCGCTGCTTGCGATATCATCGGGCCGGCGCCGCCGAGTACTGACAGCGCTTCTTGTGCTGGCGCGACGCGCCGTTGTTGTCGGAGGCGGCGCCGCCGGCTCCGCGCACGTAGCCGAGTGCGCTACGCGGGCGCGGGGCGCGCGCGCCGCGAGCGCTGCTTGCGATATCATCGGGCCGGCGCCGCCGAGTACTGACGGCGCTTCTTATGCTGGCGCGGCGCGCCGTTGTTGTCGGAGGCGGCGCCGCCTGCCGGCGTGCCCGCCCCCGCCCCCGCTCCGCCGCCGCCGCCGGCTCCGCGCACGTAGCGCCCGCCCCCGCCGCCGCCGCCCCCGCCGAGCAGCGCCGGCGGCGACGTGTTGTACCGCCGGTGTTTGGGGTTGTAGAGCGCGCGCGGCTGCTGGCGCGCGGCGGCGCCCGGGCGCGTGGCGCCCGCCTCGCCGCCGCCGCCCGCCGCGCCCCCGCCGTACTGCGCCGGCGTCACTCCTGCACACACACACATAGCATACAGTGTAGACATACCGGCAACACAAGCAAGCAGCGTGGTTTCCCGGCGACACAGTAAATATATTAGCTACAGCAGTATGGCAACTAGGCCTATTTGTTGAAATAAGTACCTACTCTCCATTGGAGCGTTAGGGATGTCACTCAATTTTTTTTGTAAAATTGTAAAATTATTATTTATTAAAACATTTATTTAGGTTCTGTAATGAACTAATGATCGAATAATCAATTTATTAGGTTAATTGTATCAATATTATACTTTTGTCTCATTATATTGAATAAATATCACAATTAAAAAAAAAATATATATAGATATATATCATCAATAATAAGTTCAAAACGCGGTTGCTATAAATATGAATTGATATAACTTTTCTCGACTTTTGTCAACTTTTATTAACTTTTGTATTTTTTGTATTGTACTTTACAACTTTTCTCAGCTCTTGTCAACATTTGTCAACCATTGTAAATGTTTGTCAACTTTTCTCATCTTTTGCCAATTTCTGTCATCTTTTGTCAACTTTTATCGACTGTTGTCAACTCTTGTCAATGTTTGTCAACCTTGGTCAACTTTTGTCAACATTTGTCAACTTTTGTCATCTTTTGTCAACTTTCGTCAACGTTTGTCAACTTTTGTCTACTTTTCTCGACTTTTGTGATCTTATAACCACTTTCGTCATCTTTTGTCAACTTTTGCCAACTTCTCTCAGCTTTTGTCAGCTTTTATCAAATTTTAACCACTGTTGTCAACTTTCGTAAATGTTTGTCAACTTTTGTCACTTTTATGAACTTTTGTCAGCTTTCGTTAATAAGAGTTGACAAAAGTAGACAAGAGTTTACATAATTTGACAAGAGTTAACGAAAGTTGACAAACTGGAGAAAAGATGGAAAAAGTTGACGAATGTTGACAACAGCTGACAAGTTTTGACACAAGTTGATAAACGTTGACAAAATATAAAAAAGTTGACAATACTTAGTTGACATTAATTAACAATAGTTGACGAAAATTGACAAAAGTTGACAAGAGTTAACAAAAGTTCACGAAAACTGACAAAAGTTCATAAAACGCCATATGAAATAACATACGAAAGTTGGCAACAGTCGTTAAAATTTTAGAAAAGCTGAGTTTGCAAAAATTTACAAAGATGACGAACGTGGCTATAAGTTAACAAAGTTGAGAAAAGTCGACAAAAGTTGACAAGAGTTGACAGAAGTTACCGAGAGTTGATAAAAGTTCTCAAAAGTTTACAAAACTTGACAAGAATTGACAACAGTCGATAAAAGTTGACAAAAGGTGACAGAAGTTGGCAAAAGATGAGAGAAGTTGACAAAAGTTGACAAGAGTTGACATAAGTTACCAAGAATTGACAAAAGTTTAGAGTTGACAACAGTCGATAAAAGTTGACAAAAGGTGACAGAAGTTGGCAAAAGATGAGAAAAGTTGACAAACATTTAAAATGGTTGACAAAAGTGGTCAACATTTATTGTCAAAAGTTAATATAAGCTGACAACAATCGAAAAACGTTTGTAAACGTTTTTTTGCATTCTAAAAGATCGCGGACTGTCCGTGGCGCGTGCAACAAAAACAAACACGACCACTCGGACGCGGCACCCGCGACTGACTGTTTGCGACATTCGCTTCGGGGCCTTGTTGAGGCGTGCGTGTATGTGAGTGCGCCGTTTTGATCGTTTTGTATGTTTTTTTTTTTATTGTTTCCGAACTAGCTGGCTGTGTCCGAGGTCGAAGCTTCAGGCGCAGCCAATATCACCCCCGAGGAGGTGCCAGTGCGGCTTGGAGGTGGACTAATGTCGCTGGGGAAAGGCTATTTACCCGCGATTTGAAGATCCGTGGATTGTAGGAGTGGGGAAAGATATTCCCCGGAAGCCCGTTCCACACCTTTGCAGTGCGGCAAAAGAACGATTTAGAGAATCGTGCCGTTCGAAGTACTCGTCTGTCCACTACAAAGGGGTGTTCCGCGAGAGTATGGCGGGTTTGGCTAAGGCGAACAGGAGGAGGAGGGATAAGGGAAGCAATTTCGTCAGAGCAGCGGCCATAGTAGTACCGATAAAACAGGCTCAATGACCCAACGATACGTCTGTGCTTTAGAGGTTGAAGGTCCTTTGTGAGTACAGAGCCGCCAATGAGGCGAATGGCTCGTCGTTGGATAGAATCCAAGGCTGAAAGAAGGTACTCAGGGGAACCCTCCCAAAGATGACTGCAATATTCCATCACCGGTCTTACTTGTGCTTTAGAGAGTGTAAGCAATTGGACCGGCGTG
The DNA here is from genome assembly GCA_946902875.1 of Nematopogon swammerdamellus. Classification (NCBI taxonomy): domain Eukaryota; kingdom Metazoa; phylum Arthropoda; class Insecta; order Lepidoptera; family Adelidae; genus Nematopogon; species Nematopogon swammerdamellus. The sequence continues at coordinate 16,843,577 of OX336357.1, forward strand.
AAAAATCGCCGACATCGGTAGAGTATCCCTAATTCTCGATGTAGTTTCCATACTGCTTTAGCTATATATTTGCTGTGCCGGCGGTATTAAATCTAAACGGGAACGACATAAAGAGTCCTAACAAGGGCCTTACCAGGACCTGCAGACTAAACAAACACCTACACACTGGTGAAACACCTATAGACATCCTTTGTGAATGTGAAGTGCTCATTCACAGTAGTATAGCATGGACGAACTAACCTGAGGCGAAAACACGTGCTTGACATGAACCTATGTAGAGAGTTCACAATAGCAATGCATGTTGAAGGACATTGAAGTTCCTTGGCGGGCGGTATGTTTGATTTTAGAATAACAATTGTCATGGTTACAGTGTCAATATGGCTGTCGTGAAGGGCCGAATATAATTTTCATCTCTCTAATAAATTTGTAAATAGAATAACTCCTTTCATTGTACACACTACATAATTATAAAGAATTAGCTCGAGGCACACGGAGAGAGCCGTGCTGGCCGTGCACCGGCGCGGTGCATTGTCGGGTCAGAAAATCTATCAGCATTCTGTCACAAACGAAACTCAGAGGCTCAGATTAGACTAGTGAACAGTCCGACCCTCTCACATCCAACATTTCTGTCAGTTTGGGAAGTGGGAGAACGTCCAGGTGAGGTCGGTCGCCGACAGTGTCGAGTAGTTGGCGGCTAGAGGAGGAGAGAGGAGAGGGATTGGGGGTGTAGTGTACCGGAGGGGATGTTGTTGAAGTCCGAGTTGCTCATGATGTGGTGTATGATGAGGTGGTGGCGGTGCGCGGAGACGCGGCGCGGCGTCGGCGACGAGCACTGCAGCTGCGAGAGCGGCGGCGGCGAGCGCGGCGGCGGCGGCGGCGTGCGCGCGCGCATCCTCGCCGCGTCCGTCCCCGTCTCCGCCGTCTCCGCTCCCTCCGCACCGTCCGACCACTCCTGCACCGCACAACCCATCAGACTCTCATACACTGCGCACCGCAGATATAGCAGGGAGTGTGCTTAGAGAGCAGGCGAGCTAATGTGTAGCCACCGCGGCCCGACCGGCCAGCCGCGCCCACACTCACTGCCAGCGTATATTGCTTTGCTATGTAAATTAATTTAAAGCCCACTTGGACACTCACCTGAGTAAATAAAAAATAAATAAACCCAAGTGAAAAAGTAAAGCTTAAAACAGCAGGATGCGATGACACAACAGCGTTAGGGCTGATTGCACAGACTAAAATATCGCTAAATACTTGTTTACTAAGGACAACTTCAATCAATAAAGGAGCACCGCACTCACCGGGAGCATTCACTCTGCAAACAACAATTTGCACCGCCAACTTACATTTATCATGAAAATGTGTGACGAGGCGGTCGCAGCGGTCGATGCAACTTCATTGCTTCTCTCGTTAGTTTGGAAGTTATACTTCTTCCTTACCTATAATAAAATCCAACGTCTGCTTTCTGTCTGAGTGTCTGTCTGTCCGCTTATAACTCGAGAACCACTGAACCGATTTTAATAAAACAAAATTCTACGGATAGCTTGATTCTTCCCATCAACTATAGGCTACTTACTATCACGCTAAATGGCTTATGAGGTTAGCAGTGAAGTGAAATATGAGAGCGGGCGGAGCCGCGGGCACAGCTATTATGAATGTTATCAAAATAAAGGAGAATGGGCGTTTTGGTCTACCCCTCCTCTAGCTGTGAGTGTTATATCAATGGAAAGGTTGATTTATATAGAACATTTTTTTGTATGGCAGACAACATCAATTATTAGTACTTTAGGAGTTTATATGACTTTAAAGTTTTATAAACACAGAACCTTATCATAGTAATATGCTCACCTCTGTACGATGATCATCGTTCTAGGAAGGGTAAGTATTTAGAGCGAAACAGTACCAAAATGACCGAGCGGTATTGAAACCGTAATGATTAAAATACAATTTTTTGGTGTACAGGTCGGTTAACTAAAGCTGGCACGTACACAGTACTCACACCAACGCATCACGAAAACCCGATCTGTCTCACTCTCACGCGAGCAATTGCATTGGTGTGAGTACTGTGTACGTGCCAGCTTTAGTTAACCGACCTGTACATACCGCTCTCGGTCATTTTGGAACTGTTTCGCTCTAAGTACTTACCCTTCCTAGAACGATGAGCATCGTCCAGAGGTAAGCATATTACTATGATAAGGTTCTATGTTTATAGAACTTAAAGTGATATAACTCGTAAAGTACTAACAATAGATGTTAGGTATGTTTGGACAAAATGGTTTTCTTGGAAAGACCTTTCGATTCATATTGTATTGTATTGTATTGTTTATTGATCATTCATATGGCAGTTAGACTGCGCTCGAACTTGTCACAATTTGTTCTATCCGGTTCTATTACACCCACGAAGAAGAACCGACAAGAAACTTCGCAGGGTATTTTTTAAACATATTTTTACAAGAATTTAGTGACTAGCCACATAATAACACCGCCCATAGTCTATCTAAAACACAGCTTGAGAGCAAGATTAACAATTTTGCTGAGGGTTCTGACTACAAAGACTTATTAATTAAGTGAATCAGGTGTAAAGAGCCTTTGTCAAACTTTGATACGTAATTTGTATCAACATAATATATCATGCATTGTTAGAGGAGGGGTAGACCAACTCCCATACATTTTTGCCCATCCTCCTTTAACTTCTGAAAATATTGAGTAAATTCAGAAAAATCTTCACGCGTCATTCATTTAATTTATTTCGTTTCATTCATTTCATAAAAAGAATATAGGTATTATTTTGAAGAACTGATCAAAATGTGGGTATCGAGCGGCCGGACTATTGATTGTTGTTGGGTGCGAAGTTGGCTCAGGTAGTGAGCGCTCCCGCCCGGCGCGCGGTGAGTGCGGTGCATCACACAGCTTGCACTAACACAAACTCACTCCACTAAACGCTTGCTATCTCTGAGAGTGAGCTCTTTTTTCAGCTTAAGCTTAAGCTTAAAATTTAATTGTTAAGGTGCGTACAGACATCGCGAGGCATGCGGCGCGAATGGTTCGTCACGCACGCCTCGGGCTGTGTGGACGTGAGTGCTCACTGTGAGCATTCGCCGCGTACGCTCGTTGCGAGGCTGCCTCAGTGCCAGCCGTGCGTTCCGTGTGGACGGCGCACGCAACACAATAACAGCCGTCCACACGGAACGCACGGCTCGCACTGAGGCAGCGCGTTAATTGCTTCGCAACGATCGTATGCGGCGAATGCTCACAGTGAGCACTCACGTCCACACAGCCCGAGGCATGCGTGACGAACCATTCGCGCCATATGGCTGCGTCAGATTGAGCATGCGCGTGCGTGGTTGTTCGCGTGCTCAGCTTGAGCATGTGCCGTTCAGGAGTTATGCACAAATGTTGCGCGCATGCCTCAGGTTGAAGCATGCGTGACGAACCGTTCGCGACGCATGCCTCGCGATGTCTGTACGCGCCTTTAAGTATGTGTTAGCGCAATCGGCCCAGGGGCCTGTTTCAAACAAATAAATAAATAATAAAAACTGTTGTTTTATGACTAGCCATCCAGGACAGCGGTATACATATCTCATTGGGCATGCGATACAGTTGCGCTGTGTGTGTGCGGGTGTGTGCGTGAGTGGAGATGTACTCACCGGGTCCGTGTCGTCCGGGCTGGGCGTGGAGGATAGGCTCGAGAGCGACTGCCGCTGCGCGGGCGGCGCGGGGAGCGCGGGGGGCGCGGGCGGCGCGGGGGGCGGCGGCGCGGGCGCGGGCGGCGCGGGCGCGCGCGCGCACGTCGCCGGGAAGTACAGCGGCTCGAAAGTCTCCTTCACCCAGCGCCTGTGTGCCGTGCACCAACACTCACTACCACTGGCGGCTGGTCCTAAAGTGCGCTCGTGCGCCGCACTACCATACCACGAGAAGTCTTCACTTCACTCAAAATAAATAATATCTTACAACATACCTACATTAAAACCATAATGATCGTACTCAAAATAAATACGAATGTGAATTCGACCTTATTTTATAGATCACAAGGCACTTTTTTGCATTTAAACGCGCGCCCCGTGCGGAATCGAGTACCGCACGCGGGTCTCCCATACTGAATGTATGGGGATCGGCAAAACACCGCTGGCGCGTGAGACAAAAGATACTTCATAGAACCAGTATGGGCCGAAATGGAGCTCTGCGTGCGGCGCACGAGCGCCAAACAAGGACGCTATATCGTGAATAGCCGCGCGTGCGACACGTCGCGAGCGATTCGTTTTGCACGAGTCCGTCTGCCTCACTGCCTAGAGTCAGCGCACTGTCATGTGATGTCACATACCCGTTAGCGCGCGAATATTTAAAATGGGATATGGTTAGGTTTGTGCTTTCTGTCACGTAATACTGGAATTAAGTAGTGCCGACATATGCCTAAGCGTTGTTTAAAGGTAAGGCTTTACAATCAGGTGATCCCGGGTTCAATTCCTACTTTTCAAATGCTTTTATTTGTATAGGTATATTTTTTGAAGTATTTTTGGGACATTACTACTGTTTTCTTTTTGAAAGCTGCAGTTAGTGTTGTGGTCTATGGGTGTGTTCATAAAGGTACTAAAAATGAGTTAAAAAACTTGTTTGGATTTTTTTTATTGTTTTTTGCAACTCATTGAGTGTCTTGATAATATTCATACTAGGTACGTACATAATAAAACGCAGGCGTTTAAAAAATTCGGAAGTCCCGATCTTAAAATAACATGACGGGAATGTGTTGGGAAATTTGGAATTTAAGTACCTAGGTAGGTACTTAGCGCACTACCGGTCACTGTTGTCACCAGCCGCCACTGCTCACTACCCTCCTCCACACAACTACTACATTACCTATGTACTTACTGCAGACAACAACAACACACAATATATTACTTCAATTGTACATCATTTGATCTAGAAAACAACAAGCTCCGCTTCCTGCTTATGCGAACCTGTCGACGTCTAGTTCTAGAACATATTATCAGTCATAACTATAGCTTTATGTACATAGCTTGCCTTGTGTAGTACGGTAGAGGTGCTTCCCTCCATCATTGTGCGCTTCGAGTTAGAAACATCCTACCACAGATAGATAGCATGATCCTACGACCATCATGTTCAGGAGGCCTATTCTTGATATCAAATGACAATTCCCAGTTGACGGTATATTTCCAGTTGCATGCCAGTTTTCGCAAAACATTCGTATTCTGCATGCAACTGACGATGAATGTATTACGTCGTTAGCTGGATGACTATTGACAAATCTATAATCTTTGCGCGCCGTTATCGTGAATATATATAATTTCATCTCGCTCGGTTATTCGAAGGAAAAAGGGATGTATATGTGAGAAATGCATGAGTCTATCACAAACACGCCACAATCAGTATTGCCAGCTGTTGTGTACCAAAGTAAGGTAGATGAAATACTGATCGTCAGAAGTGACAGTTGACATTTGAGGTTATGTTTGATTAGTCTATTACATCGATCTTATAAGCAACATGCGTTTTATTGAACTTGTGAAATCCATACACAACAGTGGCGACGAGACAAAAAAATGGCGAAACCAATCCGTTTTGAAGAGTTCAGGCCAGGGGATGACTGGGGGTCATATCACCAACGATTATTTTACTGCTTTGCTGCAAGTGCAGTAACTGACCCTGAGCTACAGCGCGCCAATTTCTACGCTGTATGCGGCGCAAGCACATACAGGGTGCTTATATCACTAATCAGCCCTAGAAAGTCTTTTGAAGTGACAACCGGTGAAATAATAGACATCTTATCGAGTAATTTCGACCCGCGCCCAAATGAAATCTCTCAATCGTACAAATTCTACAAGCTGAACCAGGGCGCAACAGAGAAGAGACTACATCGCGCAGCTACGCCGGCTCAGCAGCGGCTGCCACTTCGGAGCGTTCCTAGACAGAATGCTACGCGACAGAATTGTTTGTGGCATGCGCGACAAAACAGTTCAATGACAACTACTGCAGAGATCAACTCTAACATATGCAGATGTTGTCGACGCCGCGATCGCTGCAGAGACAGCTGGGAAAGACATGATAATAATAAACGAAAATTCGCCCATCGGTGCCTCTGCTGTTTCGGCCACTACCGAGGCGGCCACCACAGTTTCGTCCGAAGAAGTAGCTATGGACATGAATAAGCTTCATCTACCGACTACATCACGGGGCAGGTGTTTTCGTTGTGGGAACTCGCATGCGGGCGAGTGTAAAGTAAAGCATCTAACATGCAGATACTGCCACAAGGACGGGCACAACAGCACCCGGCAGGTGAACGTATCAATGAGGTGGGTCGAGTGGACTCGTTATTCCACGTTACGGATGACACTAAAATAAAAGCGCTACATATTATGCCAAAATCAGAGACATTGAACATTGACACCACCGAAAGTGTATTCAACCTGGCCACCACCATCGAAACCATGGTCCCGAGTACATGTAGACTTTGCTGGTCCATATATGGGAAAGATGTTTTTCATTGCGGTGGATTCCTTTTCAAAATGGCCTGAAGTGCGTGTAGTGCCAAACACTTCCGCAACTTTCGGCGCACAAACCACAACGCCATTTTCGCTGGAGCTCGATTTTTCAGTATTCACAGAGCACTCACGATATAAGTTGTGATAGAAACGATATAAGTTACCCCTAGAGTAGCGGATGAATCTCAGGCGAAATCTCTGAGAACTCTCAGTGACAGTTGTCAAAAGTGTTTCAAGAATACGAAATGTTTGACATCCCATTCAAAATAACGGCGTAATACGTGGCTAAATGTCGAATTCTATGACAGCCAGGCTCAAACTACGTTCCTCGGATTTCAAGAATACGAATGTTTTGTCAGGCAGGAAAATCGTCAGTTTAGTGTGTAATTTCGCCTGAGAAGCGCCTGACAGAGGTGTCTGTCGTGTCGGTTTGCGGCACGAAATCGCGCACGACAGTTTCGGGTACAGCCCGAACACGGTGCGTGCAAGCCGAAATGTTCCGAGCACGATCGTGTTTCCGTGCTAGCTAGGCCAGCCCGACGCCCGGTCGACACGATAAGCACGAACCGTGTTGACGGCATGCTGATGTGATTATGCGCGCGCGCACCTACAAGAATTTAGGATTTCTTTATTTATTTCTTACTTATACAATGTCAGCCCAACGCAACATTTTTCCTATAATTAGGAATAAGATGTCAAAGAAACAAAAGAAACTCTTTTGTTTTCTTGTTTCCTTATCCCTTAGTCGCCTTTTACGACATGCACGGGTAGAGATGCAGTGGGGTTATTCTTTTTAAGTACCGGCCCCACACGGTAATACAATATCATTGCTAAATCATGGCCCAGGCCCACTTGTGGCATAATAACTTCCGTCTCGTGTACAGCGGGCTGGCTCGTGTCGTGCGTGACACGAACACGAAACGGGCCAGCTAGGCTGAGCCGAGTTTAACCGAGCACGCGCGGCGTCGTACACGGGGCGCGCACGCTCGCTTGATTCCTGTGCACCGGGCTGCGTTCGTGTCCAACTCGACACGATACGACAGGTCTAGCGCCTGAGCAGAGTTACAGAATAGACCTACAGAGGTGTGGAGGGAAGTGAGATGCGGCCCCGTGTCTGAGCGCGCGCGCGCGGGGCGAGGGGCGCCAAGTAGTCATCTCCATCATTATATATTATTTTTACTGATCAGTTAATGTTAGTAGGGATTGTGTGGTGTGGTTTTCGTGTAAAAACAGACACAAGTTCATTTTTAATGCTTAATAAGTGGGATTCTATAAAATAAAATAAACTATATTTTGAACAAAAAATTTGTTGCTTTGCTTTGTAAAGCATTGCTTAATTTTTTTTTTAAGCATCATATATTTTAAAAATCTTAATTAACCTCTTGACTTTGTTACACATACATACGGCTGCATACACGCACGCACACCTACATCACACCGACACGGCACTTGAGAGCACAGGCAGGCAGGAGAGGAGGCGCGGTGGGTCGACACATTCCGCGCCGGGACACCACCAACACTACGTGCATACTTAATCGAATTATCTCGTTGTACTGAGAAGAACTAAATTAAAATAATACTATCGATACGGACTATTATTTGGCCTCCTGTAACAACTTACCAAATATTTAATATGCTTACACCCCTTTGGCTTCCACGCCATTTTCGCCGCGCGAAATCTCGCGAAATTAGGTGCACCCGCGCGCAGGTAAACTAAAGTATTTCGTAAAGTAATGCAGTCTGATCAATAACCTCTATTGGCTCAAGTGACCCCCGGCCGACCCCCAAACTGTTTACTTTCGGAAGGGTTGGTCGTGGCCCAAAAAAAAAGTTTTATGCCTCCGTATTTTCTGGCAGGATTGATATTAAAAAACACACCTGCAAAGAATTCCGCACTCTCAGAAAAATAATACGTATATTGACACCTCTTGTTTTTATTTTTTATTTATTTGTTTCTTTCTTTTTTTGTGAATAACATTCAATGGACTTGTACCGCTTGTATGTACGTTGTTCGGAGTTTTAATGGCTGCGTTCTGAGCCTACAATTTGGTAAATAACACGTAAAGGGGAATTGTCAAATTCGGAATAAATGTCAGACGTGCCAATCTACCAGCTAAACAAATCAAATACAAGCTACATACCAAAAATACAGGAAAATTAACAATACGATTGTGGCATCTATAGACATATTTAGGCAATCTATTAAGGACAAGGGCTCATGATAGAGTATTTTTTCTAGTAAAACGCAGCTTCAGAACTGGAGAATATATTTTGAATCGTTTGTTTACATTTTGACAAGTCGTTTCTTCCTTAGACAAGTAGAAACAGTTTGCGGCCAGTTTCGTCTTCAACATGCTCCCCCCAGAGCGCAGGGTCGCTCTTCATCGGTGGGAAGACGCAGGTGTGATGCTAGAAAATGTCTAGGTAGGGAGACCCCAGAAGATCTACCGAGCAGGAAATGATAAGAGGTTAGTGCTTCTTGATCTCAATGGTCCAAAGATACATGTGTCAGCGTGGCACTGAATGCCTTCTTCACTGAGAGCACCAACCGCTCCCAGCAACCTCGTTGTTCAGGTTCTAGAGCTAGTATGACATGGTGCTATTTCCGCCTCTCATCATGATCATTGACACCTCCTTCTTGTACTGCAAAGCTTTCTCTTCAGTATCAATGCTGTGTAGGTAGTCGTCCATATAAAATATAGTTTTACCTGCATGCACTGATTCTGGATACTCAGCGGTGAAATAGTTAGCATTTCTATTCTTGATAAAAATGGCTGTGGTAGGGGTAGAAGGCGGCCCCGAAGATGACAGATTTCATTTTAAATTTATTAATCCCTCCCTCTCCATCAGTGACTCGTAGAAGAGTTGAGCTGGTCGATCATTAGGTCGAACTTTGACTCGTAGGAACATTTGATTTAAATCAGCTGTCTTACTTTCTCGAAATTTGAAGAGAATAGCAAGTAACGAATTTAATAAGTCAGGCCCTGCAAGTAGTTTTTCGTTCAATGACGAAATGTTTGTACGAGATGCTGCGTCAAAAACGATCCTTAGTTTCTCTGGCTCGTTTACCTTTGTGTCCCCAAAGTGTGGCAAAAGAAACTTCTTAGGTGAATTCATAGGCTCACAAGGTCCGGCGTATCCGCTGTTAATAACATTTTTCATATTCGCCACATATTTTTCTTTAAACTGCGGGTCTTGAGGCATCTTCTTTTCGTTTATGTTAAGATGTTTCTTAGTGTTTTTATAGCTTTCAGGCATTACCGGTTCATCGTCTTTCCATAACAATCCAACTTCCCATCGATATCCATTACAGTCAACGCGACGAGCTGTAGTACTGAGAATCTTCATAGCGCAGTCATCATCTGGGTGGGTCTCTTTGTCTATGGAAATACATAGAGAATCGATCCGAAAGTATTCTTCAACCGTCTTGATCAGTTCTTCGTCAGCGTGTCCGACGAAGTTGACAACATGAGTGGCAGAGCAGGCGAAGCCGTGGATTAACCACCCCAGCGGCGTGAGCGTAGCAACAGGATCATTGAGCTTCCCACTGCGAATTTCTTTGGCCACCATGATTTTTTTTTTTTTTTTTTTTTTTTTTTTATACTAAGCGCGACATGTGGCGCCGAGTCACCCATAAGGTGTCTAGCGACGCCCATGGACATTCGGACGCAGGCGGGGGCTGCGAATGCCATGCCGGCCTGACAGGTGCCTATTCACGCCTCTCTTGAAGGACCCGAGACTATACTTGGGGGGAAATATGTGGGCAGGTAGAGCGTTCCAGAGTTTGCCGGTTCTGTGGAGAAAGGATCTGCAGAACCGATTTGTACGCATCCGCGGTAAATCCAGCGTATAGGGATGCAATCCCTGCCCAGTGCGCGTTGTACGGAGGTGGAAAGGGGACGCCGGAATCGCGTTAAACAGCTCCTCCGAGCACTCCCCGTGGAATAAGCGATAGAACACGCTTAGGGCGCCGACATCCCTACGAAGTTGCAGCGGTTCTAGATCGCGGGACACGTCGGGGTCATCCACAAGTCGCACGGCTCGACGCTGGATCGAGTCCAAAGGCGCAAGCTGGTATTTGGCTGAGCCATCCCACAGCAACTGATGCTCCAGTTGTCTTGCCCTATCAATACCTCCGACTGAGCATTCTCGTGACATAAAATATCCAACGGTAAGTCCTTTAGGTGTTCGTATTTGTCCAGTCCGGTGATAGTCTGTGGGGACAGTGGCAAGTTCTTCACTGTACGTGCGCCTAACAGCTCAAGTTCGATGCCTGATCATGATTGATAGATGTAGCATTAATGCCCGACAACACAAGCGTTTCCCTGGTGCCCGCGCAACCAAGTTTCTCTGCTAGGTCTGACTTCAGCAACGTCAGTAGCTTTGTCCCCTACTTTATTCAAAAAATCTGATAACTTCAAAAGTTCCAGCTTGTCAACTGGCTTTTGTTCGGCTGCGTATACGAGCCATTTACTTTTCAAATTTGGAATTTTTGCTTTTATTGCTTGTGAAAGTTCTCTATCATTCAAGTAGATGGGTTTATTTAGAGCTTGAATGATTGCAACACAATTTTGTACTTTGCATGCGAATTTGGAAAGGTGCTAAGTTGAATCAGATAATTTTGGTAGTTCCTTGAGCACTCGTACCTGTTGTTCAATTATTATTTCAGCACGTCCAAATCGTCGTTCAAGTGCTTCCATAATTACATTAGACTGTAATTGAGTGTGCATTAATGCCATCACAGCTTCTCTAGCTTCACCTTTCAAGGAACGACGAAGTCTTGCGATATTTTTTGTTTCAGTGAGGTCTGATTTTGTGTCCTCAAACGCTGCCTTGAATGCGAGCCACTCATATGGATTTCCTGAGAAAGTCGGCATGTCGTATTCTGTCGGCTGACGTAGATTTGCTAACTCACGGGCGAGAAAATGGATGTCGTTGTTACCTGTGGGTATTCCTTCACCTTCACCAGGAATCAAGATTGGAGGCGTCTGTCCGTGTTTTCGGGTCGACGGCACTCGAGTTTTCTGCACAGGCTTCTCAAGTTGCTGTTTTCCTTCACAGTGGTTGAAGCCTTCACTGCTTCTCTCCCCTTCCAACCAATCCCGAACTCTGCTGGAACTAGCAAAGCTCCTATCTTCCTGCCTACTACAGGTACTGCCTACTAAAGAACTACAGGTCAATTTCGGCTAAATGGACCTGTAGTTCTTTCTGAGCTAAGGTTTTCTTGGACTCCACCATTTTCGCTAATTTGGCCAGTTCTGCCTGTTCTAGATCTGCCTCTGCCAGTTTTTGGGCGGCGACAAGCTCGGCTCTCCTTTTGGCCAGAGCGGCACCAGCGACAGATCGTGCCGTTTGAGCTGTGCCTGCGTGACTATTACTACGTGAGCCACTCCTATTGGTTTTACTTGAACTCTTCTCTGTATCTTTCATATGTGACGCTTGTCCCTTGCTCTCTATTTTCTCTTCTTGCGCCATACCTTTGGAAACCTCGCTCGGATTTTCATCGTCTTTTTTTTTCACCATGCTCCTTGTCTCTCGGCGAGTCATGACGGCGACGACCTTTCCAGTGGCGAGATCCTCAATTCTTCACGACCGGGAGTGGCTTCAATTTTCCAAAAAAACTGCCGAACCCTGGTGTGTTTTCACTGGTATGGCTCTCTGGTGATTACCGGCTCGAATGGACCAAATATTAAGGACAAGGGCTCATGATAGAGTATTTTTTCTAGTAAAACGCAGCTTCAGAACCGGAGAATATATTTTGAATCGTTTGTTTACATTTTGACAAGTCGTTTCTTCCTTAGACAAGTGGAAACAGTTTGCGGCCAGTTTCGTCTTCAACACAATCATTTGAAAAAATAAGGTAGAAACTGGACCCAAGGCATTCTATCGGTATGTCCGAAGACAACTGACGTCAAAAGCACAGAATACTTAATAGGTACTATCGTACCAGAAGCGTCACTCTACAAAGACACATAAAGTAATAGCCACTCTTGCTGCGACGCAATAAAGTGCAATTCAGCTCGCACTTACGAAAGCTGCCTGAACGCACTTGGTATTACACTAGAGCAAAGAGACAAAGAGGGGACCTCATCGAAACATTCAAAATTTTCAATGGTCATTACGGCGTAGCCAACCTTCTTCGAAAAACTTTTAAGTTTAAACGGTTTTATTAAAACCAACAAACAAGGGCCAGATAAATGCGTTAAACTTAGATTTACAATATGAATTCCATGGTAATAATATTTATAGTTTTAAAGACTTCTTCAATATATTTATGAGATACCTAGACAAGCATCTGCCACTAAAACGTATGTGTGTAAGTAATAAAAAAACATTTGCCGACTGGGCTACTCCAGCTATTATTATTTCTAAAGACAAATTATTTCATTTATATGATCTCCTAAAAGTTACAATAATCCACATCTTAGATCTTATGTTACACGTTACAGCAAAATCTTTAAACAAGTTACCATTAAAGCCAAGCAACTGTTCCTTAAAAACAAAATTATGAATTCAGATAATAAAATCAAAATGTCCTAGAACATAATTAAAGAAGAAACTGGCAAATCTAAAGACTGTAACACCAAGCTAGAGTTAAAAATTGGATCAGAAATTACTTCGGATAATACAGCGATTGCCAATCATGTGAATAAATTATTTTCCACAATAGCCCATAATACTACTCAAAGTCTAAAGGCTAGCAAAGAAGTATCGTTAAACTGGCTCAAATCATTTATCCCTCGGAATTATGAATCAGCGAAATTTGCATCTGTCACATATCTAGAGACTAAGAGAGTAATTAGGGACCTGAAATCTAAACATTCTCTAGACCTTTGGAGTATATCACCCGTATTATTGAAATCTGTAACAAGTGTCATTGGCCCGCTAACAGATATTGTAAATGACTGTCTAAAAAATGGCATATTCCCAGATTCATTAAAAGTAGCCAAAGTCATACCTTTGTATAAAAAGGGATGCCATAACAATGTTGAGAACTATCGTCCCGTCTCTATATTGCCAGTTTTCAGTAAGGTCTTTGTAAAAATTTTGGAAAAACGGTTAATTCAATTCTTTACAGATAATGAACTTTTAAATTTTAAACAATTTGGATTTCGGAAAGGACTGTCAACGGGTGATGCTATAGCTTCTATGGTAAAATCTATATTAACTTCTCTAGACGACTCTCAGCATACTTATGGCATCTTTTGTGACCTGTCCAAAGCCTTTGACTGTGTAAATCAGGAAATATTATTAATGAAACTAGAGCATTATGGTATAAGAGACAATGAATTGCGTATATTCCAATTATATTTAGAAAATAGAGCTCAAATATGTGACGTCAATGGCTCAAAATCGAATGTAGAATCAATTACAATGGGTGTGGCGCAGGGTTCCATCCTGGGACCATTATTGTTTCTAACATATGTTAAGGACATCTCGAGCTGCATAACAGACGATATAGAGATGGTAATGTTTGCAGATGATATCTCAATTGTACTGAAAAACAATGATATAGATAAACTAAGAGAATCCTTTTTAACTGTACTAGAATCTCTAAAATCTTGGTTTGAGTGCAATAATGTATTACTAAATGTTAACAAAACTAATATTATGCACTTTGCTCTTGGGACTCATAGACGTAATAACAATGATGGCATATTAAAAACTGCAGAAAACTTGTCATTAAACCTTGCTAATGAACACTTTTCTTGGGATAATATTTGATAAAAGTTTTACTTGGAAAGCCCACATAAACTCTTTAGCTGGTAAGCTGAGTTCCGCTTGTTATGCTATCAAAAAAATTAAAGAACTAGGCGGAACTCATGCTGCAAAAACGGTTTATCATGCTTATTTTGAGAGCATCATGTCATATATATGTTTTGGGGAAATGCAGCAGATTCAAATAGAATATTTTTATTACAGAAGAGGGCCTTGCGGTACATCTTGAATATGAAAACTAGAGATACTTGTAGGACAGCGTTCGGGGAGATAGGAATCATGACTTTACCAACTGCATATGTTTACCAGAACATATGCTATGCCAGAAAATATATTCATGATTCCTCTCTTAATTCCGACAATCATAACTATGATACACGGTGTAAGAATAATGTACAATTAATAAGACATAGATTAACCTAACCTAACCTACCTGTGGATGAAATTATACAATAAACAATATTTAAAATCATCAGCTGTACCAAAAACTAGAAAATAATTAGGACAGTTTGTGTCCTAATTATTTTCGAGTTATTTGTACAGCTGATGATTTGAAATAAAACCGTTTAATTTAAAAGTTTTTTTAACCTATTTTTTTATTTTCTCGTTTTTTTAGTTTGATTTTTGGCTCGTATCATTCATTATTTCTTACGCAAACTTCTCAACCTTTCGGACTCTCTCCTTGCATCTTTGTTACAAGTTTTCTTCAAGTTTAAGTGTTTCAGTTAAAATTTTTTTATGTTTTTTTTCTTTCATGCTGTTCTTACGAGTATTGGACCAAGAAAAGTCGACCCCCCCCAGAGGTCCATGTAGAGGGTCAAGGCTCTCATACAACAAGGTGTGCCCAGCCTTGAGGTTGAAACGCTAACGAAATATCATTTTTATCCACCAAGTCCTCGGCACGATTCAAACGTTGACTTGGGTGGTGTATAACGACGTATAATTTTTAGCCACCCTAATGCTACATAGTTCTCGGCACAATACAGAAACCTTAACCTTGGGTGGATTCAAACCAATCAATAATTATTCCAATAAAATATTCTGATTTTTTATTTAAGTTCCACAGTCCACCTCGTGCCTCCATAATCAGATCCTCGTCACCAAGTGTATTGGTGGAAGTATGGGATACTGGTCAAACCCAATCAAATGAGCCCAAATTCGAGGAGGTTACTAGTAACGGTTCAAGTGTTCCACAGTCCACCTCCTTCCTTCATCATCAGACCCTCGTCACCAAGTTTATTGTAAGGGACACTCACCCAAACCAACCAAATGAGCCCAAACTCGATGGGGTTACTAGTAACGGTTGACGAGTTCCACTGTCAACCTCTTCTGATATACATGATTAAAAAGGCCTTTCAAATTCAAATTCAAATTCAAATCATTTATTGGATACATAATTAGGCATGTACTTACATCAATACAGTTTTACAAACTTTAGCTTTTGCCTACAACTACCTATATAATGTTCCTCGTCGTCATTCCAACCACATAATGGCTCTAGACTACTATGTTGAAATATTTTAGGTCGTAGAAGGTTTTTTCTAGGAGCCAATTATGTAGTCGGGTGCTAAATTGTGTGTATGTTTTTTCGTCACCGATGTTTTTTGGTAGTTTATTATAAATGTTTGCACTATTAAATTGTAGGCTTTTCTGATATTTTGTAGTGTTGTGTGCAATTTGTTCTATGTTATCTTTATATCTGGTGTCATATTTATGTTTTTTGTCTTCAAAATGTGATGGGTTTTTTCGCACATGCAACGCAGCTTTCTTTATGTATAGGTCGTATGTGGTGAGCATTTTTAGTTTTTTGAATAGTGGTGTGCAGTGGGTATCCCATGATTCTTTTGATATTATTCGTATTGCTTTCTTCTGTAGTCTAAACACTCTCACAACCTCCCCTGAGGTGCCCCAGAATTCTATCCCATAGGTAAGTATAGAGTAGAAGTACCCATAGTACGCGTTGGTGAGAGTGTTCAGGTTGCAGGATTTTGAGAGAGTTCTGAGACAATAGCATGCTTTGGATAATTTTTCGCATGTATTGTCGATGTGAATGTTAAATCTGAAATTTTGGTCTATTGTGAATCCTAAAAAAATGGTTTGCGTTGCGAAATTTATTATTTCATTTTGATATTCTAGGAACAGATTCTGGGCGTTATGGTTTTGTAAGATACTAAATTTTACGCATTTTGTCTTAGAAATGTTTATCAGAAGGCCATTCGCGTTAAACCAGATAGTAAGTTCTTCTAGAATACTGTTGAGTCTGGTGACCATAGTTGAAGTGTCTGATGCAGTGACTATAAAATTGGCATCGTCTGCGTATAATACTATTAAGATTGCAAGTTTGACGTGGTTTGGAAGGTCGTTTATATATATTAGAAAAAGTGTTGGGGCCAAAATGGAGCCTTGTGGTTTCATGTCTTGACACTGCCTACAATGCTTAAAATGTTCAAGTCATTTGTCCGCCCTCTACTGGAATATGGATTTCAGATCTGGCAACCGTATTTCTCGAAGGATATTCAACAACTTGAACGAGTCTAAAGAAAATTCACAAAAATACCACGGGAGCTACGACATATTAGTTACGAAGAGAGACTCAAAGCGCTAAAGCTGCCCTCCCTGGAAGCTCGACGCCAGAGAAGGGATCTAATAGAGGTGTACAAAATTCTGACGTATAAATACGATTGCCCTGAGCTGATACAAATGTTCACATTGAACCAAAACGTTCATCTTCGAGGCCACAGCATGAAACTAAGTCCAACAATCTTTAACAGCAATACTCGCAAACATTTAATAACAAACAGAGTGGTGGACGACTGGAACCAACTTCCAGAGGAAGTAATAAGCGCACTTAGTACCAACCAATTCAAAAATAGACTAGATAAATATCTAACAAATAAAACATAATCTCAAAAAGAGTGAGTACCTATCTATGGTAGAATGTTTCTAACTCGAAGTGCACAATATGGAGCGAAGCACCTGTTGTTTGTGTGTGGTGTGTTGGTTGCTGCTGGCGTGTAGAGTGTCAAGTATAGTAGGTACCGGTACTGGAGGACGTGGTCGGTGACGCGCACGACGCGGCCCAGCACGCTGGCGTGCGCGCAGTGCAGCAGCGCGTTGTGCGGCGCCACCGCCTGCTGCAGCGCCATGTAGCCGTAGTCGAACGCCTGCTTCACCTGCATCGCGCCGTAGCTCGAGCGGCCGATGTCGTTGCCCGGCGTCAGCGGGTCCTCGATGCACAGCAGCGACGGCCGGTGACCGTCGTTCATCTCCTGCGCACCACACGAGCCCGTCAGTACTCTACTACTACACTACTGCACTACTCACACAGTACGCTACGCACCTTCTGTATCTCGTCCTTGCCGACGTAGCTGCCGCCGTTCTTGACGCGGATGGCCGTCTTGACGTAGTTGAACTTGCGGCCGTAGAGCTCGAAGAACTCGACGAGGAGCACGCCGAGGTTGTGCGCGCGGCGCAGGTGCGCGGGCCGCGGGTGCAGCTGCAGGAAGCTGATGCACATGAGGATGAGCGAGTAGGAGGAGATGCCGCCGGTGAACACCTCGTTCAGGTCACGCTGCAGCAAGAACTGCTTCAGCACCATCACCAGCTTCGACAGCACCGGATACTGCTCCTGCGCACACACACCGCACACCGTTACACCCGCGCGCCGCGCCGGCGCACCGCGCGGCGCGCGAGCCAGCAGAGAGCGTCACTCACCTTGAAGTGCTTGATGAGCTCGGCGCTCTTGACGCCGCTGCTCATGTTGAAGGAGATGTCGACCTTGACGTCCGAGTAGGTGTCCGTCATCTTGACGATGGGCACGGTGGCCTTCTCGAGCACCTTGATGGTGTCCGCCTCGGCGATGCGGCGCTCCACCAGCTCGCGCTCCAGGAGCCGCAGCGGCAGCTTCTCCCACTGGCCGATGACCACCAGGTCGATGTCGCTGGTGGGCAGGTAGAGGCCGGTGCGGAACGAGCCGAACACCTCGACGCGCGCCTGCGGCCACAGCGCCAGGATGGCGCCGCGAATACGGTTCACCACCTTGGCGCGCACACAGTGCTCCGTCTCCGTGGGCGACATGTACACGTAGAAGTGCTCGATCTCCTCGTGCAGTCTGCGCACACACACACACACACCGCACTGTACCACAGCGCCAGGATGGCGCAGCGGATGCGGTTCACCACCTTGGCGCGCACACAGTGCTCCGTCTCCGTGGGCGACATGTACACGTAGAAGTGCTCGATCTCCTCGTGCAGTCTGCGCACACACACACACACACCGCACTGTACCACAGCGCCAGGATGGCGCCGCGGATGCGGTTCACCATCTTGGCGCGCACACAGTGCTCCGTCTCCGTGGGCGACATGTACAAGTAGAAGTGCTCGATCTCCTCGTGCAGTCTGCGCACACACACACACACACACCGCACTGTACCACAGCGCCAGGATGGCGCCGCGGATGCGGTTCACAACCTTGGCGCGCACACAGTGCTCCGTCTCCGTGGGCGACATGTACACGTAGAAGTGCTCGATCTCCTCGTGCAGTCTGCGCACACACACACACACCTCACTGTACCACAGCGCCAGGATGGCGCCGCGGATGCGGTTCACGACCTTGGCGCGCACACAGTGCTCCGTCTCCGTGGGCGACATGTACACGTAGAAGTGCTCGATCTCCTCGTGCAGTCTGCGCACACACACACACCGCACTGTACCACAGCGCCAGGATGGCGCCGCGGATGCGGTTCACCACCTTGGCGCGCACACAGTGCTCCGTCTCCGTGGGCGACATGTACAAGTAGAAGTGCTCGATCTCCTCGTGCAGTCTGCGCACACACACACACACACCGCACTGTACCACAGCGCCAGGATGGCGCCGCGGATGCGGTTCACCACCTTGGCGCGCACACAGTGCTCCGTCTCCGTGGGCGACATGTACACGTAGAAGTGCTCGATCTCCTCGTGCAGTCTGCGCACACACACATACACACCGCACTGTACCACAGCGCCAGGATGGCGCCGCGGATGCGGTTCACCACCTTGGCGCGCACACAGTGGTCCGTCTCCGTGGGCGACATGTACACATAGAAGTGCTCGATCTCCTCGTGCAGTCTGCGCACACACACACACACACACCGCACTGTACCACAGCGCCAGGATGGCGCCGCGGATGCGGTTCACCACCTTGGCGCGCACACAGTGCTCCGTCTCCGTGGGCGACATGTACACGTAGAAGTGCTAGATATCCTCGTGCAGTCTGCGCACACACACACACACCGCACTGTACCACAGCGCCAGGATGGCGCCGCGGATGCGGTTCACCACCTTGGCGCGCACACAGTGCTCCGTCTCCGTGGGCGACATGTACACGTAGAAGTGCTCGATCTCCTCGTGCAGTCTGCACACACACACACACACACCGCACTGTACCACAGCGCCAGGATGGCGCCGCGGATGCGGTTCACCACCTTGGCGCGCACACAGTGCTCCGTCTCCGTGGGCGACATGTACACGTAGAAGTGCTCGATCTCCTCGTGCAGTCTGCACACACACACACACACACACCGCACTGTACCACAGCGCCAGGATGGCGCCGCGGATGCGGTTCACCACCTTGGCGCGCACACAGTGCTCCGTCTCCGTGGGCGACATGTACACGTAGAAGTGCTCGATCTCCTCGTGCAGTCTCCACACACACACCGCCCTCCTCCACACATCTCCTCATCTACTGTCGACCGAATCTGATGAAACTGATGCCAAATAACGCACAACATTGGCCCTCAAACAGAGCATAGGTACATAGCTTTTGTCTAATAGCCTGGTGAAAAGTATCTACAGGGTAAACAGAAAAACTATGGACACTGACACGGTTGGCTACATCACCTCGTCGGTGTTTTGAAGATTGGGCGAATACAACATTTTTGCGAAAATCACTATAATTGAAAAAGAATGCCAATGCGGTGATCTTTAATTCTGTATAATGGGCAAACCTGTATCTCCTCAGGAAGTGGCATTTTCTAATATTAAGTAAGGGCGAATATCCAACTTCATTTTTTTTTTTTTTTTAATCTTTATTTTGTATCCAACTTCATATTATGCTTTAAAGAAGAACTTGGTTCGATCGCCCCTTTTTATAAGAGGTGTTTTGTTTATTATTGTTTATTGTATAATTTCATCCATAGGTAGGTAACCTACGCTTGGACATGTCGAAAATTCCGCCAGTTCTAAATTCAATGCGAAGAAGAACTGACAAACAAACTTCGCAAGTCACAATGTTTTGTTAGTACCTTAGTGTAGCGACACACCTGCGGAAGGTTCCGCGCCGAACGTTCCGCTAAATACGCTCGCAGTGTTTTTTAAGTCACCTATGGCACATCAGCCGAAATTACGCGGCGTTCGGCGGAACGCCGAACCTTCCGTCTAGCGTCCCTTTCCGCGAGAACGCATTCAATGTATTTTGCATAGCAAACGACACATCATGCCGCGCGTACGCGACGGAAAGTTCGGCGAGCGTAACGTTCCGCGCGCGCGCTTCCGATGCCGAGCGGCGCGGCCATAGTTCAAACAGACTAGTTAACCGTCTTCATACAAACGCGCCGATTTCGCACTCACACAAGCGCGCGCCAGCACAATTTTTTGTTTTTTTTTTTTTATATTTGACTTATTTGTTTAAAACGATTACATTTTGTATGACATATTCGCAGTATTTGGCAAATTTTTTGCTTGACCTTTTTCCGGACAGAAGGGCCGGCCAATTACCGCACACGACTTCCATCTCAAACTCCATCTCTATCTCCGACCTCTTGGCGGAGAATCTTGGACAGTTGTCGAGCAGGTGTTCAACTGTCTCCTCCGCGTCTCCGCAGAAGCCGCAGATTGGGGAATCCTTTAATTTGAATCTGTGCAGGTAGTGAGCCAACCCTCCGTGTCCGGTCCAGGCCTGTGTGAGGTAATAGTTTGCTGGGGTTTTCAGGAGGGTTCGATATGCCGTGCGAACGTCTGGAAAGAACTGTTTGGTGACCGCACCCGTGTAGCTGTCGCTATATCTGTGTTGCCATTTCTCCAGAGTGCGTTCACGAATGCACCTTTTTGCGTACGATAGTGGGAAATTTGAGTAATCTGGGGCAGTCTTCTTCTTCAGAGCCGCTTCTTTAGCCAGATAATTGGCTCTCTCGTTTCCCGGCGTGCCCACGTGGGCACGGAGCCAGAAAAGTCGAACACTGCCCCCCTGCTCAGAGATTTTCGAGATGGTCGAACGTATTTCGGCTGCGAGTGGATGGAGGGTGCTGGAGAATGTCACAAAATGTGTAATGTATAACTAATATATATATAACTAAATAACATAGGTGAGTAGAAGCAATTCGTGTAGATATGATTAAATATTTATTAATAAGTGTAAATAAAATGGAAGTAAGATAGTAAGCGTATTAAATATTGTAAAATAGTAAAATAATAGGTAAAATGTGTATATTTGTTATAGGTTTAAGCATTAGTTAATTAAGTTACAAAGAGCTCGGGATTGACACCCGGGGTGTATGTAATAAATAAAAAAAAAAAAAAAAAAAAGCGCGTGCCAGCGCACGCTTGTGTGAGTACGCACGCAGCACACACAACCACTACTTACATTCTCACTTCCCTCGCTTGTAGTCAGTGGCCGCCCGCACGCCATTTTTTTTTACCGTGTGAGGCCGGTACTTAAAGCCGCTGCATCTCTCCCCATGCATGTCGTAAAAGGCGGCTAAGGGATCAGAACAAGATGGCGTGCTAAAGGGCCACAGGCTCGCCACCTCTCACCTTGGCACGGTACTTCCACGGAGGTGGGTCTTTGTGCCTTACTTGCTGCTTGATCGATTGAATCTTGTTCGAATGCTTTGCGAAACGTGGTGGTCCGTGTTGTGCTGTAATTTACCAGAGTTCGTTCAGAGAGCACAACACAGATTACTCTGCTTACCCCGATTGTCGAAATTCAGCGTCTGTGATATGTATGTATGTATGTTATGTTTTTATGGAAACTGACACGATTGACTACTTCTCTCTCTCTCTTTCTATCTCATTCTTTCTCTCTCTCTCTCACTCAAATTCAAATTCAAATCTCTCTCTCTCTGGAATTATATTTCCACCATAATGGGCTCACTACCTGTCAATTGTGTTAGTGTTGTGAGTTGTTGACATCCATGATGGCTCGGCGCAGCGTAGGTAGTTGGGTCAATATACTTTTAAGGCCCCCTTGGTTTTGGCACGCTGTCCTGAACTTAAAAAATAAAAATAATAATTAACCGCCAGCTATATTGGAAAGAAATACCTATGAAATAAACTTAAAAGACTATACTTTATTGTAACATTTTCATTTAATTAAAAACCTGGGGTTTTATTGTCCAAATGATTTTTTTAAGTTAGCACAGTCGCCTAAAAACCCATGTCCCCATGACGTTGCATCAACAACGAAACACAATATCATTATTATTTTATAAGGAACATAAGTGCTTGTTCTATTCTGAATAACTTATAAACTAATGCCAATTGCACTACTATCGACAAAGGCAATTGATATTGAGATAAATCATTTTTAAGGAGTGACTAAACTTCGTCCCGATATTTCGTGTATCCTTCGTAACGAAGCCCTAAAATGAACGCAGTTTTGCAAAAAATTACATTTTTACGGAACTGTGCATGTAAACGAACGCAGCTATTATTCACAGTTCGCGATGAGGGCGCGAGGTAGCGCTGATGTCAAAATTCACAGCGCTTAGTGTCAATTTGTGCGCCAAAACGGCGCCGTGTGTTTTTTGAGGTTATCCTGAGTAACGGTGTTTATCGGTATGTATATTTGTTCTATTTAGTTGGCTTTTTCAGATATTACAGACCTAACTGTAATAATTAGATTGGCATACAAGTTATTTACATTACATGTGTTGTTTCAATGCTGCATTTTTTTCTACGAGAAAAGTCTCCTTCGTCACCTGTACCCTTCGTCACATTGCTGATCGTGACGAAGGATACCAAATAGTTCCGAAGGAGACTTCTAGCTGTAAAGCGACTGTGGCAGCTTGCATAGATACATATTAAAAGTAAAATTAGGAGTAGTAACATATTTTTTGTATGGATTTGTATCTTTATATTTTTTTACAGTATGGATTGTGCTTGAAATAATCAAGATGCAGAGAGATAACGTCGCTGCAGGTTGAAGAAGAATGAAGAAAAGGAAAAATATGAAGAATATAAGGAAAGCAAGAGAATATTATCTATCATTCTAATAAGAAACTTGGGAAAGATATGGATGTGGGAGAAAAAAGACTAATCAATCGAAAATGGAGAAACAAGCAAAAAAAAAAAGCAGAGATAATAAAGGAAGATTACATCACATTTTTGCTTGTGTTCGTGGGCAAATGAAGTACAGCGAGCTAAGCTGTTTTTGCAGGGCTGAAAATGTGATTGGATCATGTTCATGTATTAAAGGCATCCCGTAAATTTTTTTCTGTGAGCCAGACACAAAACATTAAAGTTGAAGACAGTCACATTGATAACGCACTTAGTGATGCTGCCGAAGTTGACTACAATCGCAAATTTGGGAATCTTTGCTCTGGCCGGAGAGGACAGATTTTCATGAAAAATTGACGATGAATCTAGTGACAGTTCAGACTCTGAAACTCTGGCTCAAATTCGTGACAAAGAAAATCAAAACCCAAACACAGCCGCGGCCGGTACTAGCCTTGACAAAACAGCAATCCACCTGAGAAATATTCCTATCGGAACTTTTATGATAGTAAAAATTAATGGAGACAAAAATAAACAATATAATTACGTTGGGATTGCTCAAATTGAATTCGACGATTCGGAAGTTAAAGTCACGTTTCTTCGGTGTGCCGATGAAACCAAAAGTGTCGTCCGTATTGATGAGAAAGACGTTGCTTTTGTAGATTTAGACGATACCATTAGGATACTGGAGAACCCATCCATATAAATGAAGGGTAATAGAGTATTCTAGTGTTTCGATAAACCAGTGGAGGATGTTTTTGAAAAATAACTAGAGATTTTCGACATAGACTTATGTTTAATAATTTGTATTTTTGTTAATTACTAAAATCACTTTGTGATTAAGGCGACTAAGGGATAAGGACGAGATGCCGTGCTAAAGGGCGACAGGCTTGCCATCTCTCAACTTGGCACGGTCCTTCCGCCCAGTCGTGCAGCAGGTGGGTCTTTGTGCCTTACTTGCTGCTTGATAGTTATCTTGTCCAAATACTTTACTAAACGTGGTGGTCGATGTTGTGCTGGAATTTTCCAGAGTTCTTGCAGCACAACATCGATTACTCTGCTTACCCTGATTGTCAGGATACAGCGTGTGTGGTATGAAGTATAAAATATAGTTTTTGATGTTAGATGTCTCCTTAGTCACATTCATGTCTCCTTCGTTACAGTTCTTATATCAATGTCCCCAGAACTTAAATGGCATAAACTCAGAGACTAAAATAGAAAATAATGAGAATTAATAACAATTAGTATAGTATTGTATTGAGTCTATATTTCGATAAGGATATTAAACCTTTGAGAACTACTTTCTTAGAATTATTGTAAACTTTCCATAAACTTGCCTTGTCTTTCGTGATCAAGGAGACACAAAAGTTTAAATTTTGAAAGAATGTTAATTATTATAAGAAAGCTTTTATGAATATTGATTAATATTCCGATTTAATAAATAAATGCAAGAACAGATACTTAAAACTCTTTTATTTAATCTGTATAAATAATAACCTAAGTTCGTGACGAAGGGGACATTTTTTCCTCCCCCGTGTCAGAAATCTTTGAATATAACAGTTATTATTGGAAAAACTGTACTGCTTGGGGTAACATCAAAATATACATTAGTTTCTCTACATCATAGGGACATTTGAAATGAAATATTTTACTGTTTTTATTTTTTTACGTTATGGGGCCTTAAAAGTATATTGACCCAGTTATTTTAAAAATGGGCTCCAGTTATCCTACTCGTCTCATTTTACTATGGCGCGGCGGGCGACGACTCAACCGACGAAGACGCCGCGTAACTTTCCGTCGTCGCGCAAGGCGCTTTGGAGTGTCATGCCAACCGAATACTACGACCGATAGTTCCGTCGCCGAGGAGTCGGCGCCGAACCTTCCGCAGGTGTGTCGCTACACTTATATATAAGTATTATAATTCAAGTAATTAACAATAATTAACGTGAAGCATGCGCGGGAAATTTAGAGTGGCCACTCGCTAGTCCCGACCTCGATTAACACCCTTCTCTACTGCCGATGGGCCCGGATATGTTCGGTGAAAACATCGCAAGCTCAGGTCCACACCTTCAAAAGGAAACGGCAAACCAGTAGCGGCTTCCAGAAGGTCAACTTTGTGAAACCTGGAGCCAAATAGCTGCCCAAAGATAGGACTAAACCTTCTCCAATTTTGAGAGCAGCAAAGGATTGGGAATTGTTGATGGACACACATGAGAAGCATTACCAGATGCCTTCGGAAATCTGTACCACAGCATTAAGACCGGATATACTATATTCTCAAAAGCGACAAAGCATGTAGTACTTGTTGAACTTACAGTTTCATGGGAAAGCAACATACCGAAGGACCACAACATCAAACTTAACAAGTACTGCAACTTAGTAGACCGGATTGTGAGAAACGAATTCAAGACTGATCTCTTTGCTGTGGAAGTCGGAGCAAGAGGACTACCAGCAAAGTCGCTTCGAAAACGTCAATGGAAGCATCCTACAGATTATGGATAGGTAGAGAGAGGGAGGTTGAGAGCGGGACTGGTGTTTCCCCGCTTCCTAGTCAACGCAGACTACCTGACGAGGGCTTGATGCGAGCCGAAACGTGAAGCATGCGCGGGAAATTTAGAGTGGCCACTCGCTAGTCCCGGCCTCGATTAATACCCTCCTCTACTGCCGATGGGCCCGGATATGTTCGGTGAAGCCATCGCAAGCTTAGATCCACACCTTCGAATAATTTGTAAAATTAATTGGTGATTTAACTAGCGAGCAACGTCTTCGTAGGTAGCTATTGGGTGCATTCATGATCATCATGAGTATTACATTTCCGTTTACACGCACAGATATCGAGCTACCAACGCGAGAAAGGGACGACAATAACGTATAGGCGCAAAAAGTGTACGTTGCGGAGTAAGATGAATATAGTTTCGTGCTCCGTAAATAAATCTCGCAGTAGAACCGGTTCAGGCAGATAAAGGCGACTGAAAATTGAAGCCACAAAAAACTGGTTACAGGTGTTCTCAACCATTTCAAAACATTTTTAAACTTAGATGTAATATAAATTGATGAACTAGATGTCACAGCGGGCAAATTTAATTGCAAGAGGTATTGGTTTTCAACAAATTCAAATAATAGTCCAGCTACTTTAAGTATACAACAGTAAGATACATTTTCTGTTCGTAGTTGATAAGATGTTAAACTATAATTTAATATAAAGTGTTGGGAGACATTGTTAATCACATTGTAAAGTATAGGTACACATATTCTGGTATGAAAATTTTCGAGTATGGGATCAGATACCAAATATAAAGAAAAGTTAACAGATTTATAAGCAAAAACATAAAAATAAACATCAATATCATAGCGACCTCCTAGTAAATCTTTTTTAGGTCCGACTCACTCGAGATTATGATAACAGGAGAAGTATCTGATTGCCTGACCTTTATCACAGAATTTCTCACCCAGGTATATCGATATGATTTAGCTTTAGTCAGTTCCTTCACTTTGACGAGTAGCATCTTCTTGGCTCGTGTCAGGTGGTCGTTGGCGTAGATCCTTTTGTCGCCGGGGAAGCTGAGCTTGTCCACTGTGAGGGAATCTTTTTTCGCACGGAGAGCCGCCAAGAAGTCATCTTTTCTCCATCGAGACTGAAGTTTAACTATCAAGGGTCTGGGGACCCCTTTCCGGGGGTCCTTCGGTGCAACTCGAGTGACGAAGTCGATGTCGATTCTCGGATCGAGATCGAACTCCGCAAACTTGGCCAGAGCTAGCACTACCTTGATAGGGTTTTCATCTCGTTTCTCTGGAATTCCGGTCAGCTCGATGTTGGAGCGCCTTGACCACTGTTCTTTTTGCTCCATTTGAAACTTAATGTTCTCGACCTCGGACTTCAATTCATTTATCTGGGTGACAGAAGATTCCAGGGCTGTAAGCCTCTTGCTGAAGTCGCCGATGACGTCGCCGTTTTTGTCAACGGATTCCTTGAGTGAGGCAACGTCGTCCTTCAGGGTCTTCACCGCTGATGGTACAGCTGCAAGGAGCGCCAACTGGTCCAGAATAGAAGTCAGCTTTTTCATAATCGTTGCGTTGTCCCAAGTTAGCCCGGCGATATCTCCTGTGGGTGTAATCGGCGATGCCGAGCGGGAACCAGATGTTTTGCAGGCCGGACACTGCCAGGACCGCTGTCGCTTCCGAAAATTTCCTTCCGTGATTCCGGAGCAGGCGTTGCCATAGTGAAGAATGTCACGACACTTTGAACATTTCGCTCCGTCAGTTACTTCTGAACCGCACACTTTGCAATCCATCGTACGCTGTTTCAATGGGTTGGCGACCACTGACTGCAGGCTGACTAGAGGCTGACTTGACTGCGGTGAGACGGATCACCCCCACGCTGCACCACACCTCGCTTGTCGCACCTTCGCTTCGTCGTGAGCGGGACAGTTGTCGATGTATCTCTGCTGCAACCTGCGTGCGTCTGCCTTAGACCACGACACAACGATGACGATAATATACAACTGGTCCCCTGAGCTGCTTAAGTTCTACTTAAATGCATTCCAGCTAACTCTCCCCGACCCGAGTAACCTAGTTAGATGGGGGAAATCTACAAATAGACTATGCCTGTCATGTAAGGAGTTCGTAGGCACGGCCAAACATTTCTTATGCGGATGCAAAGTACTAGGTACTTGAACGAGGCCAGTATTCCTACCGTCATGATAAAGTCCTCCAAATTACCAGAGAGGCCATCAACCTGTCAATTGCACGGACCAGGAGAGCGCAAACCAGTAGCGGCTTCCAGAAGGTCAACTTTGTGAAGCCTGGAGCCATTAAGCTGCCCAAAGATAGGACTAAACCTTCTTAAATTTTGGGAGCAGCAAAGGATTGGGAATTGTTGATGGACACACATGAGAAGCATTACCAAATGCCTTCGGAAATCTGTACCACAGCATTAAGACCGGATATACTCATATTCTCAAAAGCGACAAAGCATGTAGTACTTGTTGAACTTACAGTTCCATGGGAAAGTAACATACCCAAGGACTACAACATCAAACTTTACAAGTATTGCAACTTAGTAGACCGGATTGTGAGAAACGGATTCAAGACTGATCTCTTTGCTGTGGAAGTCGGAGCAAGAGGACTACCAGCGAAGTCGCTCTACAGTCTCTTCAAGAATCTAGGCCTGCCAAGATCGATGCTAAGCTCATATATGGAGAGAGCTTCGAAAACGTCACTGGAAGCATCCTACAGAATATGGATAGGTAGAGAGAGGGAGGTCGAGAGCGGGACTGGTGGTTTCCCCGCGTCCTAGTCAACGCAGACTAGCTGACGAGGGCTTGACGCGAGCCGAAACGTGAAGCATGCGCGGGAAATTTAGAGTGGCCACTCGCTAGTCCCGACCTCGATTAACACCCTTCTCTACTGCCGATGGGCCCGGATATGTTCGGTGAAGCCATCGCAAGCTGAGTTCCACACCTCTTTAAAAACATATTTACTATACAATGATACATGAAAACCGTCAATAATAACACGATAAAACTTGGCAGATTAATAACTAGAATTAAGACAAATATGTCAGTCAGTCAGTCAGTCAGTCAGTCAGCGTGTAAGCGTCCACTGCTGGACATACACCTCTCCAATTTTCCTCCAGTCCTCCCGGCCTTCAGCGATACGGAACCACTGATTTCCGCCGGCGTCACAGATTACTAAATAGTTACTTCGTAACAGATGAATCTCTCCATAGAAAAAGTTACGTACCTTCGGCTTTAATAGCCTAAACTTTTACGACGCCAGTCGCTGCGTGCGAAAATGTACCTAAACGAAAGAGCGTAAAGTGATTATTGCTTTGCAGCTGCGCGCGGACGCGGGGCCTTGAAGCAAATTCGGTGACGTTAGGGCTGCTACTTTCGATAAAAATATCAATGCATTACACAATCTTTAATATTATTATATTGTAAAGAGGAAATATGTGTGAATGTTTGTTCGCGAGCTGCAGCACAGATTTAAAAATGTTTTTTTACTGTTAGATAGGTACCAATTTTTTTTTTGTTTAACATATAGGCGACTACTAGTTTTAGCCCGCGGCTTCGCCCTCGTTAAAATATATTAAAGGAAGAAATTAGTTCAGCCCGAAAATACTTCAGGTAATCCTACCTACCTACTACCCCTGTAATGTTATTATTGTTACCTGTACGCATGCTTATCTAACCGATTTTATTCGGTATAGATTAAAAATACATCTGACCCCCCCCCCCCCCCCCCCCCCCCCATCATCCTATCGTCATTAGGTATTTAATGACCCCCCCCCCCCCCTCCCTCTAGCAAAACCTGTCCTCCGTCTGCCAACCGCTGACGACCCTGACTGGATCAGCGCGCGCCTTGCGGCGTCGTCTTACCAACAAAAAGAGTCAAAGGAAGCCGACGTTTGCTATAAAGCAGATGAAAGCGCGGACCGCACGTGTCGGTCTTATTACACTGAGCGGTGGCGTGTTGCGGCAGCGCACCGACAAAATAGTCAAAGGAAGCCGACAAGCGAACCGCCTACCGCTACGCGCCGCTAGCACATGCCGCTAGTTTTCTTTAAAGTGTCGCGCGCCGCGCGTGCACAGCTAGAATTAATATGTCATATTTTGGGATTATTCGTATTTGTAAGAATGACGTCAGTTTTGGCCAGACTGTCCTCCTACGTCACGTTACAATCATCTGCAAACCTGTGCTATTTTATGTTATGTTGTGTCCTACTTGTAGAAAACCAAATAAATAAATACACCTCCCCCCCCCCCTCCCCCCCCACAATTTTAAAATGACGACCCCCATCTTCACGGACGTTGTTTTCCGTTCCGTTGCGTCGTACATAGTCTTACAATTGCCTTAACAACCAGAAAATGTCAGCTGTATGCACACAAATCATAAAGTGACTGTGATAGACAAACAGACAGATATATCGAACATACCGAAACTCAAGCGAAACACAACATAAACCAAAATACCTATCTACCTACCATTTTTAGTGTTCCGTACCAAAGGGTGCCACGGGACCATATTACTAAGCCCCGCCGTCCGTCCGTCTGTCAGCGGGCTGTATTTCTATTACCGCTATAACAAGAAATAGTAAAAATATAAAAAATAAAGTACCTACATAGTGTTAAATCTTGTACGGTGGTACGGAACCCTTCGTGTGCGAGTCTGACTCGCACTTGTCCGGTTTTTTAGAATAGGTAATTATTGCTCAACAAAAACAATATACTCACATTTCTTCATCAGCAGGTAAATGGAAAAAAGAGAGATTTTTATCTCTCCTCTTGCTGGATTTACATCCATCTACTGCACATAAATTGCCACTGCCACTATTAACAGAAGCCATGTCAACTTGAATTAAGACATAGGCAAAGAAACTCTTTGGATATAGGTAGGTACGACCGTACGAAGCAGTAGCGTGAGCGCGCGCTCACGTAGGTTAGCTCCACGCGGCTGTCGGCAGCCCAATGAATTATGGATCGCCGGCGTCCGGTCGGCGGTAGGTAGTTATCGCGCGCAAGTACATAGAGTGCGTGAGCCCTGCCGGCGTACTTGATGTCGTCGTCCCAAATATGTCGTCGACAAATATGTAGGATAGGTATATTCATTGGCTATTAAGTTAAGGGGCATTTTTGTTAGCTTACACGGCTATAGCCTTTGTTTTAAAATCTCCGTTTCTTCCAAACTGTTATTATAGAACTCCTTACACGTCAAGTGTCGTAAATTAAATTCAACATTTTAGCCCGCCAACCGAGTGCGCGCGCGCGACTCACATCACGAAGAAAAAGCCTAACAAAAAGCGGACAGGCCGGACACCCTCTAATTCGACAAGCATTTAAAAGGTTGCGCTGTAGTATAAGGCCTGCTAATTAGAAAATTGCTGATAGGTGGGACTGGTAGGTGAGGGTCTAAGGAAGTACTATCAAAAAGATTTAGGGCGCGGAGACTTGTACTTTCGGAGAAAAATTTTTTTGAAAAAAATTATCATACAAAATAAAAATTTTTTTTTTTTTAAGGCTCAAAAACATTGGTTTTGAATATAAATGTATGTAAAAACAAGGGAAGTGGTATGGGTGAATGTTTTGCTGGTTTAAAAAAAAAATAACCAGGGTTAATTTCATCTTCTATAAATTAACCCTAACCTAATGTTGAGGCGGCGCATGTCGTTTTTGCATAAATTCCTATTCAAAATAAATGTTTTGGTGCATTTAAAAAAATAAAATAAAAAATCGAAAATTAATTTTGTATGAAAAAAATGTTTTTAAAAATTTTTTTTCTCCGAAAGTACAAGTCTCCGCGCCCTAAATCTTTTTGATAGTAGTTCCTTAGACCCTCACCTATCAGTCCCACCTATCAGCAATTTTCTAATTAGCAGGCCTTATACTACAGCGCACCCAAAAGCTTAACCCTGTCCGGCTTTATCCGGACGCCTTGCAACGCTACCCGTGTCTAACAGCGGTAATTAATGTTGCAGTTCCTGAATAGCGTCAAAATGTGGGGAAGAAATAGTTGCGATTTTTGCAGTTCCTGTAAAGCGAAAAAAGCAATCCGAAGAACTTAGGTAGGAACAACGCTTGCGTACGACACGTTCGGTAGGTGTAACTCACCCGAGGATGCCGGGCTTGTAGCTGTAGCCGGGGCGCCGCCACGGACAGCCGCCGTACTCGCCGATGAGCGCGTCGCGATTGTGGTTGAGGTTGAAGGTGGAAGCGCGGTTGTCGCCCGCTTTCCTGCGCGCCGGATGGAACGCGCGCTGCTTCTCTTCCGCCTCCAGGGGGATGTAGTCCGGAGCCGGAGCCGCAGCGTCCGCACCGCCCTTCATGTCGCCGCTAGTCTCCCAGATGCGCAGCCACAGCCGCGCCGCCGGTCCCTCCTGTTCGGGCTGGTACCACGCTACCGCCGGATCCATCGCACCGCTCACGCCCTCATCTTCCCTCCACCGCTCGGCGCTCCTCAGCCACACTTCGCTCTGCCTGCTGCTTGTGCTTGCTAGCGAGTGCTAGCGAGGCACACCGCTAACGAGATTATTCTTTACAAAAACGATGAGGAGAGGACATGAGGACTATCACGAGGAACACAATTTGACAGATAATAAAAAAACGAGAAAACCCGTCCGTTCCGCCTTCATTACGATATAACTTCGGCTTATTTCGCCAATGTCAAGTCTTGAAATATCCACACGGTAATAAAATAAATAAAGCCTGGGACAGGAATATATGAGAGGTCGCCATATATTGCGGAATTTCGTTGGAACTAATTTCTTACACTGGCCACAATTATTATTATAATTTTTTTTTTTTTTTTGGCAACTCCCGCTGACGCGCGAACTTTGCCATTGTCAAGTGTGATAGGATTACAACAACGGTATAAAAAGTTTTACAAATCAAAACAAATGCATAATTTCAAGAAAAGAAAAGAAAACCCTAAGAACGAAAACAAAATGATTAACTCTGATTAATAACTGAAAAGTTACAAATTAATATTATGAAAAAAAAAAATTTCGAAATGAGTTTATAAATAGCAATATTGTTAGACGATAGTAAGCAACAGATATTAGAAGGGAGGGGAATTTTAAGTTCAGGCAGAGTGGAATATAAGGTGGGATCTTGATTAATGAGTGGACAAGAAAACAAAATATGATCAACAGTGCCTTCGTCAATGCCGCATTCACAAACTGAAGAATCCCGAATCCTCAACCTAGCCAGGTGCACGGGAGAGCAACAATGACCAAATCGTAAACGGCATATTATTGATGTAACTTTTTTTGATATTCGAAGTTTATAAAACCATGGTTTGAGAGGAATTTCTGGTTGGATACTGGCATAGTATGTCCCCTTGACTTTACTGGATTTATTCCATGCATTCGACCAAGAAGAGTGTAAATAAATTCTTGGAAGGGCGATAAGGTCGTGCGAAAAAATTTCGTAGTCAACCTTACCCCCACGAACCACAGCATCTTTTGCAAGGGCGTCAACGTGTTCATTACCTTGAATACCACTGTGAGATGGGATCCAGGCAAACACCACTTGTCTCCCGGTAAGACCAGATAATACATTTTTAATATTATAAATTATGGGATTGTGAATTTTGGATTTAAAAGGATTTTGAAGCAAGGATTGAAGTGAACTAAGCGAATCCGAAAAAATTATAGCTTTATCTATCTCGCTATTCAAAGAAATATACTTCACCGCCTCCAACAAGGCTCTACATTCTCCTGTAAAAACTGAGGATTCTGGAGGACATTTTATTTTCAAATATACATCCTTGTTGACACAAAACACAGCAACACCTACACTGCCGTTCGGAGTCAATTTAGATGCGTCCGTAAAGAAAACATGCCAATTAGGCCAATTACTGTTAACGGCAATTCTAAATGCATCATTGGCATTTGGCATGTCCTTGTAAATGCCAATACTTAGCAGCACCTCAGGTTTTAGAATGACGGATGAGTATGGAAATTCATACATTGGCAGGGTAAGGGACCTATGGGTCGGGTCTTTGAGGCACTTAAATTTTTTGTAGCTATTAACCAATCGAGGTATCACTTTATTAACCCAGTAGCACTTTTGCAATGTGTATTCAGCTAAAAGATTTAATTTAGGGATCAGTGGATGATTTAAAAATTGACACGCCCTAAAGAAATACCTATTTGCCAAAAATTGACGTCGTAGGTATAAGGGAGGGTCAACACATTCCACCTGAAGAGCATTGATTGGAGTTGATTTCATCGCTCCCGCAATGATGCGAAGTGCCTTTGATTGTATAAGATCCAGTTTGCGAAGGGATGTTTTATTTGACGGTTCTAACAAGAATGTTCCATAGTCCAGGTGACTTTGATGCTTGATAATCTGTTGTCAATATCAAAATTGCGCGTACGACACCTGAAAGCCATTGTCGTGCCTGCTGTTCCTGCGATCCTACTCCTTTGCCCGGAGCGAACCAATAGAAGCCGATATTCGTTTGGTCGGTTAGGTAACTCGTTAGCTCAGTGGTAAGCATGTAGGGTTTGCATTTTTTGGAACAAAAAAAAAACAAAAAGATTCGGTGGGATTCGAACCCATAATCCCACCGAATCTTTTTGTTTTTTTTTTGTTTTTTTTTCTTTTTTAAGCAATGTTACGGTGTTTAAATTGTTTTAGGGTGTTTAGTTTTTTTTATAACCACCTAAGAATTATTTTCGG
This sequence comes from Nematopogon swammerdamellus, assembly GCA_946902875.1. Taxonomy (NCBI): domain Eukaryota; kingdom Metazoa; phylum Arthropoda; class Insecta; order Lepidoptera; family Adelidae; genus Nematopogon; species Nematopogon swammerdamellus. The sequence goes on from OX336357.1 coordinate 16,878,221, forward strand.
AAATACAAACTTGTAACAAAAATGACATGCACCGCCTCAAAATTATGTTAGGGTTAATATATAGAAGATGCGTCGCGTAGCGACGCATCTTCTATATATTAACCCTGGTTATTTTTTTTTAAACCACCAAAACAACATTTATTTATCACTTCAAGGAGTGGTTCCGCAGGATCGCAGGAACAGCAGGCACGACAATGGCTTTCAGGTGGCGCACCGCAAAATTGCTTCGGAACTGACATTTATTTTAGGTAAAACGTTATGTCATTGTAGTGAGATTGTCATGAATTGGCCGCTGTAATGAACAATTGGGTAATTATTTTTTGTTCTATCTAGGTGTATCTCAAGCATCTATTTACCGAATAGCAAACAAAAGAGGGACGTAAATATTATTCGTTCTGAACAAAAACCACTTTTTGACTTTACAGAAATACGAAACGTTCGAATAAAAATAGCTTAGGTTAAGTTTTTCTGAAATATAATTTTTATTAAAAAGTTTTGTGTTTTAGCAAGGTTGATTAATAATTGTTTTAATAATTTGTACACTTTGCATCAGGACATATCTGCAGATACATGGAAAAAATTTTGTGAACATGTAAATGTCAAGGCTAGTTCTTTTTACATTGACATCAAAATATATATAAAAGATGCATTAAATTAAAATACATTTTGTATATCTTATTGGGTATTTCAGTGCAAAAGTACATTTTGAATAAAAACATCGGCCAATTCAATATGTGCGTACTATACTGAATGTTGCTATATAAATCTAAAAAGTGGCTCCATCTTGACCGCTCTCATATATTCCTGGCCAGGCTTTAAATAAGTACTACTTCACTCACAGTCACACATAGAGAAAACAAATAATTTTGACTATTTAAATAATGAATAATTTGCACTCCGATGAAGGAAAAAATTAAAAGGGAAAATATAAACATAAAAAATTATACCTTTAACTATCAAATACAAAGATCATAAATTTACAAATAGATCTAGGGCCCCGACCCCGACCCTCGTCATTCCGCTTTGCGTTTCACAGACGCGCGGTCTAAAGGTGCCCACATATTGTAGTATGCATTTAGTTTGTTAAGAAATCCTAAAATTATAATGAAAGCACATATTTAAAAAAATCTTTCACCAGTGCATTTGTTACTTAAGGCATAGAATCACACCTCTGTGCATAGAATAGCCTCCATAAAGGAACTACACTTGTTCGGGGAGCATATATCCAAAGTCGACTAGGCGAATTATGCTGATTGGTCGATGCCAGTTTGGCGGAAAATTTAAATTTCGTCTGGCTCCGCCTCCGGCACTTAAAGCGAACCTAGTGAATCCGATATTCGTTAGGTCGTTTATATGATTTGGTAGCTCAGTGGTATAGTGTAGGGCTTTATTTTTTCGATCTCGACCATGGGTCCCGTTGCCAAAAATTTTTTGACGTGATAACGTCACGTCTTATAAATTGATGAACACCGGCTGCACGCACGAAAAAGTGTCACGTTCCATCTGAGCCTGTGTGTGCAAGCGAGAGCGCGTAACAAGCGATAGAGAGGCACAATCGACCCAAGCGATATGTGTCAAACTGCAAATTGCTGAAAAAGTCCACTTCACAAAAGTTTTGCTGAGGGTAACCACACACCATAGTAATTATCCTTCTTTCAATTTCTTCTGCCCTGGTACTTTAGAACCGTTCCCAGTAGTCTTACCACTTTATGACGTCATCACGTAAAACTATCGTCCGTAAACCGACTTTACAGACAACCAATATTTTTTTTTTTGTGAACCAATGTTAGAGTGTTAAAATTAGGTTAAGGTTATTTTTTTATAACCACCTAAAAAACTTTATTTTCGAAAATATTTTCGAAAATAAAGTTTTTTTAGGTGTACTTAATACTATATAATAATATATAATACTTCCGAAATTTATATTTCTTCCTTTTTTTTTGTTAAGTTATGTTAGGGTGTTAAAATTAGGTTAACCTTATTTTTTTATAACCACCTAAAAAAACTATATTTTCGAAAATACTTCCGAAATTTAAATTTTCCCGCAAAACTGAGAACGACCAATCAGAGCAACTCGCCTAGTGGACTTTGGAAATATGCGTCCGGGGTCACCTGTATAGACCGTTCACAGCTATTGTACATTTTAACATCTAGCCATCAAGTTGGCTAACCTGAGCTCTGTGTTGCCTTGGAAGGCAGAGTTGTTCGCGTCCGTGACACCATAAGGTCCTTAAGTCACACGTGCCTTCCGGGTGGTGCTAAATGAACAGCAAAGAGCGTGTGGGAGATCCTCGGATCGCCTGGGTTCGCCACCACACCCCGGGAAACAATTACACCGCCATAACAGTTCGCTGTGTTCCGGTGTACTTCCCTGGGACCCAGTAGCAGGAGGGGCTGGCTGTGACGAGGAGTGGGTCAGTGTCTCTAAAGCCGAATCACTGCCCAGGGGTAGGGCATCGACACGATGGCCAGGGAGACCCGGTGAAACGGTTGTTCCGCTGGCCGCCCGCCGGGTAGTATAGGGGCCCAATCGCGCCTAACCAGCGCGAGAGGCTGCCCTGGTCAACCGGCGCATAATCTCGGAGTGGCCCGTCGTGCCGGATGGTGACCGGTGTAGGGGTCCCGGCGGCCACTTTCGAGGGGGACCGGGGGCCCTTCCGTCCATCGTGTTGGCGCTCTACTATCCTGAGCAGATAGTGATGAAGCCACGATTCACGCTTTACCCGTAAATCGTTACAGCCGTCTTTCATGCTTTCTCCCCCCCCCCCCCCCCCCCTTTTTAACAACAATGGCAGTACAAGGGAAAATAAGTAAAGTTTGCTCAGCGGTGCACAACCCCACATATTTTAGCGTGGACATAACAAATGTGCGGGGATTGCACTCCAATTTGGATGCCGTCCACCACCATTTGGAGACAGCGAAGCCGGCTTTGCTATTTCCGACGGAGACACAAATATCTCGCCCAGCCGACACGTCGTACTTGCACTACCCCGGCTACACCCTGGAGGAAGCCTTCCGTTCCCGTGCCGGGGTATGCTTGTTTGCTAGGGCTGATATTTGCTGTCATCGCCTGCGCTGCCAGGAAGACCTCGCGTTTTCTGTACTCTGGGTTCACGTGGATTTGGGGTCGGAATCGCGTGTGTACGTTTGTGTCTACAGGTCGCACTCAGGTGATGCGGAGAAAGCTCGCCTATTTAAGTACCTGAGCAGAGCTGACGAAGTCCAAGAGCGGTTCCCTATGGCGGATATGGTACTCGTTGGGGACTTTAATGCCCACCACGAAGTGTGGCTTGGCTCCAACAGAACCGATTTTGCTGAGAGAGCCGCTTACGACTTCGCCCTGACATATGACCTGTCTCAACTGGTAGATCAGCCTACCAGAATACCTGATATAGACGGTCATACAGCCTCCTTGCTGGATCTTCTGCTGACGTCTAATCCTGCTGGGTATAAGGTAACAGTGAGCGCTCCTCTTGGCTCCTCCGACCATTGCCTAGTGAGATCCACAGTGCCTTAGTCGCCCCCTCAGTCTCGAACTGAAGGAGCCCGGCGAATTTGGCACTACGCGTCGCAGATTGGGATGGAATGCGAGAGCATCTTGCGTCCTACCCTTGAAGAGAGCTCTGCTTCAGTTCGGATGATCCGTCGAAATGCGCCAATACCGTAGCCGAGGTGATTTTGGGGGGTATGGAAATGTATATTCCCAATGCCTCCCTTCGCCTCGGAGGTAAGAGCCAACCTTGGTAAAGCCGGGACTGTGCCGATGCTGCCGCGGCTAAAGCTGTGACATATCGAGCCTGGTCACGAGCTCGTGCCAGACGTGATCCAAATATATCCAAATTGAAGAAAAACTACAACCGCCTCTCCAGATCCTGCAAGAGGGCTATCGCCAGGGCTAAATTCGAGCATATCGGCAGAATTGGCGATAGGCTGAACCGGTACCCAACTGGGAGCCGTGAGTTCTGGTCTCTCGCCAAATCTGTCGAGTCGAATTTCTCCGCTCCTCACTTCCACCTCTGCAGCGCACTGGAGGATCACTCGCTCACTCCGCAAAAGATAAAGCCGACCTTCTGGTATCTCTTTTTGCGGGGAATTCCTACCTGGATGATGGGGGAGCTTCTCCCCCATCCATACCTAGGTGTGAGAACTCCATGCCAGAAGTACAGTTCCGACAGATACCTGTGCGGAAGGAGCTTCTTACCCTAGACGTCAGGAAAGCGAGTGGGCCGGACAGAGTGCCTGCATTGGTGTTGAAAAAGTGTGCTCCCGAGCTGGCTCCAGTACTGACGCGCCTTTTTCGCCTCTCGTACTCCACTGGCCGCGTGCCGGCAGCTTGGAAATCAGCTTTCGTTCAGCCTGTCCCCAAAAAGGGTGATCGCTCTGACCCGTCAAACTACCGACCCATAGCAATTACCTCCCTCCTCTGCAAGGTGATGGAGCGCGTTATTAACACGCAGCTCATGACGTACCTGGAGACGAATAACCTCATCAGCGATCGGCAATACGGCTTCCGGCCAAACCGGTCAGCTGGTGATCTCATAGCGTACGTTACTCACCTTTGGGGGGAGGCGCTTGAAGGGCACGGTGAATCCTTGGCAATTGGACTCGATATTGCCAAGGCATTTGACCGGGTCTGGCATAAGGCGCTTTTGAGTAAGCTGCCGGCGTACGGAATCCCCTCTGGCCTTTGTGACTGGGTAACCGACTTCCTACATGGGCGTAGCATTCAGGTCCTCGTGGACGGATGCTCGTCGGACGCCATGTCAGTGAATGCTGGTGTACCACAGGGATCTGTGTTGTCTCCCACGCTCTTTCTTCTGCATATCAATGATATGCTGCCACTCGGCAACATACATTGTTATGCAGACGGCAGTACGGCGCATGGATCCTACACTAGTCACCCTTCAGCCAGACGTAGTGATGTGGACGAGAAGAGGCGAACACTTGTGTCCGAACTCGAGCAAACCCTCGAGTCGATTGCCGAATGGGGCCGGAGCAACTTGGTCGTGTTCAACGCATCGAAGACACAAGTGTGCGCTTTATTTAGTGCGAAAAGAAAGGCGTTCACACCAGCTCCTTCCTTTCAAAACACTTCGCTTAAATTAAGCGACCACCTCGGGGTCCTCGGTATGGAACTGTCGCACGACTTAAACTTCCGGCGTCACATTGAGGGTAAGGCCAAGCTGGCCTCAAAAAAGCTGGGTGTACTCAACAAGGTGCGGCGGTACTTCACGGCGGCGGGCCAAAAACTGACGTTATATAAAACGCAAGTTAGGTCTTGCTTGGAGTACTGCTCGCACCTGTGGGATGGCTCAGCTAAATATCAGCTTGCGCCGCTAGACTCAATCCAGCGTCGTGCCGTGCGACTTGTGGATGACCCTGTGGTGTCCCGCGACTTAGAACCGCTGCAACTCCGTAGGGACGTCGGCTCCCTAAGTGTGTTCTATCGTCTATTTCACGGGGAGTGTTCGGAGGAGCTGTTTAATGCGATTCCGTCGTCGCCATTCCACCTCCGCACTACACGTACTGGGCAGGGGATGCACCCCTATACAATCGACCTACCGAGGATGCGTACCAACCGGTTCTGTAGGTCTTTCATTCACAGAACCGGGAAAATGTGGAACGCACTCCCTGCTCATATATTTCCTCCCAAGTACAGCCTGGGGTTTTTCAAAAGGGGCGTGAAAAGGCTCCTGTCAGGCCGGCATGGCATTCGCAAACCCCGTGCATCACAGAATGTCCATGGGCATCGTAAGGCACCTCCTCGTAAGTGAAACGGTGCCACATGTCGCGCTTTCTATAAAAAAAAAAAAATAAATAAATAGGTAAATAAAAAAATTAAATTCTAATTCGTTCGTACTATTTCCCTGTACGAAATATTTTAATATCTAGAATAATATTCTAAATATTAAAATATTATATTATAATAGAATAGAAACTCTTTATTGCACACAAATTGAAAGAAGAACAGTACACGACAAGAAACAAGAAATGCAGGAGTGCGCAAAGGTGAACTTATCACTACAAATACAATAGGTACAACCAATGACGTATCTCTCTTTGGGTACAACACGAATAAAATAAGAATAGGATTCTACGAACTGTCAAACTGACAGAACAGACTGTTGTTTGTACGTTCTGCACGCCCGCACGGTTTAACAAGTTTGCATTTCTTTGTTTCAATTGTTAATTTTGTTTGTTATTTGTTTTTGTGTTTTTGTTAAGTTTGTTATTGACTTTCTTGCTCTGGGACCTTTTCGTGTGTAGATGACAATGAGTAAAAGAGGTTCTGTTTTACATCAACAATATTGATAAGTTCTTCATGGGCGGAAAAGAACACGCCTCTGCGATCCTGCAACAATTGAAGAACGGAAATTGTATCAGAATAAGATGGAAATATCTACATGCCTCAAGAAGTCTACTCGAGCCGATCGACGTTTCATTCAGTGCGGTGGTATCAACCAACCCGGCCGGGATAAACCCTACCACCTAGTAAGGTGAGAAGGGAAGTGAACTACAGTTTTACGTGGAATTCGAAACACGGTCACCCATTTAAGTACTGACCGCGCTCAGGGTGTCCTTCCAGTCGACCAACCGCACCACTGAGCTACCGAGGCTGAACCTCATTATAATATTCTCTGCCTACCCCACCGGGAAACAGGCGTGACGCTATGTATGTATGTATGTATATTCCAATAACTTTCATTTACTCTTAGGTGATATGACAGTAACAGCAGAGCAGCAGTAGTGACTTGGAACAATCAGACAACGATGCTGAAATGAGTTGAATAGAAGAGCTGGAGTAGAATAAAAATTTTGTATGTATCTCTGTGTGAATTTCTGTTGTTCAAATAAATATTTATTTAAAAGTAATTAATTATTCTCTTTCTATTTTCCTTATTTTTTTCGAATCGTATATTTATTTTTTTGCACGCCATATGGAAGTCTTACTGAAGTGAAGGCGGTTTGACGTTTGACCCGTCAGTTTGACACTTCGTAGAATCCTATTCTTATTTGAATCGTGTCGTGCGTGTTGTACTTACACATAATTTCCACTAGAGAGCGTTTCAACTAAAAGTTCCCTTCGCCGTTATGTTGGCTCCACTGTCTATCTGTCAAAACAGCGTTGAGGGTTGCTACGTGTACAGATTCACCCGTAATTATCAGTATTTACCGTATTTTTTGTACGGTAAATACCAATTACATTATTAGATAATATAATCTTAACAATCTGGCAGCACGAATTTAAGCACTGACAGTGGAGCCAACATAACGGCGAAGGGAACTTTTAGTTGGAACGCTCTATACCACCGGTAAAATATTAATAGAAAGTAACACTTTTTAAGACGAGTGTCTCTTCGTAGTAGGCACCTGACAGCTGAAACTGCTGGAAAAAAACCATACTACGCTACGCGTTTGCCTTGCCTTGCCACGCACACACAACGCATAAATTGTAACGAAAGTCGAGAAGCGAAGCAAGTTCGTCGTTCATCGTACAGAATAGTGTACAGACCGCGCGCGAGCTCCGAGGAAGTTTAAGGAATGTTGACGTAATAACCTAGTGCAGTGATTGAGTCGATCGATACTACGTTATCGATATTACGTTTCCCCCTGTGCTCATTGCTCGTACTCGCAATTTCTTCTTCATACATATTAAATGTCTATTTGTACACACAAAATTAAGTCCGGTAATAACTTAAAGAGTAACGAATTAACATGCGATTGACGAATACGCGCGCATATTACGAATACGGCATCGATAAGCGTGCTCTCGCGTCAAGGCCAACACTCGTACTAGGAGCTCACGGGGTGTGAAGCGACGGTCGGGAGGGGCGCACACCCGCCCGCTTCCTCAGCCCCCGATTCCTCGGAGCTCGCGCGCGGACAGTAAGATAAGGTGTGTGTTGACAACATTTGAAAGGACAATGGAGGTAATTAACATACTTTGCGGAAAAACTAAATCCACCACCGCCGACATAACCTGTCGTAAATTAAAGCTTGATACGCGTGACAGATGTCAGAGTGACATTTCTTTGTATGCGTGACAGATGTCAGGTTTACATTTCAACAAAGTATGACGTTGTATTGCGTGCATTTTACTGTAAAAAAATACGGAACTTCATACACATGTTCTCGATGACAGCTGTCACAGGTATCATGCTATATTTTAAGGAGTATAGTGTGGCTATTCCCTAGAGCAGTAGTTCTTAACCGGTGGTCCGCGGACCACTGGTGGTCCGTGGACTCCGGCTCACACGGGTGCCTGCGCTGTGTTACGCAAGGACGGTGGAGCTGCACTTCCCGCAGGGACGAAGAAGAGGCAATCCTAAGTTGCTATTGAAAATAAATTCGCGGAAGTCGCCATTTTAGAAATTTTTTTCCTGAAATTTTATTTTGTTTATTTTTGGCCCCAGTTTTGATTTCCGCAGGCTAGAGGCAACCCTAAGTCGCTATTGAAAATAAATTCGCGGAAGTCGCCATTTTGTATGAAATTTTTTTCCTGAAATTTTATTTTGTTTATTTTTGGCCCCAGTTTTGATTTCCGCAGACTAAGTCTTTTCTCATAGCAGTATTTTGTGGTCATTTTATGCTCCTTTATTTTTTACGTGGTGCAATAAATGCATATGAGAAGAGAATGAAAAAACAAGAAATACACATCCTTGCCTTTCCGTAAAAAAAAAAGTTTACTTTCAGGTGCTTACTACAAAGAGACGCTCGAGACAAGGGACAAATAAATAAAAAAAAAAGTATGCAAGTTGGCGGGAAAAACTGTCAAGTCAAGTCACACAAAAAAAAGTGTCAAGTCTGTCTGTACTCGGTACTGTAGGTACTCTGTCGTGGAACCGAACCGAAAGAAACTGTGTGATTCTGGCTGGATTGTGCATTGTTTAATAATAGTTGTTGCGTTGCACTGCGTGTTCGCCGCAGATGAGAATCGCAATACGTTTAGCTGCGATCCAAACGAGACTCTTCGCGCGTGTGAGTACCTACCTTCAGAAGTCAATGCCTTCAGAGGACAATATTGAGTAAACATCATAACCTCGTGTGTCTCTCACATACCTAATACCTACAATACAATGTGTTTATTGTTACTTGATGAGCGGGTTGTAACCGTTCCCCAGATCGTGTTTAGTTGAGTAGAACAGGTAAACAAGATAGCTTGTTTGCTGCAGGATGCAGTAGATCGCCGCCCGCTCGCCCCACCGACCCTCGCACCGTGCCGCGGCGCGCTTTGCATCACGATGGCACAGCGTAGCATCACCTCTTTCTTCAACAAGGCTCCTAGGAGAAGCAAGGACTCCAATGAGGAGGGCAGAGTTGAAACGGCAGCCAGCTCTCTGGTGAGTACGGAGCGGCGGTCAATGTGTATTCGTTGATCCGTCTCCCCAGCGCCGGGAGCAGAGGGAAGGGAGGAGGCGTGTTTTAGTTTTTAACCGACTTCCAAAAAAGGAGGAGGTTCTCAATTCGTCTGTATGTTTTTTTTTTATTTTTTTTTATTTTTTTTTGTATGTTTGTTACGCGATTTCTCCGTCAATTGAGGGCCGATTTAGAAAATTCTTTTTTTGTTAGTTAGGTCATACTTCCGAGGTGGTCCCATTTCAATTTTATCGAAATTGGTTCAGTGGTTTTCGAAAAATCAGCATAATACTATGGTGTGTGGTTACCTTCAGCAAAACTTGTGATGTGGTCGTTTTCGGCAATTTTCAGTTTGATAAATTAGTATGGTGTGTGGTTACCTTCAGCAAAACTTTTGTGATGTGGACTTATTCAGCAATTTGCAGTCTGACACATATGGCGAATAATTCTGTACCACTTCAATCGATTTCGATTATTCTTTTTTATGTAATATTACTAAAAATAATGAAATAAAAACTGTTTTAAAAAATATTAAACCGATTTCCAAAAAACAAAAAAAAAAAAGTATTAAATACCTAATATTTTGAAATTTTCTCTGTCCTGTTGAATTACATGAATCGATATACTAGTGATACATATTCGGACCCTTGTTTCATGAATATTCTAAATTTGAAATTTTTTATCTTTTCCGACCGGCCAGGTGCGCTTAATTTATTATGGTACCTGACCGGTACCTACTGTACCGAGTACCATCGAGCTGGTCTGATGATGGAGACAGAAGGTGGCCATAGGAACTCCTAATACACATGATAAACCCATCGTGTTTGGGCTCGTTGCATTTGTCTTCACGAGAAATTTACTTTAGACCTAAGAGATTCTCAATTCGACGGTATGTTTTCTTTTTTTGGATGTTTGTTACGCGATTACTCCGTCAATTGTGGGCCGATTTTGAAAATTCTTTTTTTTTTTATTTGAAAGGGGATAACCCTGAGGTTTTTGAAGTGAAAACTTCTTTAGCGGCGCTTGGCACTTTTTTAGGTGGGTAAAAAATGTATAACTCGCGACATCGCGTCAGCGTCATTTTTAAAATGAAACCTTAAGTCATTGCATTAAGGGTTAAGTTAGAGTGGCACGGGATCTGCCGGCACTCCCGGAGTGCAACTGTTAAGTAGGGTTCGGTAACACGTTTATGTCTGTCCATTCTACTAAGTTCTGCAAAATGAATGTAGGGTTCCGTAACAAATGCATATCTGTCTGTTCTACTAAATTTAACATTTATTTCAAAATGAATGTAGGGTTCCGTAACATATGCATGTCTATCCGTTCTACTAAATTTTACAATTTTCAACAAAGGTCCTCCGACGGTTATTTTATAATAAAAGTAGGGTTCCGTAACACGTTTATGTCTGTCCATTCTACTAAGTTCTGCAAGATGAATGTAGGGTTCCGTAACAAATGCATGTCTGTCCGTTCTACAAAATTTAACATTTATTTCAAAATGAATGTAGGGTTCCGTAACAAATGTATGTCTGTCCGTTCTACTAAATTTTACAATTTTCAACCAAGGCCCTCCGGCGGTTATTTTATAATAAAAGTAGGGTTCCGTAACAAATGTATGTCTGTCCGTTCTACTAAATTTCACAATTTTCAACCAAGGTCCTCCGACGGTTATTTTATAATAAAAGTAGGGTTCCGTAACACGTTTATGTCTGTCCATTCTACTAAGTTCTGCAACATCACCTACAACGTCCGTGATGTCAGCCCATAACACCGGGTAAACTAAGTGCCATGTCAGTGCTTCCCCCTTTGATCGTGCTGACTACACTGAACTGGTCGGAAAACACAAACTATTTACATAGCCGTTTCGACCGACGTTTAATTCAGTGCGGTGGTACCAACCCGGGCAGGTTAAACCCTACCACCAAGTAAGATTAGGAGGGAAGGGACCTACAGTTTTACGAGGAATCCGAACCTCGGTCAGCGGTCACCCATCCAAGAACTGACCGCACCCAGCGTTGCTTAACATTCAATAGCGACAGTTGACTGTCTGCACCACTGAGCTATCGAAGCTGACGTGGTCCTATTTTAATTGGGTCAAGATCGGATTGGAAAGCGAGGCGGAATCGCGAGGCCGAAGGCCGAGCGATTCCGCCGAGTACATTAATAGCAAAAAATTACTAAAAAAAACTGTGAAATAAAAAAAAAGTTTTAAAAAACATAAAACCGACTTCCTAAAAAAAGTAAAACTAAAAAACTATTTAAAATAAAAATATAAAAACCGCCTTCAAAAATATATGAAATAAAAACCTAAAAAAAAAAACCAACCGTAGAGTTGAAGGCGGTGCTAAAGCAAGCAAAAATGATGCATGAAAGAAAACATGAGTGGATGATAATATCCTTTGTGATTTGTGTAGCCTTTTTAGCACCGCCTTCAACTCTACGGTTGGTTTTTTTTTTAGGTTTTTATTTCATATATTTTTGAAGGCGGTTTTTATATTTTTATTTTAAATAGTTTTTTAGTTTTACTTTTTTTAGGAAGTCGGTTTTATGTTTTTTAAAACTTTTTTTTTATTTTGTATGAAAGGCTGAGGATTAGTAGTTTTCACCCTGTATCGAATATTGCTGGTAGTTCTATTCTGTAGTTTAGGATGTTATAAGAATATTACTGAAAGAATTTATTGCCGGACAGTGACACGTTGTTGTTGTTGTTTGCTGCCCAGCCTCTTAGGAAGGCGGGTGGGCCATTCTCCGCACTGAGACCTCAAGACGGCCCGTTGTACGTTGGCGCCCGGGTAGTGTTACTCCAGCCACCCGAGCTCTTTCATGAAGTGGAGCACTCTTCTCGGTCGCTTTCACGCTCCATGGGCAGTTGCAACGTTCCCAAGAAACTGCAGTCGTTCTGCCACCACCGGGCACTCCAGGAGCACGTGGGTGGCTGTGTCGTCCTCCACCATGCCACCTCTGCATAGGGGGCTGTCGGTGACACCTTTTATGAACAAGTGCCTGTTGAGTGGGCAGCGAGGTGGGCAGTGACCTGTGAGAAGTCCCATCGCCATGCGCAGTTGACCCCTGTGGAACTTTAGCAGGCGCTTCCTAAGTCGCAGCTCCAGTTTGGGAATAGCTTCCCGGGATTGCCTGCAGTCCCTGGTGTTGGCCCAAAGATATTAAAAAATTACTAAGAATTGTTACTGCCCCCGCTTCCTTTTATATGCTTTATAATAATTTTAGCCCCCTTTTTAGAGGTACTTTGTATGCCACCACCTAAACTATACATGGCACACGATCCCACCCGCCCCTCTACCCCTGCCCAAGCTAGTAATCCCCCCCCGTATGACAAATTAATTTTCTATGGAAAATATAAATATTTAATCTTGCTAATATTATAAAAGTGAAAGTGCATATGGATGTTTGTTTGTTTTTTGTTTATTCCATTTTCACACCTGAATGCTGCGTCTGCCGTGGCGGTGTAGCGCGTCTGGCATGTTCACAGAGAACAGGCACGACAACTTCTGCGCTATGGTGTACGTAAAAGACAAGGATAGATAATCTGATATTGAAATGTGTCGCTGAGCATATGTTTTATGTTTATCCGGTTTTAGCATTTACATATTGATTTGATGAAATTATGTGTAATTTTAGGACTGAGTACCTGAATAAAGAAAGATTTTATTGTTACCCCATTTTTATTTTGAACTTTCTCACAAATGGCAATACACACCTTCAGCAGTGTGAAATAATGACTAATAAATGGCAGGAATGAGAAAAAAGTGGTTTAAAATTTTTTTTTTGGTCCGAAACTACGAGTCTTTTACTTTACTTCTTTTACTTTGGATTCTTTTATATTGGAGAGGCGTATGTCCAGCAGTGGACGCTTACACGCTGACTGACTGACTGACTGACTCAATGAGTTGCAAAAAACAAGAAAAAAAATCCAAACAAGTTTTTTAACTAATAAAATACACGTTTAACCCTCTGTGTCGTCGTGATGCATCAGTGCATCAGATATTTTGCGCGCCATCTCTTTATTAATATGTGAAGCTGTGTAAGCTGTTTAGGTTTAGACAGCTGTCTAACAAGTTTGATATTCATTTAAGTTCATTTGGTGGCCACTAGAGGGCATATTTTTGTTGTAAAATAATTTTTATTAGTTAGTGTATATAGTGACCCCTGTGGAGTGTCTTTGAGGTCAGATATTCTGAAAAATATATATTTTGAAATCAGTCTGTGCGTGTTCCACAATGTCGAGGCAAAGGTAAGTGACTATTCCATTGATTCCATGTGGGTGTGTTACGAAAAATAAAAAATTACATTCAAAATCTTCTTCAACATTTATGATGCGCTCGTGCATCATTGCGGAATCTCATTGAAAATACGTGGTAGCGAAGTTCTATAGATGGTAATTTTATTTACGTATTTACAGGTGTGGACACCCCTAAATGATACGGAAATTGACGAGCTTCTGCATGACTGGAACGTAAGTGAAGACGAGTACGATTCAGATGATTCGGTAGAAGATGCGGACTATGTTCCAGACTTTGGAGAAGAAATTGAAATTGTTCATTGGTCAGACGCTGAAGATGTGCAGGAAGAACAAGATAATAGAGAAAATCACGATCAGGCACCGAGCAGCATCGTCTACCGACACCTGGACCATCTACTTCATCAGCAACTTGCATCGAGTACTTGCTCGACGCATCAACCGGGCATTTGTGAGAAGATGTCGAGCTAGCATTTGTGCAGGTGGTAAACAATTTGAACACCTACTTTAACAGGTTAATAAAGACCAATTACTTCAAGTGTTTATTTTATTCCAATTCGTAGTTGGTAGGTAGAACAGTTATCAAATTCCGAGGTCCTTTTGCAGTTAAATAACAATATCTCATAAATTATTGGCAGTAGCGGGCCTCTCATACAAGCCAAAAAGCCCGGCTTGCCCTAGGTCAATCAAACAAAGCTCGAAAGCAAATCGAAAACGAAAACAGTCGATAGTACTTCAATTTCATTTTAAATATCGCGCCACGTGCCATTCGCGCGCGCCCGATGTCATTGAGTCGACGACGCGCCGCGGGGACTTCGTCGTTCGTAGGTATCATTCGGAATTGCTCGTGAACTCTCGCCTCGATGCGATGGATGAATTAGTCAATATACAAGCGTACATTAGTCATCTCGCTTGTTCCCGCTGTTATTCTAGCATAATTTTATTTCCTTCTCGTTCTCGAGTACCATACAATTTTTAGCCTAAAGACACCCATAGTGGTATAATAATATATGAGTATGTATAGCGATTAGTTTGAGGAAATATGCTAAGAATAATTCGTTACGTAGTGCGAAAGCGTACTCAGTATTAGTGCTATCTCAGTTTTTCAATAGAAGAACGCCAAAGACGTGTCTATACTGATGTCTAATGTAGGCGTAGAAGTTTGAAGTAATGGATCGGACGTTTGCGAGGATGTTCGTTACTAAGAAATAATAATCTTTGGTTAGTTATATTATATACATGGCGGGTGGCGGGGCGGCGGGCGGGACGTCGGCTCTCTCTTCGTTCTCTCTCTGGCATGCTATGATATGTATGATATGTGTTGATAAGTCACAATAATTCTGTCAACATAATATGCCTCCAGTGTGCTATTGATAATTAATTATCAACAAGAGTCTTCATAGTAACTGCACTGCACTGCAGTTGGTTTGCATAGATTTTTTAATTACCATTTTCTATAAAATTGTGATACAAGCATGTTTATTTCATTTACTGACTGACAGGACAGTCATATATTATATTTTGTATGAAATATTTGGCTTCGGCTTGCTCTACGATCTGACCCTAGGCCCGCCACTGATTATTGGGCAAATAGGTAAGAGATGTACCATTTTGAAAACTACATTAGATGGGCGTATTTTTGTTGTATAATGCCACTTTAGTGTAGTTATTTTTTTTTTCGCCGCGAAGGACCAAACTCAAGGGATGAGGCTGAAATTTTTTTAACATGTGGCTCTTAAGTCGTTTTTCAGCTAAACAGGATTAAAAATGAAAAAATAAATTATACCGTGTGAAAGCCTTACTTTTCAGAAATATTTGACAAAAACTAGATTTAAGAAAATCTTACATTTGTACTCGTGGCATTTAAAAAAATGAGCTGAGGGAGAAAATTTTGGATTTTTACAAAAATGACAATATCTCAAAAACTAAGCCATTTTTACTGAACATAAAATTAGATATTCTGAGAGGTTATTAGCAGCCCTATCTCCTGTCAAAGGATTATCGTCTGGGACACCCTGTATATATATATATTTTTTTTAATCTCCTTTTGTTACTGCAAGCTGTCAGGAATTTGACATTCAACAGTAGGTTATAAATGTTAGTTGTCTTGCACGGACAGTATCCATTGATTACACCCATATTTATATTAATGTCTTCTCAGTAGAGTAGATCTTGTGGAGCTTTCCTCTTTAGTCTACTGAAGGTAATCTTGTCTTCCATTAATTCGCAAGCCAGTTCGTTGGGGTGGTTTTGTATTCTCACTTTGTATTGAATTGTTTGTGTTTTTATTTCTTCTTTTACAGTTGGCATGTTTAAATCGCGGTGTAATCTCTCATTGGTTATGTACCAGGGGGCGTCTAAGATTATTCGTAGTGTTTTCGATTGAAACCTCGGCAGAATTTCTATGTTTGAGCTAGCTGCTGTACCCCACAATTGCAGGCCATACGTCCATATCGGCTTTAGTATACATTTGTACAGGAGAAGTTTGTTTTCCAGCGACAATTGGGATTTCCTATTTATAAGCCAGTATATTTTCCGAAGATGCAACCCAAGTGCTTTCCGCTTGGTAAAGATGTGTTTTCGCCATGTGAGGCGTCTGTCGGTATTTATTTTCTGTAGGTATTTCGCTTCGTTAGCTTGAGGGAATTGTGTGTCGTTTAGTAGCACTGGCGGGCACGTGCCTTGTCTGGTCGTATAGGTCACCTGCGCAGATTTCGTTTCATTTGCTTTTATACGCCAATCTCTAAGCCAGTCTGAGATTTTATTGAGGCTGTTCTGTAGCTTGGCAGACGCTCGGTTTGGGCACTCATCCACGGCCAGAACGGCTGTGTCGTCAGCAAAAGTTCCAGTAACGACCTCTTCTTCAACTGGAAGGTCTGCGGTGTATAAGAGGTATAGCGTTGGGCCCATGGCACTGCCCTGTGGGACTCCGGCTTCTATTTTGTGCAGATTTGTCATTTCCTCGCCCTGTTTGACTAGGAAGTGTCTATCGTGTAAATAAGATTTGATAAAGTGGAAGTAATTTATTGGGAGATTCCTTTTTATCTTACTCAATAGGCCATCGTGCCAGACTCGGTCAAATGCTTGGGATATGTCCAAAAATACTGCAGAGCAGTATTGTTTATGTTCATAGGTAGAGTTTATTTTATCCACATGCCTATGTATTTGTTCTATTGTACTATGTTTCTGCCTGAAGCCAAATTGGTGAGCGGGTATAAGTTTATTCTGCTGGATGATTGGCTTGAGTCTTTAAAAAAAAAAAAAAAAGACTCAAACCCTGTATATATATACATATATGAAAAATACCTAAATATATATTTATACAATACAATAAATAGTAAATATGACTTAATACACATATATAATTTTAACCCTTTTAACTCTGCCTATACAATAAGTTAGTATTTGCGATCTCGGCTGCCAACGATGAAGCCACACCTCTGTACTGGCTAAGAGTGGGGACAGGACTGGGAGGGAAGTAGTTAGTGGCTGTGCTGTACTATAGCCAGTCGCCATGTACAAATATAAACGTTCAGATCACATTCTAATCGTTAGGGGGGATGTTGTGTGGTGTTGTGAGGCGCAGGTTGCGAAGCAGAGGGAGGGAGTGAAGCGCGAGCACAGCGGCAGCGACAGCGACACCTCCCCGCACCCGTCCCGCTCTCCTGCTGCACACCGAGCTTTCGAGGTAAGCATGCAGGGTGCTGTGTCGTGCAGGGCAGGATGCGGAGCAGAGGGAGGGAGTGAAGCGCGAGCACAGCGGCAGCGACAGCGACACCTCCCCGCACCCGTCTCGCTCTCCTGCTGCACACCGAGCTTTCGAGGTAAGCATGCATGCAGGGTGCTGTGTCGTGCAGGGCAGGATGCGCAGCAGAGGGAGGGAGTGAAGCGCGAGCACAGCGGCAGCGACAGCGACACCTCCCCGCACCCGTCCCGCTCTCCTGCTGCACACCGAGCTTTCGAGGTAAGCATGCATGCAGGGTGCTGTGTCGTGCAGGGCAGGATGCGGAGCAGAGGGAGGGAGTGAAGCGCGAGCACAGCGGCAGCGACAGCGACACCTCCCCGCACCCGTCTCGCTCTCCTGCTGCACACCGATCTTTCGAGGTAAGCATGCATGCAGGGTGCTGTGTCGTGCAGGGCAGGATGCGCAGCAGAGGGAGGGAGTGAAGCGCGAGCACAGCGGCAGCGACAGCGACACCTCCCCGCACCCGTCCCGCTCTCCTGCTGCACACCGAGCTTTCGAGGTAAGCATGCAGGGTGCTGCTGTGCGGTGTAGGATGCGGAGCAGAGGGAGGGTGTGAAGCGCGAGCTCAGCGGCAGCGACAGCGACACCTCCCCGCAACCTTCCCGCTCTCCTGCTGCACACCGAGCTTTCGAGGTAAGCATGCAGGGTGCTACTGTGCGGTGTAGGATGCGGAGCAGAAGGAGGAGTGCAGTGCAAGCACAGCGGCAGCGGTAGCGACACCTCCCCGCACCCTTCCCGCTCCCCTGCTGCACATCGAGCTTTCGAGGTAAGCTCGCAGGGTGCTGCCGTGCGGTGCAGGATGCGCAGCAGAGGGAGAGAGCGAAGCGCAAGCACAGCAACAGCGGCAGCTACACCTCCCCGCACCCGTCCCGCTCTCCTGCCGCGCACATTGAGCTCTCAAGGTAAGCTCGCAGGGTGCTGCCGTGCGGTGCAGGATGCGCAGCAGAGGGAGAGAGCGAAGCGCAAGCACAGCGACAGCGGCAGCTACACCTCCCCGCAACGGTCCCGCTCTCCTGCTGCACACCGAGCTCTCGAGGTAAGCTCGCAGGGTGCTGCCGTGCGGTGCAGGATGCGCAGCAGAGGGAGAGAGCGAAGCGCGAGCACAGCAACAGCGGCAGCTACACCTCCCCGCACCCGTCCCGCTCTCCTGCCGCGCACATTGAGCTCTCAAGGTAAGCTCGCAGGGTGCTGTCGTGCGGTGCAGGATGCGCAGCAGAGGGAGAGAGCGAAGCGCGAGCACAGCAATAGCGGCAGCTACACCTCCCCGCACCCGTCCCGCTCTCCTGCCGCGCACATTGAGCTCTCAAGGTAAGCTCGCAGGGTGCTGCCGTGCGGTGCAGGATGCGCAGCAGAGGGAGAGAGCGAAGCGCAAGCACAGCGACAGCGGCAGCTACACCTCCCCGCAACGGTCCCGCTCTCCTGCTGCACACCGAGCTCTCGAGGTAAGCTCGCAGGGTGCTGCCGTGCGGTGCAGGATGCGCAGCAGAGGGAGAGAGCGAAGCGCGAGCACAGCAACAGCGGCAGCTACACCTCCCCGCACCCGTCCCGCTCTCCTGCCGCGCACATTGAGCTCTCAAGGTAAGCTCGCAGGGTGCTGTCGTGCGGTGCAGGATGCGCAGCAGAGGGAGAGAGCGAAGCGCGAGCACAGCAATAGCGGCAGCTACACCTCCCCGCACCCGTCCCGCTCTCCTGCCGCGCACATTGAGCTCTCGAGGTAAGCTCGCAGGGTGCTGCCGTGCGGTGCAGGATGCGCAGCAGAGGGAGAGAGCGAAGCGCGAGCACAGCAACAGCGGCAGCTACACCTCCCCGCACCCGTCCCGCTCTCCTGCCGCGCACATTGAGCTCTCGAGGTAAGCTCGCAGGGTGCTGCCGTGCGGTGCAGGATGCGCAGCAGAGGGAGAGAGCGAAGCGCGAGCACAGCAACAGCGGCAGCTACACCTCCCCGCACCCGTCCCGCTCTCCTGCCGCGCACATTGAGCTCTCGAGGTAAGCTCGCAGGGTGCTGCCGTGCGGTGCAGGATGCGCAGCAGAGGGAGAGAGCGAAGCGCGAGCACAGCAACAGCGGCAGCTACACCTCCCCGCACCCGTCCCGCTCTCCTGCCGCGCACATTGAGCTCTCGAGGTAAGCTCGCAGGGTGCTGCCGTGCGGTGCAGGATGCGCAGCAGAGGGAGAGAGCGAAGCGCGAGCACAGCAACTCCTTTCCACAGTCGAAGCCCACAGGGTGCTGTCGTGCGGCGCGGGGAGCTCATTTCAATTAGTTCCATTTGCACATGAACAATGCGAATGTTGCAGAAGAAATCCCGCAAGCGACTGCGCATTGAGAGCTCAGACAGTGAGCCACCATCGCCGCCGCCGTCGTCGCCGCCGCCCCCGCCCCGCTTCCAGTCCACCGAGTGCATTAAGAGCGAGCGAGCAAAGGTGGACAATTTAGCGCGAAACGGGAAAGCTGACACACCCGCGCGAGCTGGGAAGGCAGATACGCCAACGCGAGCCGCGAAGCCGGAGCTGAGTCCGCTCACTGAGAAGGACACCAATGTGAAGTTACCTCCGGCCTCGCCGCCGCCTGCCCGCCGCCGCACACTTCAACCGATCGCTCTCCAGGAGGAGGATGATTTGAAAAAGGAAAGGGAAGTGCTGGAAAGAGTAACAGGTGAGATTGTTAATTATTTTTATTTATTTTATTCTTGTGTGCATACATTAACTTAAAACTAACTTGGTAAATATTGAATAGGTGTTTTAACATTAACACTTTCTAGTCCAGGAGTTTAAGTACTAGCTTTACGTACCTGCCCGTACCCGCACAGCATCCGGTATCCTGATATTGTCCTAGTGGCCGGGGCATGAAGCACGTGCAACCCCGGCCGCGGGGCCGGCTGTTTTTACAGATATTCAATAATTTATTATGAAATGCGTCGACAACGAGGAGATCTTATTGAAAAGTACAAAATCCTTAATGACTACTATGCTATGACCTACCAATCTCAAAGAAATGTTCACAAAAAATACCAAAGCACATCTTAGGGCACAGCTTAAAGCTAAACGCTCAGCATTTAATGCTAACCCTAGGAAAAATGTTGCAATGTAAGTCGATGAAAAAACGGCCGAGCGAATGCGCAACGCTGCCTCAATGGTAAGAGATATATGAGATCACGAAGAAGAACCGGCAAGAAACTTCGCTAAAATATAATAATAAAATAGCAATTTTTTTTCATTCATATTATTGCGAGTATTTTAGTGACGCTTTGTTTGTCCGATGTAGCACCTCCCGCAGCTACTTGACAGTTTGTATACCCCCGGAGCCTGCAGTGGAATCTGGTCCGCTGGGCTACATCGTACAAAAACAAAGCGGAGTGTTCAGACAAGAGTCTCGGAACAAATCATGGTGATGAAGAACAACGAGTTCCATACTTCAGCCATCTGTGAGCACACTCTGGGCAGTAGGACAAAAAGTAAGATTCGATTACAATTCGATAACAAGCAGTCCGAACCGCATAGCCCGATCGAGTACAGACTCAAGGTCTATATTGATGAGGGCTACGGCGTTTGAGTGTCCTCGAGTCGGAATAGATCTAGTCATCTTGATGAAGTAGCTGCAAGTCGTCAGCATATAGATGGTAGAAAGAAACACATAAGACAGACAACAATGTCTTGTATGGTAAGTGCCCATTGACAGTGTCATTTTTTTTTTTTTTTTTTATGGAAACACACGGTTGGCTACATCACCTACAACATCCGTGATGTAAGCCCATAACACCGGGTGAACTTGGTGCCACGTCAGTGCTTCCCTTCGTTCGTGCCGGCTACACTGAACTGGACGGAAAACGCGAACTATTTACATAGCCGTTTCGACCGACCTTTCATCCAGTGCGGTGGTACCAACCCGGGCGGGATAAACCCTACCACCTAGTGATATAAGAAGGGAGTCATATCCCTTAGTCGCCTTTTACGACATACACGGGGAGAGATGCAGTGGGGCTATTCTTTTAAAGTACCGACCCCACACGGTACTACTGTCATGTAATATTCTTTCAGTCATTTTACTCTGTGATGAGATCTTGGGGTGCTCTTCTTTTCCATCTGGTGAACACTTTCCTAGGAGCCATCAACTGCGTTGTCAGCTTGTTTGGATGCCTTTCGACTCTTTTTTTGTCTACCTTCGCTTCCTTCTTTACAGTTGTAATCTCAAGGTCCCTATGCAGCTGATTATTGGTGACATAGCAACGTGTATCAACAATCATACGAAAGGTTCATTGGAACTACTGTAGGATTTCGAGATTTGCAAGTATAGTCCTAAGTATCTAGCATCGTCTTTATGGGGAATTTCAACTCAATTTAATGTTACAGGTGGGCATACTTCACGACTAGTGGTCAAGTTCACTTGTACAGTTTTGGTTTCATTGGCCTTGATACGCCAATCTTTTAGCCAGGCAGATAGATATGTTATTACATGAAATGAAAAGTTTTTTATTTCTCTCGTCCAATACACACACATATAGATACAAAAAAAAAACACAAATGACAAGAAAAATTGGACCTGACACAGTCTTTGTACCTCACCCCCGAGCCGGCCTCGGTGGTGCAGCCTCGGTGGTGCAGCCTCGGTGGTGCAGCCTCGGTGGTGCAGCATGCGTGCGAGATGCCTCAACAAGGTCCACGTGAACAGCCAAAGCAGCTGTGTCATACTCAAACGTCATGAGTCAGTTAGAGATCAGAGGATGTCGGAGGTATATAACAGGTAGAAGAGTGCTGTGCCCATCACGCTTCCCTGTGGGACACACGCTTGAATGTTGTGCAGACTGGTTATATAGTAGGCTGGGCCGTTTTTGTATGGGGGAATTTCTTTTTTACGATTTCTTTCTGGCTCATCGCGAAAAGGGTGTCCAACGACATCTCCTAATCACCTGTAAAATATGGTTTAGATCGGATATCATCTTCTGCCTCCGGATGGGGTTTGAAAGTGGCGAAATTTTGAAAAAATCATATTTTATGTAATTAGAGCAAGATGAAAAAGGCATAATAATATATTTTTTTAAATAAAACACAATTTTATAAGTTATATTAATGTGTAAGAAGAATATAAGACACAAACAATATTTAAGGAAATCATTTTCAATATTTGGCATAGTTCTACGTGACTCAATTAGGCGAGGCTTTTATGAAACCTTCTATGATTTTTTTTTCTCAACTTTGCAGAAGCCTCATTTACAGTCTTAACTGCTCTTTAAACTGCTTGAGAGTGGCATGGCAGACTTATCCTTTTTGCGTGACAAACATTTGGATATCTCATCGGATATCAGTTTTAATATTGGTGGTTCCGTGATTGTATCTTGCCAGTCAATAAGATCGAGGTACGATGATGCATCAAGGTTTAGAGAAGGAAGTAGGAACAGTAGAAGTCTATTTTTTTTTAATGCTTCGAGCTTTCAAAATGCAACGTGCGGCCAATTCACGGATGTGTTGTTGAGAATCTGTCAGCATTTCCAGCAATCATTTTCAGGGTGAGCGAAGTAACGGTTTCTTTGAATTGCCGGATCGACTATGGCTTTCAGTTCTGTTGGTAAATATCTAGTGGCAGAGATGAGTTCGATACAGGTGTCGTGCTCCATCTTTACAGGATGATAGCGAACCAAGTTGGAGCGTAAGTCTTGACGATATACGTTGCAAGAACCACTAGAAGGAGATTCTATCGAAACATACAAACGCATAATTCTATTAGCGCGAGTTAGCCATCGGGCATGGCACATTTTTCCTGGCGATTTCTTTCCAAAATCGATAGGAAATTCACCTTTTGTGACCGCTGACAGATATTTTTGGTCTGTGCTAATATCTGCAGCAGATACCTCGGGTAACGCCCTGGGAATGGGTTGAAATTTTACAATAGGTCCCTTCTTACAGTTGTCTAAATTTTTACAGATGGTACCTGAAAATCTTGGACATCCATTCATGTAAAGAAGGCAGATGATCCATTGTAACGATCTGTTTAATAGTTTTTCAAGCAGGCGGATGATGCATCCTTGCTCCATCACGCCCTACCACCAGCAATCGCAAGGTTCTTTTATCAACAAAATGTGCTCTTCAACCGTGTTCTCTCTATACAATTTTCCACATTTTTCCGAAAAAAAGTCTTATCGTTTCTTCCATCGAAATATAAAACAGGTGCATCGAAGATTTTGGCTCGCTTCACGGCACATTTCTACTACTGCAACTACTACTACTACCGCTACTGAAGCGCGCGCGAGGTGTGTTTCAACGCGTCGATTTTTTCCTAACTCCCACACCCCCTCATACCCACAGATGTGAAGATTGCTATATATAACGATTGCAATTCTTAAGTAGACCATTAATGTGATTTAATGTGATATAAGAAATACTTATGACTTAATTCTAAGTACCAGATCTCCATACTGCAACTTACATCGAAAACGATGAAACAATCGAAAATTTACGAAACTTTGACTACAATCCGGAGGCAGAAGAACTTACTAGAATGTAATAATATTTTACACAGATTATTTTGAGACCATTTTGCACCCTTTCTGCGATAAGCCCCCCGGAAAAGTCGAAAAAAGTGAAAACGGCCCAGCCTATTATATAGTCTCTTTGCTTTAGTTAGAAGAAGGTATATTTTAAGAATTCGTAATAGTTATTGGTAAGAACGTTGACGTGGAGTGGAATCAAGTCTTGCTTATATGGTACTACATAGGTGGGAGCTGGGATGCATGTAAGTAAAAATATGACGTCACCGATACGAAACGTATACCGGGAAAATGGTTAATGCTCAGTTTCTAAGTAACGCATATACAAAACCCAAATATCACAAAATAAGGAAGGTGGCGCAAATACAGCAATAATAAATGCAGACCCATACCTGGTAATAGTACTCTAGGAGAGGACGGACGTACATTTTGCAGAGCCGGAGATTCAGATTTGCACTGATGTACGAGAATACTCCTACCTTCCTTATCAAGTAGAGGAACGAGTTGGCTCTCTTGACAACCCCCACTATGTGCGTGTCTAACTTCAAGTCCTCCGAAATGGTCACGAGGTGGCGTTACTATGAAACTGCCTGCACCATGCTTCCATCACTTAAATTGCTGGTGCGGATTCTTAGCCCCAAAGTATTAGTACAGTGCATTTTTAGACGTTGGGAGATAGTAACCATCATTATGTATATCGATGAGTACAACATTAATAAAATAGTATAAAGCAATGAGTGGAGAGTTGTGCGTGTGATGTGCAGGGCTGGAATACACGCCGGGCGCTGCGGGATACTCGCCGGTGGCGGACGCATGCTGGGCGCGCGGTGAGCCGGTGCCGTACCTGGCTCTGGCGCGCACGCTGGAGCGCATCGAAGCGACGTCGGCGCGTCTGCGCATCGTGCACACGCTCAGCGACTACCTGCGTTCTGTGCTGCTTCTCACGCCCGCCGACCTGCTGCCCAGCATCTATCTCTGCCTCAACAAGCTCGCCCCCGCCTACCACAGCCTCGAGCTCGGTGTGTACCCACCTCCTCTCTCTGTACCGCTGCTCACGCCCGGCGACCTGCTGCCCGACATCTGTCTCTGCCTCAACAAGCTCGCCCCCGCCTACCACAGCCTCGAGCTCGGTGTGTACCCACCTCCTCTCTCTGTACCGCTGCTCACGCCCGGCGACCTGCTGCCCGACATCTATCTCTGCCTCAACAAGCTCGCCCCCGCCTACCACAGCCTCGAGCTCGGTGTGTACCCACCTCCTCTCTCTGTACCGCTGCTCACGCCCGGCGACCTGCTGCCCGACATCTATCTCTACTTCGCGCCTGCTCTTACTCGCCTGCTACTTAGGTCTTGACTACCTCTATCTCTAGTGTTGCAATTGCAAAACAACGAAAATGTCATAAACATATTTCTGCAATAGCGTCCCAACAACGTTTTTGTAAATAATAATGTTTGTAATTGTTGGCGGATCAGGTGTGGCGGAGACGTACCTCATGAAGGCGATCGCACAGTCGACGGGGCGCACGCTGGCGCAGGTGAAGGCGGACGCGGGCCGGGTGGGCGATCTGGGCTTGGTGGCCGAGCAGTCACGCTCCACGCAGCGCGTCATGTTCCGCCCCGCGCCGCTCACCGTGCGCCACGTCTTCAGTGCCCTGCGCGACCTCGCGCACCTCACCGGTGAGCCCACTCACCGCTACTCGCTCTTTACACATTACTACATGACATGCTTCACACAGCGCGTCATGTTCCTCGCTCGCGCACCTCACCGGTCAGCCCACTCACCGCTACTCGCTCTTTACAGATTACTACATGACATGCTTCACACAGCGCGTCATGTTCCTCACTCGCGCACCTCACCGGTCAGCCCACTCACCGCTACTCGCTCTTTACACATTACTACATGACATGCTTCACACAGCGCGTCATGTTCCTCACTCGCGCACCTCACCGGTCAGCCCACTCACCGCTACTCGCTCTTTACACATTACTACATGACATGCTTTACACAGCGCGTCATGTTCTTCACTCGCGCACCTCACCGGTCAGCCCACTCACCGCTACTCGCTCTTTACACATTACTACATGACATGCTTCACACAGCGCGTCATGTTCCTCACTCGCGCACCTCACCGGTCAGCCCACTCACCGCTACTCGCTCTACACATTACTACATGACATGCTTCACACAGCGCGTCATGTTCCTCACTCGCGCACATCACCGGTCAGCCCACTCACCGCTACTCGCTCTTTACACATTACTACATGACATGCTTCACACAGCGCGTCATGTTCCTCACTCGCGCACCTCACCGGTCAGCCCACTCACCGCTACTCGCTCTTTACACATTACTACATGACATGCTTCACACAGCGCGTCATGTTCCTCACTCGCGCACCTCACCGGTCAGCCCACTCACCGCTACTCACTCTTTACAGATTACTACATGACATGCTTCACACAGCGCGTCATGTTCCTCACTCGCGCACCTCACCGGTCAGCCCACTCACCGCTACTCGCTCTTTACACATTACTACATGACATGCTTCACACAGCGCGTCATGTTCCTCACTCGCGCACCTCACCAGTTAGCCCACTCACCGCTACTCGCTCTTTACACATTACTACATGACATGCTTCACACAGCGCGTCATGTTCCTCACTCGCGCACCTCACCGGTCAGCCCACTCACCGCTACTCGCTCTTTACACATTACTACATGACATGCTTCACACAGCGCGTCATGTTCCTCACTCGCGCACCTCACCGGTCAGCCCACTCACCGCTACTCGCTCTTTACACATTACTACATGACATGCTTCACACAGCGCGTCATGTTCGTCACTCGCGCACCTCACCGGTCAGCCCACTCACCGCTACTCGCTCTTTACACATTACTACATGACATGCTTCACACAGCGCGTCATGGTCTTCACTCGCGCACCTCACCGGTCAGCCCACTCACCGCTACTTGCTCTTTACACATTACTACATGACATGCTTCACACAGCGCGTCATGTTCCTCACTCGCGCACCTCACCGGTCAGCCACTCACCGCTACTCGCTCTTTACACATGACATGCTTCACACAGCGCGTCATGTTCCTCACTCGCGCACCTCACCGGTCAGCCCACTCACCGCTACTCCCTCTTTACACATTACTACATGACATGCTTCACACAGCGCGTCATGTTCCTCACTCGCGCACCTCACCGGTCAGCCCACTCACCGCTACTCGCTCTTTACACATTACTACATGACATGCTTCACACAGCGGGTCATGTTCCTCACTCGCGCACCTCACCGGTCAGCCCACTCACCGCTACTCGCTCTTTACACATTACTACATGACATGCTTCACACAGCGCGTCATGTTCTTCACTCGCGCACCTCACCGGTCAGCCCACTCACCGCTACTCGCTCTTTACACATTACTACATGACATGCTTCACACAGCGCGTCATGTTCTTCACTCGCGCACCTCACCGGTCAGCCCACTCACCGCTACTTGCTCTTTACACATTACTACATGACATGCTTCACACAGCGCGTCATGTTCCTCACTCGCGCACCTCACCGGTCAGCCACTCACCGCTACTCGCTCTTTACACATGACATGCTTCACACAGCGCGTCATGTTCCTCACTCGCGCACCTCACCGGTCAGCCCACTCACCGCTACTCCCTCTTTACACATTACTACATGACATGCTTCACACAGCGCGTCATGTTCCTCACTCGCGCACCTCACCGGTCAGCCCACTCACCGCTACTCGCTCTTTACACATTACTACATGACATGCTACACACAGCGCGTCATGTTCCTCACTCGCGCACCTCACCGGTCAGCCCACTCACCGCTACTCGCTCTTTACACATTACTACATGACATGCTTCACACAGCGCGTCATGTTCTTCACTCGCGCACCTCACCAGTTAGCCCACTCACCGCTACTCGCTCTTTACACATTACTACATGACATGCTTCACACAGCGCGTCATGTTCCTCACTCGCGCACCTCACCGGTCAGCCCACTCACCGCTACTCGCTCTTTACACATTACTACATGACATGCTTCACACAGCGCGTCATGTTCCTCACTCGCGCACCTCACCGGTCAGCCCACTCACCGCTACTCGCTCTTTACACATTACTACATGACATGCTACACACAGCGCGTCATGTTCCTCACTCGCGCACCTCACCGGTCAGCCCACTCACCGCTACTCGCTCTTTACACATTACTACATGACATGCTTCACACAGCGCGTCATGTTCTTCACTCGCGCACCTCACCAGTTAGCCCACTCACCGCTACTCGCTCTTTACACATTACTACATGACATGCTTCACACAGCGCGTCATGTTCCTCACTCGCGCACCTCACCGGTCAGCCCACTCACTGCTACTCGCTCTTTACACATTACTACATGACATGCTTCACACAGCGCGTCATGTTCCTCACTCGCGCACCTCACCGGTCAGCCCACTCACCGCTACTCGCTCTTTACACATTACTACATGACATGCTACACACAGCGCGTCATGTTCCTCACTCGCGCACCTCACCGGTCAGCCCACTCACCGCTACTCGCTCTTTACACATTACTACATGACATGCTTCACACAGCGCGTCATGTTCCTCACTCGCGCACCTCACCGGTCAGCCCACTCACCGCTACTCGCTCTTTACACATTACTACATGACATGCTTCACACAGCGCGTCATGTTCCTCACTCGCGCACCTCACCGGTCAGCCCACTCACCGCTACTCGCTCTTTACACATTACTACATGACATACTTCACACAGCGCGTCATGTTCCTCACTCGCGCACCTCACCGGTCAGCCCACTCACCGCTACTCGCTCTTTACACATTACTACATGACATGCTACACACAGCGCGTCATGTTCCTCACTCGCGCACCTCACCGGTCAGCCCACTCACCGCTACTCGCTCTTTACACATTACTACATGACATGCTACACACAGCGCGTCATGTTCCTCACTCGCGCACCTCACCGGTCAGCCCACTCACCGCTACTCGCTCTTTACACATTACTACATGACATGCTTCACACAGCGCGTCATGTTCCTCACTCGCGCACCTCACCGGTCAGCCCACTCACCGCTACTCGCTCTTTACACATTACTACATGACATGCTTCACAAGCGCGTCATGTTCTTCACTCGCGCACCTCACCAGTTAGCCCACTCACCGTTACTCGCTCTTTACACATTACTACATGACATGCTTCACACAGCGCGTCATGTTCCTCACTCGCGCACCTCACCGGTCAGCCCACTCACCGCTACTCGCTCTTTACACATTACTACATGACATGCTTCATACAGCGCGTCATGTTCCTCACTCGCGCACCTCACCGGGCAGCCCACTCACCGCTACTCGCTCTTTACACATTACTACATGACATGCTTCACACAGCGCGTCATGTTCCTCACTCGCGCACCTCACCGGTCAGCGCACTCACCGCTACTCGCTCTTTACACATTACTACATGACATGCTTCATACAGCGCGTCATGTTCCTCACTCGCGCACCTCACCGGTCAGCCCACTCACCGCTACTCGCTCTTTACACATTACTACATGACATGCTTCACACAGCACGTCATGTTCCTCACTCGCGCACCTCACCGGTCAGCCCACTCACCGCTACTCGCTCTTTACACATTACTACATGACATGCTTCACACAGCGCGTCATGTTCCTCACTCGCGCACCTCACCGGTCAGCCCACTCACCGCTACTCGCTCTTTACACATTACTACATGACATGCTTCACACAGCGCGTCATGTTCCTCAATCACTCGCGCTTCAATACTACCGCTTCCAAAATTCACAAGCCGGGTATCCGAAACGCGTGCACACAAAAACGAACAATAGCACCAGAGCACAGCGTGGCTGGCTCCGACCCGCGACGTATGTAGGTTTCCCGTCACGAATACAAGGCTTACAGGTTGCGCCCGTGCGCTGGGATCGCGACACCGGCCCGCCCCCATTTCCAACATAAATGATTGTTGCAGGTCAGTCGTCGATGAACAAGAAAATCGCTAAAATCCAGACCCTGTTCGTGGCGTGCCGCGAGTCGGAGGCGCGTTACTTGATCAGGTGAGACAGTTTGTCCACTATACTCGTTAGTATATTGTAACCAGCTGAGGCGTCAATATATTTCATCGTCAATAGAGAAAAAAATTTAGTTATTTTAGACAGGTAGTTTAAATCCAGTTAAAAGTTGTTGGTTTTCTGATTATCGTTCAGATCTTTCCGTCTGCATTTCCAGGGAGATCCAGGCCGGAGAGAACCCAGCCTGGCATCTTCTAGGTCTTTCCATCCGCATTTCAGAAAGATCCAGTCAGTTGTGCCTTTCCACCTCGCACAGTGGTTTTGATTCGGGACATGCTGCAAGCTTTGAGGTTATTTCAGTTGTTATTTCAGTCTCTCGCACCTTTCGTTCGAGACGCTGGCTGAGCGATCAGGAAAGAGTAACTGGTAACAAATTGCGAGGAAGCTTGTAGCAATGTAATGCGAAGTGCAGGGGCGCCATCTGTTATTGAGCAGCTTGATGAGAGCATTATCAATTATGGTAATGGTATGGGTATGGTCGCCTGAGAGGACAAACACTCAAGGCGGAAATAGGTTCTCCATACTGCCTACTGATGATAATGGCAACAACATGGCGAAACCGCAAAATGAAACCAGGCCACCTCCACTTATACTCTATGGGATACAAGACGTCAATGCACTCATCAAAGCAATTGAAACTGTGCTCTCAAAAAAAGATTATACACTCAAAATTATAACATAAAATCAAATGAGAGTCAAATGTCATACTGCAGTCAAATGAGAGCAGTATGTCAACAGAGTCCTATAAGAACCTGATGTCCCTAGTACGCAGAATGGGTCTAATTGGTCACACCTTTACAAGGAAGGAAGAAAAATGCCATCGCATAGTCATAAAGGGTTTTCATCACACAGCTCCACACGATGCCATCATAGAAGAAATAGAAAAAAAACCGGCAATAAGGTGAGAGGAGAGATTATAACTGCCCGCTTTGGGGCAGAAAAGATACCCTCCTCAACATTCTTTGTTAATATTGAACCCAGCGTCAACAATAAAACTGTGAAGGACATCAAATACATATACATTGATTGCATTACATTGATTGAATTTGACGTCATTATATTGACTGAATGTTGGATTAATACTGAAACGTATCAGTCTAAACACTTGGATGGCTATTGCTCTTACTTCACAACTAGACATTTTAATAAAAGTGACGGTATAGTAGTATTCGTAAAAACCGAACTATCTGTTGCTGTCACTGAACCCTCATTAATAGATGCAAATTGCCTCCTTGTGGAAATATCTAATAATACGTCCATTTTTGCTGTATACAGACCCCCTTGTTTCACAAATACTGACAACTTTCTGGATTCTTTATATATATCATTGGACTGTGCTAGAGATAAACAGCACGTCATTTTAGCAGGTGATATAAATATTAATATCTGTGAAGACTCACCTGACCTCCGATCTGAAGCTTATCTATGTTTACTTGCAGAACATGGTTTAATTCCTACCATAACTGAGCCTACTAGATTAAATGCATGTCTTGATCATATAATGGTTCGCAGTAAGGACGAAATCGTATCTATTGTGTGTCAAACTGCCATAACAGATCACTTTCCCATTATGTCCTCTTTGGGTCAAATTAAAACTGTCAAAAACTTTGACTCTCGTATTATTCAAAGAACTGATTTTGATGCATTAGCACTAGAGCTTGAAAACCAAAATTGGGATGATTTATATAACTGTGAAAAGACGGATACTGCCACTGATATATTTATTAACACTCTGCAAAAATTACAGGATAAGCACACAGTAACTAAATTAGTTCCGAGGTCAAAGAGAAATATTAAATGCTGGATAACACCCGGATTGATAAAATGTATATCAAAACGTGACAGGTTACATATGAAAGTTAAGAGAAATAAATTTGATAAAGAATTACTTACATACTATAAAAGATATAGGAACATCTGTGACCGAGCTACAAGAGCAGCCAGAGATCTATATATGAAAACGGAACTACAAAATAATGCATATGATTCAAAAAAGACATGGAGAATTATTAAGGAGGCTGCATCTCTGCCGGTTCGAGAAACTAGTATACCATCTGATTTGCTTAACAGCGATCCTTCTAGTTCTGTTAATGCAGTAAACACGTTTTTCTGCTCTGTTGGCAGCAGTCTAGCCATGAACACCCTCAATATGCTAAATATTGCTGAACCTGAATTAGCTAATAATGTTAAAAATACTTTCGATAAACCTGATTCTTTTTTCATGACCCCTACAGACTTGTCTGAAATAGAGACAATAGTTAGAGAGATGCGTGGAGGTAGTTCTACTGCTTGGGATGGGCTAACATCACAGCTGTTTAAAAAATCTATTAAACATATATTACAGCCACTTGTTTTTATTACTAATCTCAGCATAACGACAGGCATATTTCCAGCAGCACTAAAAAGAGCCACTGTATGTCCTATTTACAAAAATGGTAATAAAAAATTAGTCTCGAATTATAGGCCCATTTCACTCCTACCAGCATTGGCAAAAATTCTGGAAAAAGTTGTCAAAAAAAGACTTAGCAATTATTTAGAGGCTAAAAAATTAATCGCTCCTAACCAATTTGGTTTTAGAAAAAATAAATCGACCGAAGATGCGGTTCGTGAACTTACCGATCACATCTCCAGAAGTCTAGATCGTAGTGAACGCTGTATCGGAGTCTTTTTGGACTTGGCAAAAGCCTTCGATACGGTTTCGCTACCCATCCTACTAAAAAAGATGGAGAGACATTTTGGTATTAGAGGTCTGCCTCTAGATTGGTTTACAAGCTACCTAACAAATAGATGCCAAAGGGTTCGAATTGGAGAGGTTCAGAGCGATGAGGGTAGTATCACGTTTGGTGTACCACAGGGGAGTGTGCTAGGACCACTACTGTTTATTATGTATATAAATGACCTATGCTTGGAGCGTATACTTGGATGCAAAATAGTGACCTTTGCGGACGATACTGCACTCATTTTTTCTGCACCATCTTGGATCACAGTCACCAAGCTCGCTGAAACTGGACTCTCCCAGCTTAGGTTATGGCTTAATCAAAACCTTCTTACCTTGAACGTATCTAAAACCAAATTCATCTGCTTCTGCGTCAAAAGTTCTACTCTGCCAAGTGACTTAATAAATCTAAAAATTCACACCTGTAACTTTTATGGGTCTGTGACACAAATTAGTGGCCAGTGTAGCTGCGAGAGTCTTGAGGAAGTAAAGTCTATAAAATACTTAGGAGTTATCTTGGACTTCCGGCTATGTTGGGATAAACATATACAATCCATAGCTGGTAAAACACGAAAACTTATTTATGTCTTTAAAGGTTTGAGAAATGTTGCAGACAAAGACTTACTCAGATCTATATACTTTGCTCTTTGCCAGTCGAGACTAACGTACTGCATCACTTGCTGGGGAGGTGCTGCTAAATCGCATCTTATCTATTTGGAGCGGGCTCAGCGTGTAGTTTTACGTGTAATATATAAGAAACCCTTCCGTTTTCCAACTCAACTGCTCCTTAAAGAATGCCGTGTTCTTAGTGTAAGGAAGTTATTTATATCCTCAATTATCAAATTTACTCACCATAACATCACATCTGACACATCATCCTCACATAGTCATAACACACGGTATGCCATGGAAGTCTCAGTTCCCATTACGTGTACTAGTTACGCTCAGCACTTCGCTTGGTTCCTTGGACCCTTTATCTACAGAAAACTTGACCGACTTTGTACAATAAGTTCTTTATGTAGATCCAAATGCAGCAAAGTCGTGTTTGACTGGTTGCTAAGTCATAGCTATGATGAGGGCGAGCTCCTCCTATCTGTCATGAGGTGATTTTATATACAAATAGGTAGGCCGTTGTGTAAAAAAAAAAAAAAAAAAAAAAAAAAAACTCTTACAAAGAAATGCTCACATTACAAATTTTTTGTTGTACTTGCACTACATTTATTTGATCTTTGTACCCTAAAAATGTATTTAATATAACATAGGTAATTTGTTTTCATCATTGTCTTTTTTTTTTTTTTTTCTTTCATTTTATTAGTTTATTAATATTCAATTATATAAAATGTTTTAATTAATATATTTTGTAATCTATTATATAGTTTACATTGCATATTTTAATATATCAAGTATATGTGCATACTGTACTATCTCAACTAACTACAAAAAAATATCTTACAGTTAATCTTCTATACCACATTACTCGTTCTGTGCTGCTTGCTTGAGTATTCTGGTGTGATGTAGATGTCTTACTTAATACTATATCACGCACACACTCGCAATTGCCTGCTAATGACTTGCCTATTCTTTGTAGGTGCTACGGAATGCATTGCTATCGTTACTCAGGTACGTTGCATATGATACGATTTCTGTGGGTAGTTCGAACTCTCGACAATTTTGTTGTTAAATTGTATTGTATAGGTAGACTATTCAAACGAAGACACTGACCGCCTATAGTGCAGCCATTTAGGCCAGTTTAGGCGGGAGGTTTTACCTAATTACCTATTTAGAAACTTGTTGTACCTAAATACCTATGATTTGTAAATAGTTTCTAAGAATTTAACAATATACACTTTTTGATTTTGATTTTGATTTTGATTTTTTGATACAACACCGTGGTTACCATTGAAGACCCTAGAAAGCGCGAAATTGTACAATGCACCAGATGCCAGCAGTATGGGCACACAAAAAATAACTGCCTAAGACCGTATCGGTGCGTCAAATGTGCTGGCGCACACAACACATCAGAGTGCTCAAAAAAGGATCATACAGAACCCGCGAAGTGCGCACTATGCCTGGGCAGTCACCCTGCCAATTTCAAAGGGTGCGAAGTGTATCAAGAAATAAAGGAAAGAAGAAGTAACAGAAATAACACTAGGTTCAATGCCAAGAAATCAGACGCTCCACCCACTGATGACAATAGAAAAAATCCAACTTTTGAAGAAAGGACTACATTTGGAAAACTTAGAGACAATAGCAGAACATACTCGGAAGCGACTAAAGAAATACCACAACATTATTCAAATGTTGAGCCAACCTAAGTCATTCAAGACTTACTGATAAATCAATAAGAAAAAATGGATACCCTGCTCCTACAAATTAGCACCCTGATGGGGCTTATTATAACGCTGAATATCAATGGCCTAGCGCCAAATCAAAATGAAGTTGAGGCCTTACTTCTGCTCCACAAGCTGGACATCTGTACAAATCTGAAGCAAATCTCCAATGCACCCTGGTTCATTAAAAATTAAGAAGTGCATAGCCTACTCAATGTGCCTACAATAAAGGAAGAGATCAAATCGATGACGACGAAGTACAGATCCCGATTGGAACACCACCCGAACCAGCTTGCTGTCCAACTGGCCATGCCGGACTATGTCAGACGTCTAAAAAGGCGCGACATCATGGAACTAGGGAATTAAAAATATCCCTAGCATCATTCAAGAGGAGAGATGGTCACGGCATCATCAGCTCCGAGCGACAAACCAACACTCCACCCATCTGCTCATAGTTGATGACTGATCGCAGAATTGACTGACCTGGAAAAAAATATATATGGTAAATCTGTTGGCTCCCAGATCGCGCTAGGTGTCGTTCTCGTACGTAACAATAATTGTAGCTTTGACTGCCGCTTGTGGAAGCGGGTAGTGTGATGCGCGCAGTGTTAACTATGTCGCCATAGTCGCCATGTTGAGGAGTGTGAGCGGCGCAGGTCGCTGGCGGGCAAGCTGCGCGTGGGGCTGGCAGAGCAGTCGGTACTGCAGGCGCTGGCGCAGGCGGTCACCACCACACCTCCTGCGCAGCCCTTCCCGCCGCCCGTGCTCGACGCTTCCCGCGGCGTGCCCGCCGATACCTTCAAGGTTACTTGTTCTCTATCTCGCTCTACTCTACTCACTCCACTCTCTACGTCTAACTCCCTAACGCATCAGCCTTTCAGCAGTGTATATAATTAAACTTACAACATCTATACTTAATCATTATAGCGGAATGCATTATTGAAAGAGGGTAAAGTAGTTTTGATGATGAGTGTGGTGAGGTGTGCAACAGGCGCGGGTGGAGGAGCAGGCGCTCATAATCAAGACGACTTACTGCGAGTGTCCCAACTACGAGCTGCTGGTGCCGGCGCTGCTGGAGCACGGCGTGGGCGGGCTGCCTGCGCGCTGCCGCCTCACGCCCGGCGTGCCGCTCAAGCCCATGCTGGCGCACCCTACGCGCGGCGTCCACGAGGTCTTCCAGAGGTACGCTCACCCCCACAGCCGAGCGCTCCGGCCGGACCAGTCACACCGCACTCAAGTGTTCATGCGTGCAATGTTCAACTACGAGCTGCTGGTGCCGGCCATAAAATAAATAAAATTAATATGAATTTGTATAAAAATGTGAAATAAAGAAAATAATAATAATGAGTGTTGATGCGTGCAATGTTGAAGGTTCGAGAATGTGCAGTTCACATGCGAGTGGAAGTACGACGGCGAGCGCGCGCAGATCCACGTGCCGGAGGGGGCGGGCGCGGGCGCAGCCATCTTCAGCCGCAACCAGGAGAACAACACCTCCAAGTATCCGGACGTGGTGGGCCGGCTCGGCGCCGCTCTCCGGCCCTCCGTCTCGAGCTGCGTCCTCGACTGCGAGGCGGTCGCCTGGGACCCCGTCGCGCGACAGATCCTGCCCTTCCAGGTAGCTCGTTCTCGCTCGCCTCGCACGAGTAGTGCGACGCGAGCGAGAGCTGACCGGTGTCGCGTGGTGTCGCGCAGGTGCTGTCGACGCGGAAGCGCAAGGACGCGGCGGCGGCGGAGATCAAGGTGCAGGTGTGCGTGTTCATGTTCGACCTGCTCTACCTGAACGGGCGCGCGCTCGTGCGCGAGCCGCTCGCCGAGCGCCGCCGCCTGCTGCATCAACACTTCAACACAGTGCCCGGTATCACTACCATTACCACTAACTACACAATACTACTCTAGCTAGGGGGCTTACCAAAAACTAGGCCCAATGTTTTTTTATTTGTGTATGACGTATTGTTTACCAAAAACGTGAATTTTCCGATTATTTTTTTAATTTTTATTTTTCAATTTACCCATTTTTGGTCCTTGTCCCCTTCAAAGTACTCCCTCCCCTATTCACACACTTTTCCCAGCGGTGTTTCCACTTTGCAAAACACGCCTGGTAAGCTTCTTTCGGAATGTTCTTCAATTCCTGTGACGAATTTGTTTTAATGTCATCAATGGTCTCGAAGCGGCGACCTTTCAGCACTGATTTCAATCCCCAACTCCCCATCCCTCCCACGGCCACTTCTATTCCTTCCTCCCTCAGCCCTCGTTCAACCATCTCTCCCCCGCCGCTTCCCATCCCTCCCTCAACCCTCCCTCTCCTTCGTCGCCCCTCTCCTCACCTCCCCCCTCTCACTGTAATGTATCTTTTTGTTTGTGGCTATACCTGATGTTGTGTTGACATCAAGTGAATAACCAAAAGCAATCTGTTCTGTTGTTAGCAAGTTTTGAAGTTAAGATGTTGTGAGTACAGGTGAGTGGATGATGGCGGAGTCGCGCGACTGCGGCACGCTGGAGGAGGTGCAGGACTTCCTGGAGGAGTCGGTGCGCGGCTCGTGCGAGGGGCTCATGGTGAAGACTCTGCACGGCGATCACGCCACCTACGAGATAGCAAAGCGCTCACGCAACTGGCTCAAGGTACTACACATCACCCAGCTCCCTCTTCACCTCGTGCGGTACTGAGGGCGGCTTGTTCCTGTTGCAGCTGAAGAAGGACTACCTGGAGGGGGTGGGCGACACGGTGGATGCGGTGGTGATCGGCGCGTACCTCGGCCGCGGCAAGCGCACCGGTCTCTACGGCGGCTTCCTGCTCGCCTGCTACGACCCCGACGCCGAGGAGTTCCAGAGCCTCTGCAAGATCGGCACCGGCTTCACCGACGACGACCTGCAGCGGCACTCGCGCACGCTGCAGCAGCACCGCATCCCCGCGCCGCGCTCCTACTACAGGTACGCGCGCGAGCCGCGCCGGAGCGCACCGCACACTCACCCCGACGCCGAGGAGTTCCAGAGCCTCTGCAAGATCGGCATCGGCTTCACCGATGACGACCTGCAGCGGCACTCGCGCACGCTGCAGCAGCACCGCATCCCCGCGCCGCGCTCCTACTACAGGTACGCGCGCGAGCCGCGCCGGAGCGCGCCACACACTCATACACGCTGCTCGCCCGCAGGTACGACGTGAGCCACGCGCCGGACGTGTGGCTGGCGCCGGGCGCTGTGTGGGAGGTGCGCTGCGCCGACCTGTCGCTGTCGCCCGTGCACCGGGCCGCCATCGGACTTGTCGACCCCGACAAGGGAATCTCGCTGCGCTTCCCCAGGTACCGCCGCGCCTCCACCTCTCTACGCACGCACACTACTAGCTACACTAAATGCTACTTTCTACGTGCACTTCTTCTATAGTAAAATTTATTTAAAAATTGTGAATCATTATCAAGTTGTGCCTTCTTCTTCTTCAGAAAAATAGTTTTGTTCTTGAGCTCCTAGCGAGGTGCGTGAGCATCTTTGGCTCAGGTAGATTTCTGAGACAGTTTCTTCTGGTAGCTGCGTTCTCTGCATTGTCCTTGTGCTTATTGTTTTTCTAGTGATTTAGTTTAGTTCTTGAGCTCCTAGCTAGGTGCGTGAGCATCTTTGGCTCAGGTACATTTCTGAGACAGTTTCTTCTGGTAGCTGCGTTCTCTGCATTGTCCTTGTGCTTATTGTTTTTCTAGTGATTTAGTTTAGTTCTTGAGCTCCTAGCTAGGTGCGTGAGCATCTTTGGCTCAGGTACATTTCTGAGACAGTTTCTTCTGGTAGCTGCGTTCTCTGCATTGTCCTTGTGCTTATTGTTTTTCTAGTGATTTAGTTTAGTTCTTGAGCTCCTAGCTAGGTGCGTGAGCATCTTTGGCTCAGGCACATTTCTGAGACAGTTTCTTCTGGTAGCTGCGTTCTCTGCATTGTCCTTGTGCTTATTGTATTTCTTTGAAGTTTCTTGCCGGCTCTTTGTGGGTGTAATCGAACCGGATTGTAAAAACTAACAGGACAAATTCAAGCGTAGTGTACTACCATACGAATGATGAATAAAGAATAAAGTATGTCTAGTGATTTAGTTTAGTTCTTGAGCTCCTAGCTAGGTGCGTGAGCATCTTTGGCTCAGGTACATTTCTGAGACAGTTTCTTCTGGTAGCTGCGTTCTCTGCATTGTCCTTGTGCTTATTGTTTTTCTAGTGATTTAGTTTAGTTCTTGAGCTCCTAGCTAGGTGCGTGAGCATCTTTGGCTCAGGTA
Source organism: Nematopogon swammerdamellus (assembly GCA_946902875.1). Lineage (NCBI taxonomy): Eukaryota > Metazoa > Arthropoda > Insecta > Lepidoptera > Adelidae > Nematopogon > Nematopogon swammerdamellus. The sequence continues at coordinate 16,917,488 of OX336357.1, forward strand.
CATTTCTGAGACAGTTTCTTCTGGTAGCTGCGTTCTCTGCATTGTCCTTGTGCTTATTGTTTTTCTAGTGATTTAGTTTAGTTCTTGAGCTCCTAGCTAGGTGCGTGAGCATCTTTGGCTCAGGTACATTTCAGAGACAGTTTCTTCTGGTAGCTGCGTTCTCTGCATTGTCCTTATGCTTATTGTTTTTCTAGTGATTTAGTTTAGTTCTTGAGCTCCTAGCAAGGTGCGTGAGCATCTTTGGCTCAGGTACATTTCTGAGACAGTTTCTTCTGGTAGCTGCGTTCTCTGCATTGTCCTTGTGCTTATTGTTTTTCTAGTGATTTAGTTTAGTTCTTGAGCTCCTAGCTAGGTGCGTGAGCATCTTTGGCTCAGGTACATTTCTGAGACAGTTTCTTCTGGTAGCTGCGTTCTCTGCATTGTCCTTGTGCTTATTGTTTTTCTAGTGATTTAGTTTAGTTCTTGAGCTCCTAGCTAGGTGCGTGAGCGTCTTTGGCTCAGGTACATTTCTGAGACAGTTTCTTCTGGTAGCTGCGTTCTCTGCATTGTCCTTGTGCTTATCGTTTTTCTAGTGATTTAGTTTAGTTCTTGAGCTCCTAGCTAGGTGCGTGAGCATCTTTGGCTCAGGTACATTTCTAAGACAGTTTCTTCTGGTAGCTGCGTTCTCTGCATTGTCCTTGTGTTTATTGTTTGTCTTGTGATTTAGTTTTGTTCTTGAGCTCCTAGCTAGGTACGTGAGCATCTTTGGCTCAGGCACATTTCTGAGACAGTTTCTTCTGGTAGCTGCGTTCTCTGCATTGTCCTTGTGATTATTGTTGGTCTAGTGATTTAGTTTTGTTCTTGAGCTCCTAGCTAGGTGCGTGAGCATCTTTGGCTCAGGCACATTTCTGAGACAGTTTCTTCTGGTAGCTGCGTTCTCTGCATTGTCCTTGTGCTTATTGTTTTTCTAGTGATTTAGTTTAGTTCTTGAGCTCCTAGCTAGGTGCGTGAGCATCTTTGGCTCAGGTACATTTCTGAGACAGTTTCTTCTGGTAGCTGCGTTCTCTGCATTGTCCTTGTGCTTATTGTTTTTCTAGTGATTTAGTTTAGTTCTTGAGCTCCTAGCTAGGTGCGTGAGCATCTTTGGCTCAGGTACATTTCAGAGACAGTTTCTTCTGGTAGCTGCGTTCTCTGCATTGTCCTTGTGCTTATTGTTTTTCTAGTGATTTAGTTTAGTTCTTGAGCTCCTAGCTAGGTGCGTGAGCATCTTTGGCTCAGGTACATTTCTGAGACAGTTTCTTCTGGTAGCTGCGTTCTCTGCATTGTCCTTGTGCTTATTGTTTTTCTAGTGATTTAGTTTAGTTCTTGAGCTCCTAGCTAGGTGCGTAAGCATCTTTGGCTCAGGGACATTTCTGAGACAGTTTCTTCTGGTAGCTGCGTTCTCTGCATTGTCCTTGTGCTTATTGTATTTCTTTGAAGTTTCTTGCCGGCTCTTCTTTGTGGGTGTAATCGAACCGGATTGTAAAAACTAACAGGACAAATTCAAGCGTAGTGTACTACCATACGAATGATGAATAAAGAATAAAGAATAAAGTATGTCTAGTGATTTAGTTTTGTTCTTGAGCTCCTAGCTAGGTGCGTGAGCATCTTTGGCTCAGGCACATTTCTGAGACAGTTTCTTCTGGTAGCTGCGTTCTCTGCATTGTCCTTGTGCTTATTGTTTGTCTTGTGATTTAGTTTTGTTCTTGAGCTCCTAGCTAAGTGCGTGAGCATCTTTGGCTGAGGCACATTTCTGAGACAGTTTCTTCTGGTAGCTGCGTTCTCTGCATTGTCCTTGTGATTATTGTCGGTCTAGTGATTTAGTTTTGTTCTTGAGCTCCTAGCTAGGTGCGTGAGCATCTTTGGCTCAGGCACATTTCTGAGACAGTTTCTTCTGGTAGCTGCGCTCTCTGCATTGTCCTTGTGCTTATTGTTTGTCTTGTGATTTAGTTTTGTTCTTGAGCTCCTAGCTAGGTGCGTGAGCATCTTTGGCTCAGGCACATTTCTGAGACAGTTTCTTCTGGTAGCTGCGTTCTCTGCATTGTCCTTGTGCTTATTGTTTGTCTTGTGATTTAGTTTTGGTCTTGAGCTCCTAGCTAGGTGCGTGAGCATCTTTGGCTCAGGCACATTTCTGAGACAGTTTCTTCTGGTAGCTGCGTTCTCTGCATTGTCCTTGTGTTTATTGTTTGTCTTGTGATTTAGTTTTGTTCTTGAGCTCCTAGCTAGGTACGTGAGCATCTTTGGCTCAGGCACATTTCTGAGACAGTTTCTTCTGGTAGCTGCGTTCTCTGCATTGTCCTTGTGATTATTGTTGGTCTAGTGATTTAGTTTTGTTCTTGAGCTCCTAGCTAGGTGCGTGAGCATCTTTGGCTCAGGCACATTTCTGAGACAGTTTCTTCTGGTAGCTGCGTTCTCTGCATTGTCCTTGTGCTTATTGTTTGTCTTGTGATTTAGTTTTGTTCTTGAGCTCCTAGCTAGGTGCGTGAGCATCTTTGGCTCAGGCACATTTCTGAGACAGTTTCTTCTGGTAGCTGCGTTCTCTGCATTGTCCTTGTGCTTATTGTTTGTCTAGTGATTTAGTTTAGTTCTTGAGCTCCTAGCTAGGTGCGTGAGCATCTTTGGCTCAGGCACATTTCTGAGACAGTTTCTTCTGGTAGCTGCGTTCTCTGCATTGTCCTTGTGCTTATTGTTTGTCTTGTGATTTAGTTTTGTTCTTGAGCTCCTAGCTAGGTGCGTGAGCATCTTTGGCTCAGGCACATTTCTGAGACAGTTTCTTCTGGTAGCTGCGTTCTCTGCATTGTCCTTGTGCTTATTGTTTGTCTTGTGATTTAGTTTTGTTCTTGAGCTCCTAGCTAAGTGCGTGAGCATCTTTGGCTGAGGCACATTTCTGAGACAGTTTCTTCTGGTAGCTGCGTTCTCTGCATTGTCCTTGTGATTATTGTTGGTCTAGTGATTTAGTTTTGGTCTTGAGCTCCTAGCTAGGTGCGTGAGCATCTTTGGCTCAGGCACATTTCTGAGACAGTTTCTTCTGGTAGCTGCGCTCTCTGCATTGTCCTTGTGCTTATTGTTTGTCTTGTGATTTAGTTTTGTTCTTGAGCTCCTAGCTAGGTGCGTGAGCATCTTTGGCTCAGGCACATTTCTGAGACAGTTTCTTCTGGTAGCTGCGTTCTCTGCATTGTCCTTGTGCTTATTGTTTGTCTTGTGATTTAGTTTTGTTCTTGAGCTCCTAGCTAGGTGCGTGAGCATCTTTGGCTCAGGCACATTTCTGAGACAGTTTCTTCTGGTAGCTGCGTTCTCTGCATTGTCCTTGTGTTTATTGTTTGTCTTGTGATTTAGTTTTGTTCTTGAGCTCCTAGCTAGGTACGTGAGCATCTTTGGCTCAGGCACATTTCTGAGACAGTTTCTTCTGGTAGCTGCGTTCTCTGCATTGTCCTTGTGATTATTGTTGGTCTAGTGATTTAGTTTTGTTCTTGAGCTCCTAGCTAGGTGCGTGAGCATCTTTGGCTCAGGAACATTTCTGAGACAGTTTCTTCTGGTAGCTGCGTTCTCTGCATTGTCCTTGTGCTTATTGTTTGTCTTGTGATTTAGTTTTGTTCTTGAGCTCCTAGCTAGGTGCGTGAGCATCTTTGGCTCAGGCACATTTCTGAGACAGTTTCTTCTGGTAGCTGCGTTCTCTGCATTGTCCTTGTGCTTATTGTTTGTCTAGTGATTTAGTTTAGTTCTTGAGCTCCTAGCTAGGTGCGTGAGCATCTTTGGCTCAGGCTCATTTCTGAGACAGTTTCTTCTGGTAGCTGCGTTCTCTGCATTGTCCTTGTGCTTATTGTTTGTCTTGTGATTTAGTTTTGTTCTTGAGCTCCTAGCTAGGTGCGTGAGCATCTTTGGCTCAGGCACATTTCTGAGACAGTTTCTTCTGGTAGCTGCGTTCTCTGCATTGTCCTTGTGCTTATTGTTTGTCTTGTGATCTAGTTTTGTTCTTGAGCTCCTAGCTAGGTGCGTGAGCATCTTTGGCTCAGGCACATTTCTGAGACGGTTTCTTCTGGTAGCTGCGTTCTCTGCATTGTCCTTGTGATTATTGTTGGTCTAGTGATTTACTATTTTGGATTTCCTGGTAGACCTGACATGTCTTATATATAATTAACGGGGTGTTCTCCAAGCTAAGACACAAATCACAGAACAGCAACAACAACAAGCAAAGAACAAGTACGCTGCCGCGGCTGCGCGGCCGGCAGTATCACTGCGTGCGCCCGCGCACACGACCGCAACACTTGTCTAAACGTGGTAGTAACTCAGCTACTAATAAAAATAAACAATATTCTAATTCAAGATAATGATGAATAAAGAAATGTATTGCTCAATAGTTAAACACGTGATTACAGATAAATACGTGATTTATTATTAACATTAAACAGCAACACATCGTCGGATATATTATACGGCGGGGCGGTTGTGTGGTTCAAGTAGTGGCGTGCGTGCGTGTGCACTGTGCAGGTTCGTGCGCGAGCGTGACGACAAGAGCGCGGAGGAGGCGACGTCGGCGCGGCAGATCGCGTCCGTGTACCTCGCGCAGGACCAGGTGAAGAACCAGGCGGCGGCGGGCGGCGCCGCCCGCGCGCCAGACGACGACTTCTACTGAGCCGCACCGGATACAACACACACATCATGTGGACCAGTGGCCCCTATAGCCCCGTAGTGCCCTAGCGCACGATGTGTCACTCGAAACATTGTGAAACTATTGTTTTCCTATCAAGTATTCTAAATACAAGTTATATTCGATACAAGTGAAGTAAAGTCTGTGTCTATACCTACATACGTGGAAATAACTTTTGGTCGAAATATTTTCAATGACGATAAAACACTTTCGTAAGTGTACAATGATTACCCCTAAAATGCGTAAATGTTCCCGAGCTGGCAACTTGAAGCGGGCGAGAGTCGGAGAGTGCGGCGCGAGGGGAACGCTCGCCGTGTTGTTGGACACAAACATGCGGTATATCATTACGACCTTTTCGCGACATCTAGTTTGTTCTGCACTCTGAGCTCTTCATATCATTTTACTTACACAACTAGGCTTAACCTATGAACACACCCAGTCCATGCACACTAAACACAAATCGATTTTGGTCTCGTTTGACAGTATGCATTGCCGAACTACGGAGGTCTAATACATCTATGTCACATCACATCTCCACACCTCCACACCTCCACACCTCCACACCTCCACACCTCTACACCTCTACACCTCTACACCACACGCCCCCATGTAAATATTTAAACACGTTCACACCTCCACAACTCAAGCACTCGGTCGGACCACTAGGCACGTCACGTGCTTATTATTAGTCACATTTTATTAGTTGTACTATTGTTACCTAGGTAATATTTTGTAAAATTGTATAAACATCGCGGGTTTATTGAGTTATTGAAATGATTTGTTATTGAATTAATATGCAATAAATGGTATTATTACCGGTAAAAAGTATATTCTGAGTTTTCTTACAACTAAGGAGTACATAAGTTCTGTGAAAGTGAAACTAATTTTGTGAACATTTAGAGTGGCCACTCGCTAGTCCCGACTCCCGACCTAGATTAACACCCTCCTCTACTGACGATGGGCCCAGATATGTTCGGTGAAGTATCGCAAGCTTAGTTCCACACCTTCCTTCCTTCCTTTAACATTAACATTACAGGATTCTACATTTTAAAAAGCCATTAAGTGCGAGTCGCACTCGCGCGCGCGCGTTCCGTACCACCCCATCAGCGCAGTGGCAAACCTGACCACCACACAATATATTTGAAGTGTTTTCGAAAATAACGAAACGCCTAGATAATTAGGTTAGGTTAGGTTGGGTTAGGTTGGGTTCGGTTCGGTTCGGTTCGGTTAGGTGAGGTGAGGTGAGGTGAGGTGAGGTGAGGTGAGGTGAGGTGAGGTGAGGTTAGGTTAGGTTAGGTTAGGTTAGGTTAGGTTAGGTTAGGTTAGGTTAGGTTAGGTTAGGTTAGGTTAGGTTAGGTTAGGTTAGGTTAGGTTAGGTTAGGTTAGGTTAGGTTAGGTTTTTTTTTTTTTTTTTTTTTTTTTTTTTTT